>QXTE01000447.1:428732-537592 GCA_003942145.1 Platysternon megacephalum
GGGGGGGGGGGGGGGGGCGTGTGTGTGGAAGAAAGGGAGGGGAGCTAATGTTAGGGTGTCCCCCTCCCCCCTGCTCCTACACCCCACTTACCCCTTCTTCTCCATATAGAGCAGGGTGGGACACTGACAGAGAGACAGAGCGAGCCTGGGGCAGCAGCTGCTCCTGGTCTCAACTTCCTGATCCACTTAAAAAGACAGGTTTCAGAGTAGCAGCCGTGTTAGTCTGTATCAGCAAAAAGAACAGGAGTACTTGTGGCACCTTAGAGACTAACAAATTTATTTGAGCATAAGCTTTCGTGGGCTACAGCCCACTTCTTCGGATGCATAGAATGGAACATACAGTAAGAAGATATTTATACATACAGAGAACATGAGAAGGTGGAAGTAGCCATACCAACTGTAAGAGGCTAATTAATTAAGAGAAGCTATTAACAGCAGGGGAGAAAAACTTTTGAAGTGATAATCATGATGGCCCATTTCGGACAGTTGACACGAAAGTGTGAGGCTGCTTCAACATGGGGAAATAGATTCAATTAGTGTAATGACCGAGCCATTCCCAGTCTCTGTTCAAACCTAAGTTGATTGTATCTAGTTTGCATATCAATTCAAGTTCAGCAGCTTCTCGTTGGAGTCTGTTTTTGAAGCTTTTTTGTTGCAAAATTGCCACCTTAACGTCTGTCACTGAGTGATTAGGGAGGTTGAAGTGTTCTCCTACTGGTTTTTGAATGTTATGATTCCTGATGTCAGATTTGTGTCCGTTTATTCTTTTGCGAAGAGACTGTCCGGTTTGGCCAATGTACATGGCAGAGGGGCATTGCTGGCACATGATGGCATATATCACATTGGTAGATGTGCAGGTGAACGAGCCCCTGATGGCATGGCTGATATGATTAGGTCCTGTGATGGTGTCACTTGAATAGATATGTGGACAGAGTTGGCAGCGGGGTTTGTTGCAAGGGTAGGTTCCTGGGTTAGTGTTTTTGTTGTATGGTGTGTGGTTGCTGGTGAGTATTTGCTTCAGGTTGGGGGGCTGTCTGTAAGCGAGGACAGGTCTGTCTCCCAAGATCTGTGAGAGTGAGGGATCATCTTTCAGGATAGGTTGTAGATCTTTGATGATGCGCTGGAGAGGTTTTAGTTGGGGGCTAAAGGTGACGGCTAGTGGCGTTCTGTTATTTTCTTTGTTGGGCCTGTCCTGTAGTAGGTGACTTCTGGGTACTCTTCTGGCTCTGTCAATCTGTTTTTTCACTTCAGCAGGTGGGTATTGTAGTTTTAAGAATGCTTGATAGAGCTCTTGTAGGTGTTTGTCTCTGTCTGAGGGATTGGAGCAAATGCGGTTGCATCTTAGAGCTTGGCTGTAGACAATGGATCGTGTGGTGTGTCCTGGATGGAAGCTGGAGGCATGTAGGTAAGTATAGCGGTCAGTAGGTTTCCAGTATAGGGTGGTGTTTATGTGACCATCGCTTATTAGCACAGTAATGTCTAGGAAATGGACCGCTTGTGTGGACTGGTCTAGGCTGAGGTTGACAATGCATTTAAGAGTGGGTCAGCTTACTTAAAGGGACAGTGTGCATTTCTCTCTCTCTCTCCCACACACAAGGTGTGTGTCTGTCTCTGTCTGCTGTGCTATCTCCCCTCCTCTCCATTCCTGCTGTCTTGTAGAGTGAGAGGCTACATTAACAATGTGTTAACCCTTGAGGGCTCAGCAGAGTGCTAGTTCATCATTTAGCACAGGAGTTCTCAAACTGGGGGTCAGGGCCCCTCAGGGGGTCGCGAGCTGTCAGCCTCNATGTGTCCTGGACAGAAGCTGGAGGCATGTAGGTAAGTATAGCGGTCAGTAGGTTTCCAGTATAGGGTGGTGTTTATGTGACCATCGCTTATTAGCACAGTAATGTCTAGGAAATGGACCGCTTGTGTGGACTGGTCTAGGCTGAGGTTGACAATGCATTTAAGAGTGGGTCAGCTTACTTAAAGGGACAGTGTGCATTTCTCTCTCTCTCTCCCACACACAAGGTGTGTGTCTGTCTCTGTCTGCTGTGCTATCTCCCCTCCTCTCCATTCCTGCTGTCTTGTAGAGTGAGAGGCTACATTAACAATGTGTTAACCCTTGAGGGCTCAGCAGAGTGCTAGTTCATCATTTAGCACAGGAGTTCTCAAACTGGGGGTCAGGGCCCCTCAGGGGGTCGCGAGCTGTCAGCCTCCACCCCAAACCCTGCTTTGCCTCCAGCATTTATAATGGTGTTAAATATATTAAAAAATATTTTTAATTTATAGGGGGGGTGGGTGTGTCACACTCAGAGGCTTGCTATGTGAAAGGGGTCGCCAGTACAAAAGTTTGAGAACCACTGATGTAGCAGCAAGGCATTTCCTGGGAAATATCCCTCCCTCTTCCACCCTCTAACTTCACCACCTNCAATGCATTTAAGAGTGGGTCAGCTTACTTAAAGGGACAGTGTGCATTTCTCTCTCTCTCTCCCACACACAAGGTGTGTGTCTGTCTGTCTCTGTCTGTCTGCTATGCTATCTCCCCTCCCCTCCATTCCTGCTGTCTTGTAGAGTGAGAGGCTACATTAACAACGTGTTAACCCTTGAGGGCTCAGCAGAGTGCTAGTTCATCATTTAGCACAGGAGTTCTCAAACTGGGGGTCAGGGCCCCTCAGGGGGTCGCGAGCTGTCAGCCTCCACCCCGAACCCTGCTTTGCCTCCAGCATTTATAATGGTGTTAAATATATAAAAAAATATTTTTAATTTATATGGGGGGGGGAGAGGGTTTTAAAATTAGAGGCTTGCTATGTGAAAGGGGTCGCCAGTACAAAAGTTTGAGAACCACTGATTTAGCAGCAAGGCATTTCCTGGGAAATATCCCTCCCTCTTCCACCCTCTAACTTCACCACCTCAACCAAGCTTCACAATCATCTTAGCTGTGAACAGTATTAAATTGTTTGTTTAAAACGTATACTGTGTGTATATCTATATAATATATAGTTTTTTGTCTGGTGAAAATTTTTTCCCTGGAACTTAATTCCCCCCCCCCCCCCATTTACATTAATTCTTATGGGGAAATTGGATTCGCTTAACATCGTTTCGCTTAAAGTCACATTTTTCAGGAACATAACTACAACATTAAGTGAGGAGTTACTATAGGTATGTTTTTTTCCCCTTACTCCCTTTGGATAGTATTAACTTATTCTGCACTTTTGCTGCTGTGACCCAAGGACCTCTTGGTGCCAACTGGCAGGGGGCACAGGGTTTTCCTGGTATCTGCAGGGTCAGATATATGAATAGCTGTTCACCAAAGGGTGGCATGTGATGTTTCTACCAAAAGTCAATAGCCCATTAGTCATTATAATCTTTCCAAAATGTATGTACAGATAATATTTAAGAAGTTATGTATCTGTAATGTAAATTATGTTCTTAAGGATTTGGAGTTAAGGCTCGGTACCAGGTGGTGACATGTCTCAGACACAGCCTTGTCATGCAGGAAGTAATTGTCATTACACTGTATTTCATCTTCCCGCAGACCTGTCTACAGCATCAAGCAGACAATTTGTTTTGCAACCACTTAGCTTTCAGCTGAGTCCATTTTAAGTATTGTCAAACATAGGTGGTTTAAAATGTTTTGATCAATTCACTAGATTCAGACAGGAAGTATAGTTTCCTGGAAGCCTTTTCAGTTTCAGATTTCAAAGCTTAATAAGCAATAAGGAATCTTTGCATTTTCATTTTCCAGTTACGATTATAATCAGAGTGGATTTGATTTAAATCACTAGTCAGTTAGACTCAATTTAATCATGGTTTTCTACATAAAACTGCATTCTTGTTGGTTGTTATAACCTTAATACATATTCTTCACAACTCAGAGATAGATGTAGATTTCATTTTTAGAAGGTACACACTATACATTTTTAAACAGTGATTTATTTTGAAAACTTTTCAGATTAGTTTTACAATATGTCAGAAAATGAATGATTGTTTGGTTATTTCATTTACCAAACGTAATTGAAGCAGATATTTATGAAGTCATTGGGAGGTGAACTCTCTCCAATTCAACAGGTTAATCATTAATATTTGGAGAATTTTCTTGCCATGTTGCATTAGGAGGAGAATATCACCAGACAGACATTTACATTGTTTTATTTAACTAAAACAACAATGTTAGGTATTCTGGATTTTTTTCTTCAACAGCAAACATATAATATTTTAACAAAACAAGCATATGTCCCTCACTTCTCACATTTATCTCAAGACTTCTTCTCCTTGTCCAGATCTATTCCACTCCCAACAATCTTCTATTCATTGAACTTTTTGAAACTTTGCACTTTTAGAGAGAGGTAAGTGATTGATTCTATGTACACAAATTTGCAGAGGGACAATAGAGTTGAGGTTTGTTATTTCTCACTTCTATATATTATTTATTTAAAAATATTTTTGCTACTAACAAGCATGTTACCTCTGGAGACACAAATCCACAGTTTGAGAACTGCAAAACTGAGCACTGAGTCCCATTGGATAGATAGAAAGATTAACCTAAATAATTTATACAGAAGCCTGTGGAACCCCATAAGATTGGGTCCCTAATCCATGAACTATTGGAACTCATTTACAAAACTTTTCTTAAACATTACATGAATATATTGTATCATACTATAGAGTTAGAATTTATAATCCCTATTCCATGATGAGACATCTTTGAGATATAATGTATCTTTTCGCCTCAAAAAGCATTTTATCAAAAAAAATCGGATTTAAATAAAAAAATCGGATTTTTTTAAAATCATTGATTTTTATCCACCCTGATTATAACAGTTAGAAATGAGAATTCCACCAGCTATTTCTCAGGTCGTTTAGGCTTTTCAGTTATGTGGAGAAACAAATGTTACAGAAAGCTCAAGGTTTTCAAGCTTTTGCCATTAGAAGCAGCTTTCCTTGCTTTCACCATTATGTTACATCACACTAGCAAGGCAAAGTGCTCCTCAGTCAGTTTTCCAGCCACAGCTTTGTTGCTTTCACAAATTAATTCGTAAAAACCAACAACATTTTCATTCATATTCTCTGTTCTCAGATTCATACCCAAAAATCTCAGGCAGTCTCTATTTTTCTTTTGTGTGTTCTGTACCATTCTTGAGAAGAGTTCAGTTACTCCCAGTCAGCAGAGAGGCAGAACATAACCATTTGAGGTAATATTTTCACATGTAAAGGTCTAACCCAGGGGTCGGCAACATGCAGCACGCGTGTTGTCCGATTTTTGATGGCACGCTGCTGCCTGCCGGGGTCCTGGCCCCACTCAGCCCCCCGCCCCCCGCTTTCGCCTGCGGGGGCAGGAGGCAGAAGCTTGGTCATGCCGGTAGTCAAGCTCTCCCCTCCCCCGCTTCTTCCCCGAGCATGGTGCTTTCCTGCCCCTCCCACTCCCCGCCACCGATCAGCTGATCGCCCTTGCGAGGGTGAGCAGAGCTGAGCCGAGCCGCAGCGTGCTTGCTGCTCCGGGGAGGAGGCAGAGAAGAGGTGGGGATGGGGCATATCCCCTCCAGCCCCCTGCCGTGAGCACCCCCACGAGCTGAGCACCCCAGCCCTCTGCCCTGACCCATAAACCCCCCCACACCCCCAGCCTTCTGCCCTGACCCCTGCACCCCCCCACACACACCCAACCCTCTGCCCTGACCCATGAACCCCCTCCAGCCCTCTGCCCTGACCCCTGCACCCCCCCCCACACACACACATTCCCACCTGCACCCCCAGTCTGGGGTCCCGGCTGCCAGCCCCTTGCCAGCCGGGGTCCTGCAGGCCCCACTCAGCCCGCTGCTGAACTAGGTGAACGGAACCCCAGCCGGCAGCGGGCTGAGGGGGCCGGCGGCATAAGATCAGCATTTTAATTTAATTTTAAATTAAGCTTCTTAAACATTTTGAAAACCTTGTTTACTTTACATACAACAATAGTTTAGTTATATAATATAGACTTATAGAGAGAGACCTTCTAAAAAACATTAAAATGTATTACCGGCACGCGAAACCTTAAGTTAAAGTGAATAAGTGAAGACTCGGCACACCACTTCTGAAAGGTTGCCGACCCCTGGTCTAACCGTTTCTCCAGCAGGAAGAGAACACTATCCCGTTTCCACTGAAACCAACCGAAGGTTCCAATTAACTTCAATGATGTAAGATTGTGTCCTGAAATCATATGGTATTTGAAACAGGACAGCCCATGAAAATAGCTGGAGTTCAAACTACAGTTTATGATTTTTATCTGTTTTCTTTGAATTTCATGAAACTGAAAGTGTCAGGTGAACGTCTGAAATAATTGGGGTGAAATCTTGGTATCAATGAAGTCAATGGGAATTTTACCACCGACTTCGATAGAACCATTTCACTCTGGGTATTTAATTGTCAAAATAAATAAATAAATAAATAAATAAATGGCCTGTCATATTCTGTCTGAGCCACTTAAATTCAAGAGATGACTTTTTCTTGGTGGGAGTCTACAAGAGTTCGAAGTGAGCAACTTAATATATCCAAGGTTCTATGCTTTAAATCTCTAGCCCACCAAAACCTAGCAGCTAACACGGATACATTCAACTAAAACAGGAATGAAACAACTCAGATGAAACTTTCAGTTAGCAACTCTAATGGGAATAAAGTCACAGCTCTGATCAATTCTGACCACAATTTTTATCTTCTGGAAAATAGGACTTTGCCAATTTGTCTAAGCTACTTTAGCAAGTGAAAAAGGAAACACTATCTGAAGTGTTCTCGGGTTACTCAAGAAGAAGTTGAGTAAACACTGAGTTTAAATGAATGTTACTTCATCTAAGACATACAAAAATTGTGTGTATTTATAAAGTAATCCATTTTATTTGTCTTTATATGGCAAGGAATAATTTTCAAATTTCCAGACTAATGGAGGAACCAATTTAGAATTACTAAAGTTCTTAGTTTCCTCAAACCAATCTGAATTCTGTCTAGAAAGACAATTATTCACATCCATAAAATTTGGCTTAAGTAGTTCAGCACAGCTGACAATTATACTGAATTTAACATAAAAAACTACTTTCGACAATAACTAAAACATTTAATGCATGAAAGATTTCAGCTTTAAGCATATAAAATAAAGCAAGTTACCTTTCCCAACATTTTTTCCTCTTTTTCTGACACTGTACAAATATTCTCTTTTTTGTTTTCATCAGCAGCTTTGAAGCGTTTACAGTGACTGTCTTCCTTGCTTTCTGAACATACCCTCTTCCTTTGAACATTGTCTTAGAGAAAAAAATGACAAACATTTACCTCACAAATTAATTTTCTTAACACTGCTATGTGAAGAAATAAACTTATAATTAATGCCTTGGTAAAGTACAGGACCATTCAAAGCAGAGGTTAAATTTGTAAATGTGGTTCTATTCCTTAATTGCATTACACCATAGTTTGGTCCTGGCATTGAGTGGGAAGAAGAATCTTACTACTTTTTTGTGGGAGTGAGGGGGAAACCATGAGCCCAAGTAAAATGGAAAAGGCAAGGTCACTGACAGGGTGCCAGCCAGACACTTTTCCATAGCCAAGTGCTAAGATCATTTTTAATTCTCAGGATGCCTTGCACTGGGACAACTGCCAGGAACTGGCTACATCTCCCTTTCCCCAGTAGTGATAACATGCCATCTGCTACTCCCTAGAGACAAACAATTAAGAGAGAAGAATATGCTGCTGCTATTGCCATAGAAAAAAGGTAGATGAAGAGCCACTTCAGGTGACCAAAGGCTCTTTTCCCTTGCATTACCCTAGATAAGTGACAGACAGCCTGTTATCAACTATACTATCTCTACATCTCAGACAGATGGTTCTCCTCCACAACAGCCACTGGACCTCCCTACATTTTTTAAGTAAAGAACTCACTTGCTTCTCCAAGCCAGATTAATTAAGAAATGAGGTGTGGGGGGAGGGAGGAAGGAATTCTGAAGAGTTTCAGTGAGTAGAGTAGTCGAGACTTATGAGAGTCTCTTCTTTAATTACCTGGAATTTAGAGGTGGATCTTTGAGAGAAGGGATCAATTCTCCACTCATTTATAAGATTACACAAGGTGTAAATAAATGTAGAATTTGCTTCAGATGCCTTAGAATTTCCATTGAATGTCTCCTATCTTTGCTTTGTGGAATTATAATGGCCCCTCTTTTTGTTAGTTTCAAGATAATCAAAGGGAGCCTCTATCTCAGCCTTACCTTTATTATATTTTCACTCTCAAGCTACACAGATTCTGGGTTTTGGAGACAATCCTCCTGGAAATGTTGAGTGGAGTTGGGAAATATACATTTCAAATTTAGATCATAGACAGCTGCTCCATCTTTTAGGGACAATACTAAAAAAGTCAACATTTTTTCCTGATTTTCCTGTTTCTTTCCATCTCCCTGGATAAACTCAAAACATTTTCTGTCTCTCAGATCCCCTCTCACTTAATAATGCTAAAAATAAAGTTCCCCCTCCCCCCCCAGCAATTTTTTCTCCTGAGTGCTATAATTAACATACTGTCAGTTGTTCAGCAGCTACTCCTAGACTTCATACCAGGACACTTGGAGAGAGAATTTTAATAAGTGAATTGTAAGTGAATTCTAGCAAGTGTTGAGCGCTTCCCTTTTAGCATGGGAGTGGCCCACAAACAAAAGGGGAAACTGACTTACTAGACATGGGAAACAGTGAAAATGATGACACACAAAGTGATGTCAAATAACCAAACTAAAAAAAACCCAACCTTCTGGTTTGTTCCTCTGACCTTTCAGTTACAGCTATATTAAATGTTCCCTCTAATCATGGAAGGGGAGGGGAGAAAGAGTACAGATAGAATTGTGATTAAGTTGGCAGTGTCCTTGTAAAAAAAACAAAGACACCCATTTTTCTATTTTCATACATTTTAAGCCCAGAAGGAACCATTTGATCCTCTAATCTGACCTG
Organism: Platysternon megacephalum; assembly: GCA_003942145.1. Classification (NCBI taxonomy): domain Eukaryota; kingdom Metazoa; phylum Chordata; order Testudines; family Platysternidae; genus Platysternon; species Platysternon megacephalum. The sequence goes on from QXTE01000447.1 coordinate 437,658, forward strand.
AAACATAACGTTCCAAATGTAACATAACACAGTACAGGTTTCCTGAGTCTCCAGAGACTGCCCAGGTTTTCCCAAGCTGAAGCTAAAATTTAACCAGAGTCTGGTCAGTTTTATTGGTGCTATTCTGAACCCTGACTATGAGGTAAGAATTGTATGCAGTGTTGTTGTAGCCATGTTGGTCCCAGAATATTAGGGAGACAAGATGGATGAGGTAATATATTTTTATTGGACCAACTTTTGTTGGTGACAGAGACAAGTTTTCGAGCTTACACATAGCTCTTCTTCAGATCTAGGAAACTTTACACAGCTAAATACAAGATGGAACAGATTGTTTAGTGTAAGTAGTAAACACATATTTCAAGGGACCATTCAAGATGAAGTGGTCCATTAACACCCCTTCAGTCATAGGGAGGAAATGGGGGGGGGGAAGGAGCTGGAGAGGTTGTTAGTGGGTTATAACAATCTATAACGCTCTATTTTTCTTTTTCCCCAGGATAAACAAGAGTCTCTAACCATGTTTGTGGACCAGCCAAATGAGTTACCTCATCCTCCCAGCTGTTTGTTTACTACACTATAGAGCGTACTGCCTAATAGGTTATTAATTCTGCTCTGTGTAGGTGTCCTCCAACCACCTTACAATTGCTGAAGCACTATCAGACAAATCCCCAAATTTTCCCAGAATGCACCCATGCTAACATGGCAAAGCAGTGGGCTAGATGCAGATGTACAAACAAGACTGTGATGACAGAAAAGTTGCTATGTGAATACAAAACTAAACCGTGTTATTTGTAACCAGTTAAGAGGACAATGCCCCTAACTGTCCTCTTAACTGGTTACAAAATAAAATAAAATAAAAAAATGTTGAAGTGGCACTTGTGGAGGTGGCTTTAGTTTCACCTGAAAAATCTCCAAATAAGGATCACAAACACATTCAGTGGACAATGATAGAGAATCTAATATTGATGGCCATAGGCCTGAGGGAAACTTGAGCACAGTCATTAGTAGTCATAGTTGTGAAATAACTGTTAAGCAATTCTAGGAATTCCATCACAGTTACCTATTCCATACAAGCCCCAGAGATCCAAGCACCAAAGCCAACAGTTTATTGGCTTCTTTATTCAAAAATTCTGCATAGGGCACCCTAACACAATCAGGGTTTAGTCACAATTAGCTGACAATACTTCAACACCATTTATCCTGGTCTATGTGTTCAGCATCATGTCAGCTAACATGGTTGTTAAACATGTTCAGACATGGTAACATTTCACAGTATAGGCCAGGCTCAAGTAGACAGAGTGAACTGGAAATTATATAGTAAAACTGTTTGCAGGCTGCACGTTGCCTCTCGTGGCCAAAGATTTAAAACAAAAAAGAAATAAAAGAAAAGAGGTGCCTATGAAGTTGATTAGGCAGGATCACCTAACAGTTGAGAACATACCAGTTGGATGATTTACTTAAGAAAAAATGTCGTAACATTTTGATACATCCTCCTCTTCGCCTTTGTTTCATTCGTTTCCCCTCAGCCCAGTGTATTCACCTTGGATAGGGCAGGCCAACCTCATTTCATTGTTTTTTCCTTCCACTTATTGATGCCTGAGCCTGCTTTTCTTGAACAATTACCTGTCCTATATTAGACAGCCTAGAATAACCGCTTCAGAATGGACTTGCTCACTTTCCTGTGTCTCTTATTTTCTATTCTCGGTTTTCAGTAACCATTCAGTTCCATTCCTTCTCACCATTATCTTTCTTATATTTCTTTTTCCATTTATTCCCACCTTCCACTTTTCATTACTTAATTCACTCTTTGGTTTGCGGAGAGGGGGGTGGAAGAGAGGAGAAACCCAATCTCCTTCCTCTACTGCATATCCTAAATCTGTTACATTTCTCCTCCTGTTTCAACATAGTGTATGAACACTTCAATGAAGCAGAGAAAGTGGAAATGCTGCATCTGGACTAGTAGTGCTTAATCTATCCAAGATGCTTCAGCACTACACACTGGCAGGTCAGACAGACTAAAACAGCACCAAGAATGGTGAAAGAAGAGAGAATGTGTTTGTTCAAACACACACCCACACCCATGACCTAAAGAATTTTTATAACAAGATTTCTGTAAATTTAAAACCTAAAATTTAAGAAGTTATCTTGGAAACAGTCAAATTTATAAATCATTAGAAGAAGAGAGTGCTTACCAATACTATATCCAGGCGATGTATCCTGCAGCATAACAGCAGCTTCCACATCTGGTAAAATATTTGGACTACCATTTCCATAGGATGTTTTACTCTCCGAACCATCAGCTATTCTATCTGTCCCAGGCAGTATGGGGGTAACTGAATTAGTAAGGTTATATTTGTGCTTCACATCATTTGAATCAGATATCGCATCTACCTTTTTTAATATGGGAATAACCTCTTCTATTGTACTATTTATTTCTGTTGTCGTGTCTATCTTTTCTAAAATAGGAATAATCTTGTTAGTTCTTTTTTCATCCCCAGAATCACTGTTAACTGGATCGTCTAAACAAGCACTCTTTTTTAACTGGTCAACAGGTAGGTTATTTGGTTTTGAATACAAATGCACTTCAACTGGCTTGGAGGATGGTGTATTTAGTTCATTTTCATACCATTTATGCAGTATATCTTGTAAACACCCAGCATTTAGAAACTGTTTTGCATCAGAGTTTTTGTTACAAGATTTCTCGTGGGGAGGCTCTTGGGATTCTTCTTGACAGTTTTGATCAACATTTTTGTCGTAAGAACATTGTTTTACTTCTTCATTTACTTTTGAGTTAACACTGAACCCCTGTATTGAGGCTGTTAATTTTTGAGGTAACATTTCACTTTTTTCAGGGAACGTATCTGTTTTTGATTCAGTTAGTGAGCTTCCTTTTACAGAATCATTACTTCTGCAGTTTATGTCCACCGTACTTAACTGAACATGGTGATCCTCAGTATGCAAGCCGTTTAGAATCTTTCCTTGTCCTGAAATACTCTTTGTTTTACTCAGCATTTCCACTTGTTTTCGACTACTTGGAGTCATTGTTTTTCTTGCTCTCAAAGGCTTGTGGATGATTGTATTTGAACTCTCCATCTTTCATGCCTTAAAATAAGAAAGAAAAAAAATTAAAAACAAGAATCAATCCTCTATCCAACGTCAACCTGAAGCCACTGGAAGACTTCTGGCAGTTCCAGCAGTAAGCACAATAGCCACCTCTACGGTACTGTTCATATTTGGCACAAAGGAACTACCTCCCAGCTTTTTCAATATCTAAGTGAAATGAGAAGCTGGATGAAAAGCAGCAGACTATACTTAAACCCAGGTAAGTCCACAGTGATGCTAGTAGGAAGAGGGAAGTGCTTTGAAGAACGGGACTCTCTGCAATATCCCTCATTATGAAGGCCATCTGCCCCCAGATTTTTAAATCAGTCCATAAGCTAGGATTTCTTTTGTACTCTTCAATGCTACTGGATGTCCAAACAGCAGCGTTGGCAAAAAGTGTATTTCCTTCCATCTGTAAGTGGTTGGGAATTTTTATCCCATCCTATTGGATGCAGCCATGGCTATGTTGATCCATATAGTCAGAACCTCCAGGCTTAAATACTCAGTGCATGCCCTCCAACACAGACCTCTCTGAACAAGCTGCTATGTAGGGATATTAAAGAAGGTACTAACAGTGATTCCCCCAAGTGACAGTGACCCCCCCACAATTTGTCCCCCACATCTCTTGGGTCTTCTGTTAAAACTTGTAAGCTACTGTCAGTAGAAACCATTGATTGTATCTGTACTGGGTATTACTATGTAAAACTTACAAACAAGTTAATTGACCTTGTTCTTGAAGTGAACACTATGTTACCACCCCTGCTGTGAGCTATAAGCCGTTAAGTGACTTTCACTTCATTGTAACAGCAACGGCTCCTAGGAACAGATCCCCACCCTCTGTGATTAAATGGAATGTATGTTGATGAATGCTTGATGTACATGAATGGTTAGGGAGGTGCCAGCCTAGAAAGGGAGTATCCATCGGCCGAAGAATGTGTCAAGTGGACCACCAGACAACCCCCGGAGGGTAAACTGGGATCCACCCCATCACCTGGAAGGATGAGAAACACAAACTTTGGACAGTGTGGAGCCACCAGGAATGTGCCATCTGCTGATTGAGTCAGCAACAGCAGGATGAAACAGCTCCCATAGACTAACATAGGAATTAATTCCTATAAGAATGGTCTCTCAAGACTGAGGACTTTGAGTCTCTGGTTCTGCTGCCAACCTCCAGGAGCATCAGGAGCACACCTGACACGGACTCGGCTCCACTCTTGTGTACAGGATACTCACAACCAACTTCTAGGCTGGTAACTATAACACCTATACAGAACTTGAATGAATGATTGTGTGAATGAATATATATATATATATATATATATATAAGGAATAAGTAGTGATAGGAATAAGTAGTTAAACGACGTTGTTTACTGTTATCTTTTGTTTTATTATGGTATTTACAATAAATGTGACAAATGTCTTGTCCCCTTTAATAAGATCCTGCTGGTTTTTATTGGTCTAATATAATTGGTATAACACTTATGCTTCAATCTCTAAACTGGCTGCCCACAGAATATAGTTTAGTTCAAAGTCTCTGACCTGATATTCAGAGCCATCCACAAAATTGGCCCTAGCTACCCAAAATATCACTTCTCCCTCCATGACTATGGACCTCCCAGGACAGCGACATTTCCCTGGAGCAATGAAACTGTGAGCCTCATGAGTTTGAGACACAATTTCATGGGAATATGACCTTTCTAGACAATGGAATTCAATTCCACAGATTACAGCCACCACAGGTGTCATTTCATTTTATGAACGAAACAACTAATTTCTTATATTCACTTTCCTTCAATAAGTTTTTCACTCTTTCCTTCATCACACTCACTCGTAACTACTTTTCTCCTATGATTGGAAAGGAAAAAAAGACATATAGAATCATAGAAGAAATGAGTAGGCTCTTAGGATCAATTTCTAAAAACTTTTATTCTGAAAACAGAGTACATAATTTGTTATATTACACACACACACCTTACTATCATATGCCACTCAATCTATAATGGTAGTATCACTTCAAACCCAGGTTTAAATCAGTATCTTTAAACATTTTCAAAATCATAAATTATGTACTCTGTTTTCAGAATAAAAGTTTTTAGAAATTGATCCTAAGAGCCTACTCATTTCTTCTATGATTTTTTGTTGGGAAAAAAGTTCTCAGACCTCCCACAACAAATGTGTAAAAAGTGAGTAATTGATTTTTGTTATACAGAGCAGCTACAAAACATAGCAGTCCCCACGTTAAAAGAAAAGCTCAGTTTCCCTGCCCTATGCAACCAATAAGGCAATACCTGCCTCCAAACCTATAAAGTCATATGCTGATACCTACAGTCCATCAGATGACACACACCTTATGACCAACATCCACTTTTCTTCATGTCACTGAAAACATGCTAGCCAAGTCTGCTGAAAATTAACAATTAGCTACTTAGACCACAGGCTGAGATGATCTTGATCATAATATGGAGTGAAGTTTAGAGTCATACTGAGCCCAATTCCATTGTCCCTATACTCTTGGTCTACAGCAGACTGGGAAAAATCCAGAGTTTTGGATTGATCAGATGTGCCAAACACTACCAAGAAAAGAATTAAGGCACTAGAGGTTTAGATCCATACACCAGTACAGTAATTGTGGCTTGAGAAAAAAAAAGAAAAGAAAAGAAAGAAAAGCCTGTCTGCTCTGTGATAAAGTGACTATTTTTGGTACAAAAAACAATGCAGCACTCTCACTGACAAATCTGCAAGTGTATTTAAGACCAAAGAGAAACAGCCACTACTGGAGGTAGAGGACAGTGACAGCAGTCATGATGTCGATCATGTTATCAAAGATCAATAATAGATTTTTTTTTTTTTTACAGATTTAAATTTACGTAGTAATTAAAAAGACCTCAGATAATTCAGCTTCACTGAGTTTATTAAACAATTGTTAGTCAGCAAATAACAGAAAGATATACTTTTCCAAGATGTATAGAACGGAGCATGCAGCCAATGACTGACTCTGATGCTGCCTGGTTGTTATAAGCATATTAAGCTGTAAATAAATACTAGAGTTGTTCAGTTTCATTCTCATTATTTCCTCTTTTTTTCATACAGACATCTCTTATTTTTGCTATATTTATGGTTTACAATTACATAATCAAACATCTGTTATTTACTTATGTCTTGTGTCTTTTTGGCAGGTTCATCATACGTTGCTAACTTAAGGATTTGTTACTTCTTGTGGTTACTACATCACTAGAGTATTAACAATTCTTGCAAAGGTTCCATCTTTCTGGTAATTCTAACAAGCTAATATTTTTCTTCTTCTTCTTAGCGTAACTGCAGAGCATTATAGAGTCTCTCTCACAGACAACCTACAAGACTTTCACATCAGGTTTATAGGCCAACAGTATCAGCCTTGTCACTTTAAATTTATTTATGGTGATACTTATTTAATTATGAGCAAAGAAGCTATAAGTAAGGCATCCATGAGTAAATTTCTAACTTATATTATTAAAGTCATATAAAGGTAGCAAATAAAGCATCATAGGACAACAATTAAGAGGAACAATCATGGGATAGGAACTATTTGCACAAAGTTGTTGGTTCAATTTAGATTACTGATCAACAAGACATCAAACCCAATTGAGCTTAGTTATCAGTCAGACAGACCAGCACAAACAGAAAGGTAAAAGTTAATGCATCACCAACCCGGGGAAACAGGTTGCAGCTTCACTTCTGTTCCAGCTTTCTCTCCCTCTAAGCAGGGTTTTTTCCCGGCTTTTTTACAGTATTTTACTTGCCGTACTTACATTATCAATTCCTACACTGTCAAATTTGAAGGCAATATTTCCTATTTGCCAGCAAGATGATTCATGTCCACAGCACATTTCCATTTTATACGTGATACAAAGCTAATTTGTGAGTAATTTTACATGAGCTCTCTTAGCATAACTACACAAAGCTTTTTGGGAGTCTGGTTCAGGTTTGGTACCTACCTTAGTTCCTTCAATTATGTTGTTTACTACAAATCAAACTTCTTATTTCTTTCTTGTGGTTTTGTTTACAGTTTCATAATTTGTTATTCAGGTAGCAAAACCAAAACACATTTTACCTAACAAACACATTTCTTATTTGTTAGACTGTGTCCACGTGGAGGGCCACTCACCGGTTTGCCAGATCTTGTTGCAGATCTTGGTGAGTACATCTATTACTATTTCTCCTCCGAATTTCATCAGTTCGGCTGGGACGTTGCCAATACCTGTAGCCTTTCCCTTCTTGAGTGATTTCACAGCTGTCTCCACTTCTTCACGCAGTATTGGAAAGTCATCCTCCTCTGTGGAATCTGGGCTGTCTAGGACACTAGGATCTCCATTTGTCTGGTGGTTGTATAGATCAGAGCAGTAATTTGTCCATCTATTGATGATGTCCTTTTCTTCTGTGAGACTGTTCCATTCTTTGTCTTAAACTGCGTTACCTTTGGTCCATCTCTCCTTCGTCAGATCTTTTACAATCTGGAAGGCTCATTTACTATTTTTATTATTGACACTCTTCAATTTTAGAGCATTGTTTTTCGATCCATATCTCCTTGACCAACTTCATTCCTTTCTTGATCTTTTTGCCAATTGCTCTGTATTTATCAGCTCCCTCAGTGCTGTTCTTATCTCTCGAGTTTTCTTCTAATGTCACACATTTGTAGTATTTCATTTGTGACCCAATTTTTTGTCTTCTTATGGTGTTTCCCAAGGATGTCCATTGCTGCCTCATTCATTACAGCGTTGAAATTGTTGGTCATTGTTTCTACGTCTTCCTCTAGAGCAAGCAGCGGAGCAAATTTTCCGCCAATCATTGCTTGGAATGACTCCGCAATGCTGCTGTCTCTAAGTCTTTCTAAGTCAAACTTGATTCTGGTGAACTTTGGCCTGACGATTTTCCTTAGGCGCAGCCAAAAGTTTAGCATGACAAGGTCGTGATCACTTCCAATATCAGCACTGGGGAAGTTCCTTGTTTTGCACCACGATGTAGTCAAGCTGACTGTGATGTAAACCATCAGGTGTAAGCCACGTTGATCGTCTGGATGCTTTATGTGCTCCTAACGTGTTTGTAAGAACCAGATTGTTAGAGCTGGCAAACTCCAAAAGTCTCAGTCCTCTCTCATTGGTTACTGCATTACAGAAAGAGCCTCAATAACCTCGCCAATCTGCCTGTGCGTCAGTACTTACTTTAGCATTCCAATCTCCCTGTACAATCAGGGTATCTTTCTTGTGTACCTTATCGATGTCTTGGAGCGGCTTGTAAAAATCTTCAATTTGTTCATCGTCATAGTCTGTTGCAGGGGCATAGACTTGTACCACTGTGATATTGAACCGTACTGCCTTTAGACGGATGGAAATAAACCTGCTACGCCGTTGACATGTTTGTCCTCTCTACCATAAGAGAGTACATGGCCGTCTTCCATTTGTGCCTCTCCAAAGTTCTTCCATCTGATCTCAGAGATTCCTAGGAGGTGCCAGGTGTATTGTTCCATTTCGTCCGTGAGTTCTTTCAACCTCCCTATTTGTCTCAATGTCCTTACATTCCATGTGACTATGGTAATGTTATCTCTTCCATGGATCCTGTTTGTTGGAGTTACAACAGTAGTATACTTGTTGCGTCTGCCCTGATGGGAGACAGTTGGCGCAGTCATTATTAACCCGGGCTGCAACCAATCCAGTATAGACATGGTTGACTTGCACTATACACTGGTGTAAATCACGACAGATTGTTTAAAATGGCCAGGTCCAAACTTATCCAGGCAGCTATGGTCTTGATTATAAATATGATCCTGAAATGGACACCAAGGGTGCTATTATTGATGAGGAAATATCTGTAGCCGGTGGCAGCCCCATCCATGGCTTGGCCCCCATCCATGGTTTAGCCTTCCCCAAACAGCAACAGCTTCTGCTCCGGGGGAGGAGGGGCAGCCCATTCCCCCATATACTCCCCCGTTTTTGCTTTTTCAAATGCAGTCTGTCTGTCTGTGTAGACTTCCTGTCATGTCTAAAAGTGCAGTTTACAGTTTCGTTTCCTGTCTGAACCACAAACACCAGCGGAAGTCCTCACTGATGTGAGGGGCTTGCTTAAAGCTATATTAACAATTGTATTCATGCTTATGAATATGTAATCAATATGTAAGGAATGAGTGAGATAGTGTGAGTGTAAGAAACCAATCGCAAGGCTTGAGCTGAAATATTACCATGTAAGGATGATCAAGGTGTATATGGGACAGGATATAAACCTACGTCAGTAGCGGCCAGAGAGAGCTGTAATCCACGACAGCAAGTACTCAGGACCAGACCAGAAGCAGTAGAGCCCTCCCGCAGACCCGAAGGGGCTTCGGGGACTCTCGTCGCCTAGCGGTTCAATCTCTAGGAAGCTGGAACCTGGCCAGTCTCAGTCACCTAAGATCGAAAGCAACATCCTCACCTGCAGCCTGTCACCAGTATGCATGGAATGTGTGTGAGTATAACTGTGCAAATAAGGAAAGCAAGTAATAAATCAACCCTCAGTACTGCTTTAATTCAACCTTTGTTTGTGATTATTTCTTGGCCTGATTCCAGGGAACTGGCAACAATATCTGCCTAAACTGTGTAGCCATTCACAACATCATGGTTTTGAGATTTCATCTGCAGTATACAGTGTGTGTCAAGAGTAAGCGGACAAAAGGTAAACATTAGCAAATGGAAAATGAATGTAAGAATTTAAAAGCTTGTTCAGCCCTTTCACTTATCATGTTACCTGTCCTTGGGACTAGCCAAGGAATGAGTCCACGCAAAAGGTGAACTTGAGGAGCACTGAGGTTTGTTTATTGGTGTGAGCTGAGCTTGTCTAATACAGCTATACTCTCACACATATCACATTTATGCTGGCCGGCTGCAGGTGCGGGCGTAGATGGATTTCGATTTTGCAGGTGGCTGAGGCTGGCCAGGTAACAGCTGCCCAGAGATCAGCTGCGAGGCGACGAGAGTCCCTGAAGTCCCTTCGGATCCGCGGGAGGGCTCTACTGCTTCCAGTCCAGTCCCGAGTTTAGTGCGCTGTTACATTTCCTTGTTGGTACCCCTGACCTGGCTGCCCGTCTCGAGGTTTATACCTTCACCAAGATAATACCAGCGATATTTGCCTCTTTCTTTTGCCATTGGCTGTTACTCGCACTATCTCACTGATTCCTTACATTAATTGATTACATATTCATAAGCATGAATACAATTGATTATATAGAGCAATGCAGCTTTAAGCAAGCATCTAACATCATTGGGAACTATCCGCTGCTTGTGGCTTTGTAACAGCATAACAGGAAACTGTGCAGACTATACTCGAAAGAGCAAATTGGGGGGGGGGGGAGGGGCGCGTCCAGCTACAGAGGATGGAGAGTCTCTTATCTACTAATCTGGTTTCTTCAAGCCCCTTTAATTCAACAAGCATGAAGTCCCCTCACCAGCAGTGGGAGACGCGTTTAAAAATAAGGCTTTTTAAATGCTACTCCAGGGGACTGGTTATCAATAATCCCTGACTGGAACTTGACAAGAAATAGCAATGTAACCCTTCTGCTGATTGTCATTAGCAGGAATAAGGGCCAGGTTCATGTGCTATCTAGGAGCTATGTTATAAATAAATAAAATACTTGGCTTGAGCCCCAACCTAAAAACCTTATTCTTTCCCAGACATTAGGAACTTAAATTTAACCCCATCACCTTTGCAGCTATTTCTTCCTGCTCACAAGGACTCAGGAGTCCCTGGGAATATAAAACTACAAATATTTTTTTGTTTTGAAAAAAATAAACATTTAAATAGTTAGCCAATTTCATGTATTTCCTCGAACGTCTTGTACTCATACTAAAAGCTTTATTTCAAAAGTTGAACTGTTGTAGCTTTTGTTCTTTTTGTGTGCAGAATCTGTCAAAAACAAGATATGCGGTCTTCTGTTGAGGCTTGCCAAATATGAACTGTGTGCTAGTTACAGTTACCACAAATGTGTCTACAGTCTACTGATATTTGAAATGTTATGTACAAAACCTAGATAAGAAAAGGTGTGTAAGGGTAATATAAATATGAGCAAAACTGAGCTCAAAATTTGGAACAGAGTGATGATATAATCACTGCAAGATTGTTCTCCAGATGGGTAATTTAATTTTGCTGATCTAACTTTCATTAATAAACTAATTAATTCTGGTTATCTGACATCTTATCAATAACCAAAACCCTCAGCAACTTAAAAATAAAATTAGCAAAACCCAAATAGTGTATGAAGGGGTATCACTGACCCTACAATCCCAGTTATTAGTTGCCTGGCTTATTGAGGCAGCTCTGGAGTTTCTAATAATACTGTTAAATCAAACAACTCACTACAGCCTTACCTTAGATCTTAGTTCCTCTGTGCTGCTCACACATTGGGCATGTTACCCCAGGTTTTCTTAACACGAAACTATGGTACCTTACATTTTCCTATCTCCAGGTGGATTCAGGAAATAAATCAATGGGGACACAGCTCTTTTGTTGTACCAATCATTTATCAGACAGGAGTGCTTTCACCCAAAAATCTTTTTTATTGAGTCTAAAGCACACTTCTAAAATAGCAATAGTCTAGAGCAACCCAGATATAGTTAATTTTCCTAACACCAGCAAGCAACTCCTAATCATAAAATCAGTAAAAACTCAGAATCAGGAACACCCAGATCCAAGATCAGCCATCCACGCTTTCCACCCATTCTCATGATTCTTCCAATTTTACTTTCCATCCTTATCAGCAAAACTGCAGCTATTTCATATGCTTATATAAACCTCAAGTTATTTCTACCTACGTGGTGTTCTCGCTTCCAGTTAGTGGTGGCTAAGTGCACAGAATGGCTGTGGTATTGTCAAATCAATTTCTCTTGCAACAGGCAGTCCAGTTCCTTCACTGATTATGGTCACTCACTACGTATGGTATTGCTTCCCAGGTGATGCCAGCTCACTCAATAGCTTCCGTGGTGGTCTTCTGGCAAAAAATTTTTTGGCCTTCATTGCTTTCTTTTTCTTTCCTTGAGTGCCCAGTTCAATGATTGCTTAGCATGTTTCCCATCTTCCATACAGTGTACATGTCCTGAGCACCTGAGCCTGCTTTCTTTAATAATATTCTCTAACATGTCCTGCTCTGTCAGCTTCCTTACTCTCATGTTATTTTGTTGTCTTTCCAGGAAATGTGTTGTATCTTTTTCAGCCATCTGTGATGGACAGCCTCCAATCTCTTTTTTTTGTTAGCCATGGTCATTGGCAAAGTATCTACCCTGTACAGTAGCATGTTCAGGGATATCGCATGGTGTAATCTGACCTTTAGTTTGGTGTGGAAACCGCTGTTTGACCAGATGTTGTTCATCCTTCCAAAAGTGGTTTTTGCTTTTCGTAATCTTGTATGACTATCTTTATTGCAGCCACCTTCAAATGCCATCACACCCACAGAAAGAAGAGCTCTGTTTTCTTTTCCATGCATGTACCCCTTTGCATCTGTCGTCCAGTTTCTTATCTTAATTGTGGTTTTCTCTGCATATCCTGTCAGTCCAATTTTTGCTGCTTCCTGTTCTACCTCTGATGTAAGGGCAGTCATTCCGTTCTACATCACACGTGGTAAAGCAAAGCCTTCAGCAAAGTCAAGGTCATGTAACTCATCTCCACTAACCCACTTTATACCATCCACTATGACTTGTTCCCCACTTCATCACCAACTCTACTGCTAATACAAAGAGGACTGGTGATAACACACACCCTTGTCTAACTCCAGTCACAATGTCGAACCACTCACCCAGGCCTGTATCCAATCTTACTGTGCATCTACTTCCATCATATTGACTGCTTATTATGTTGCTAAGCTTGTGCAGTATCCCATAGCTTCTAGCAAAATTCAACATGGTCTCTCTGTGGACACTATCAAATGTTTTCTTAAAATTGATTAAGTTGATTAAGATGGGTTTTTGCCAAGCAGTAGTTTTTTTTGGATGATCTGTTAAAGAGCGAAAATGTATTCCAAACATGATCTCCTGCATGGAACCAAGCCTGTTCTTCTCACAATATTCAATTCACTGCTTCTTCATTCTATTCAACATAACAGTAGCCAATACTTTGCCCAGGATTGAGATAGCAGTATAACCCCTCTCCAGTTCGTGCATGAAGATCACCTTTTTTGGGGCAATGCCACAATGATGCCATCTTTCCAGTGTTGTACCACTTGTTCTTTCACCCATATTTTGTTGGAGTTTTGTTAGCTACCCTATCAAAACTTCACCTTCTGCCTTTAGTATCTCTGCTTGAATTCTGTCAACCCCAGTAGCTTCTCCTTGTTTGAATCCTTTGATGGCTGCTTTAATTTCATCAGGTGTTATTGGTTCCTCTTCTATTTCTAACTTAGAATTGGCATTTCCTTTAAACCTGTGCATGATCATTAGCTCTGGACAGTTTAAAATGGAACCAAAATGTTGTTTCCAGAGTCTGGCTTGTTCTTCATGCATTTTCAGCATCTGCCTCATGGGCATCACCTACGATGGTCTGATTTTTCTGGAGAGGTCTTTCATTATTCTGTAGAGCTGCTTGAAGTCTCCCCACTTCTGTGCTGCTTCCCCTGCCTCTACAGCTTCTCCTGAAAAAAACGGTTACTCACCTTCTCGTAACTGTTGTTCTTCGAGATGTGCTGCTCATGTCCATTCCACCCAGGTGTGTGCACGCCGCGTGCATGCCAGCCAGAAGATTTTCCCTTAGCAGCATCCGTAGGGCTGGCCTGGGCGCCCCCTGGAGTGGTGCCTTCATGGAGCCCAATATAGGGCCCTGCCGACCCTCCATCCCCCTCAGTTCCTTCTTGCCGGCTACTCTGACAGAGGGGTAGGAGGGTGGGTATTGGAATGGACATGAACAACAAATCTCGAAGAACAACAGTTATGAGGAGGTGAGTAACCGTTTTTTCTTCTTCGAGTGATTGTTCATGTCCATTCCAACCAGGTGACACACAAGCCAAAAGCTCAGGAGGTGGGGTCGGAGTCATCCACTGATTGGAGCACAGCTCGTCCAAAGGCCACATTGTCTCTGGCCTGTTGTGTAATTGCATAGTGCATCGTGAACATATGTATCGAGGACCACTTAGCCGCCTGGCAGATTTCCTGGGTGGGGACTTGTGCCAGGAATGCCTCAGAGGAGGCCTGGGCCCTGGTGGAGTGAGCGGTAATCGGCGGAGCGGGCACCTTCGCCAGGCAGTAACACTCCCGAATGCAGGATGTAATCCACGACGAGATGCACTGAGAAGAGACAGGGAGGCCCTTCATTCTGTCTGCCACGGCCACGAAAAGTTGGATGGACTTCCGGAAAAGCTTAGTCCTCTCTATGTAGAAGACTAGCACCCTACATACATCCAGTGAGTAAAGCCTGCGCCCCCTATCACAAGAGTGTGGCTTGGGGTAAAACACTGGGAGGAAGATGTCCTGGCTCATGTGGAATTGTGAGAATCTTAGGGAGAAAGGCTGGGTGAGGTCTGAGTTGGACCTTGTCCTTATGAAAAACTGTGTAAGGCGGATTGGACATGAGGGCCCTGAGCTCCAACACCCTGCTCACTTAGGTTATTGCCACGAGGAACGCAACCTTGTACGAGAGATGGAACGGGAGCACGTCGCCATTGGTTCAAATGGAGGGCCCGTAAGTCTGGAGAGGACCAGATTAAGGTCCCAGGCCAGGACAGGCTGACGCGCTTGCGGGAAGAGCCTGTCCAGGCCTTTGAGGAAACGACTGACCAAAGGTTTTGCAAAGACCAAAAATCCGTCTGCGCCCAGATGGAAGGTGGAGAGGGCTGCTAAGTGGACCCTTATTGATGACAGGGACAGGCCTTGTTTTAGGTGAAGGAGGTAGTCCAGTATGAATGGTATGGGGGTGAGCAACGGCGACTGACTGCATTGCTCCACCCAGATAGAGAACCTTTTCCACTTGGCAAGGTACGTTGCCCTGGTGGAGGGCTTCCTACTGCCAAGGAGGACAGCTCCACAGTGTTTAGCCATGGAGCATCCAGGCTGTGAGGTGGAGCGACTCTAGGTTCGGGTGCCAGAGTCGGCCATGGTCCTGGCATGATCAGGTCTGGGACCAACAGTAGGGTGAGCGGTGCTGCCACGGACATTTCCAGGAGAGACGTGAACCAGTGCTGGTGCGGTCATGCCGGCGCTATCAGTACGACTCGGTCCCGGTCCCTGCGGATCTTGAGAAGCACCTTGTGGACCAGCAGTAATGGTGGGAACGTGTAGAGCAGGCAGCCCCCCCACAGGAGAAGGAAGACATCCGCGATGGACCCCGGGCGGGTATTCATGAAGGAGCAGAACAGATGACATTTCCTGTTGCTGCGAGTGGCGAACAGGTCTATCTGGGAAGAGCCCCAGAGATGGAAGATTGAGCTCACTATGTCCGGCCGGAGGGACCACTTGTGGCCGTAAAAGGTCCGGCTGAGACTGTCTGCCAGCTCGTTCTGCACTCCTGGGAGGTACAACGCCTGCAGGTGTATTGAGTGCTCTACGCAGAAGTCCCACAGTGCGAGGTCTTCCCGGCACAGGGGAGAGGAGCGTGCACCCCCCCCATTTGGTGATACAGAACATCGCCGAGGTATTGTCCGTGAGGACTGAAACGCACCTGCCCGCTATGTGGGTTTTGAAAACCTGGCATGCCAGGCACACCGCTCTCAGCTCTCTGACATTGATATGCAGAGCAAGGTCCACCTGAGACCAGAGGCCTTGAGTCCTGAGGTCTCCTAGATGAGCTCCCCAGCCCAGATCCAAGGCATCTGTCACCAATGAGAGAGATGGCTGATGGCTGGCAAAAGGCACTGCCACACAAATCACTTGCGGGCCAAGCCACCACAGAAGGGAGTCCAACACTGGGCGGGGCAGGGTTATGATGCTGTCCAGAGCGTCCCGGGCTGGTCGATACACCGACGCCAGCCAAGACTGGAGTGGGCGAAGTCCGAGTCTGGCATGCTGCACTATGTAGGTGAACGCAGCCATGTGCCCCAGCAGTTTCAGGCAGTTCCTTGCTATGGTCGTGGGGAACTGAAGCCCCGTATAATGTCCCCCAGTGAGTGAAACCTGGTTTCCGGGAGGTACGCCCCTGGCTTCAGTCGAGTCTAGGACTGCTCCTATAAAACCTATCCTCTGCACTGGGGACAGAGTGGATTTGGCCTCGTTGAGGAGACGACCTAGTTTGAGGAAGGTCCTTCTTATGAAGCCCTCCACTTGGGCTCTGGAGCGGCCCTTGATCAGACAGTCGTCAAAGGAAGGGAAAACCTCTATCTGGCGCTTGTGCAGAAACGCTGCGACGACTGCCATGCATTTGGTGAACACTCGAGGAGCTGCCGACAGTCCGAAAGGGAGGATGGCAAACTGTTAGTGGCCGCTGCTCACCACAAATTTGAGGTAGCGTCTGTGATGTGGGACTACTGCAATGTGGAAATATGTGTCCTTCAAGTCGAGGGCAGCGTACCAGTCTCCTGGATCCAGTGAGGGGATAATGGAAGTTAGCGAGACCATGCGGAACTTGAGAGTCTCTTTACAAACTTGTTGAGCAGCCACAGGTCCAGGATGGGTCTGACGTCCCCCTTGACCTTCGGTATTAGGAAATACCGGAAGTAGAACCTCTTGCCCCTTAGCTCCTGAGGAACCTCCTCCACTGCCCCCAACAAGAGGAGGGACTGCACTTCTTGAATTAGAAGTTGCTCGTGAAAGGGGTCCCTGAAGAGGGACAGGGAAGGGGGTTGGAGGGGCAGGGAAGGGAGCACAGAATTGGATGGAATATGCCCTCTCTACCGTAGGGAGCACCCAGCGGTCCAAAGTAATTCAGGACCAGGCACGGTAGAAAGGGGATAGACAGGACGAGAAGGTAAGAGGGGAAGGATCCAAAGTCTGTACTGGTGAGCCGTCCTCGACCGCACCTAGGCCCGGACAGAGGCTTGGGCTGGCCAGAGTTTTGCCCCGAGGAGGGATGTTGTCTCCTCCTACCACTCCTGCTCGGCCTACGCGGAGCATCCAGGCGGTTCTGCGTCTGGTAAGGCTGTGGGGCAGGCTGAGGCCTAAAATGCCTGCGCTGGGTAGCCGGTGTGTGGAGCCCCAGAGAGTGCAGAGCAGCCCTAGAGTCCTTCAAACTGTGAAGTCTCTTATCAGTTTTTTCAGGAGAAGAGGGAGGACCCCTTGAAAGGGAGGTCCTGTATGGTCTGCTGGACCTCGTGGGGCAGTCCAGAGATCTGCAGCCAGGAGCCTCGCCTCATCACCACCCCTGTGGCCAGAGTGCGCGAGGCTGCATCCACCACGTCTAAAGCCACTTGCAAAGAGGCCCATGAGATCAACTTCCCCTCCTCCACCAGTGCGGAGAACTCCACCCGAGAGTCTTGAGGCAGGAGCTCTGCAAACTTAGCCATCGCTGAGCAGGTGTTATGTCCGTAGTGGCTTACAATGGCCTGCTGGTTGGCTATGCGGAGCTGCAGGCCCCCTGTCGAATAGACCTTCCTGCCAAATAGGTCTAGCTTTTTCGCGTCCCTGTTTTTAGGGGTGGAGCCTTGGAACCCCTGGCACTCTCTCTGATTAGCTGCATCGACCACCAAAGAGTCTGAGGGGTGGGGTGGGTATAAAGGTGTTCGTACCCCTTAGACGTAGGAAATAGCGCCGTTCGGTCTTCTTGGCCGTAGGGGCCAGAGAAGCAGGGGTCCACCACAGATTTTTGGACGTGTCCACTACTGTCTTAATCAGTAGCAGAGCAACCCTCGATGGGCCGGAGGGAGCGAGGATGTCCACAACAGGGTCTCCTCCTCCACCTCCTCGGCCTGTATCCCCAGGCTTTGAGCGGCCCGTCTCAATAGCTGCTGGAGAACATGATTGTCCTCGAGAGCCGGGGCCATCGATGTCCCCGCGACCGCTTCATCAGGCAAGGACGAGGATGAAAGGACTGACAACGGACCCTGCTCGCTACCCTCAGCTCCCTTGGGGTCCCTTGAGCTGTGGTGCCGGTGCTGATGGGGGATTCGGCACTGCGGCCGGTACCAGGGCTGATAAGTCTGGCGGTGCTGAGCCCAACGGCACTGGTGGGGTCGAAGCTGGAGCCCTCGGCGGCACCGTTGCCTGAAGAGATGGTGCCGGAGCTGGTCGCGCCAGCAGTGCTGCTTTCTCGGACGATGGTGCCGGTGCTGTCTGTGGCATGAAGGATGCCAAAGACACCAATGCAGTCCTGGATCACAGACCGTGGACTAGACCCTGGCTCTAGTGGTAAGTCCAGGGTGTCCAAAAGGGCCATTGAGCAGACGGCTGCCACTGCTGCAGCCATGGTGCCAGGTATGGCTGGTGACTCCATCGTGACCTGGACCTCCTGCTCCACGATCTGCTGGAGCGATAAGAGTCCGCCTCCGACGTCTCAGAGTAGAAGGACCATGGAGGAACAGTACCCTGGGTCACCAGCGAGCGGGTCACCAGCGAAGCCGGGGAACAGTGCGGCCCTTCTATCTGCGCGGGCGGTGCCGGGGATGGAGAGCGGTGGGCCATCATGGCTGGCTTGTCCTGGAGTGGAACGGGGGACGCGTGGTCACCGGCGTCTTCTCCCTCCTCTGGGGGGAGGACGGCACCGGGAGGCGCATCAGGTCTGTGGCCGCCTCGAACGCGTCCGGCGTTGATGGGAGCTGTATGTCCCCCTGGTGATCCGGGAACCGAGGAGGGTTAGGACTCAACTGGACCCCGGCCGGGGCAGGAGTCGACGAGACCATGGGAGGCTGCAGGGAGGAGGCGGTCTGTTCCGATACACGCGTGGACGCTGCAGACCCCTTAGGTTTCGAATGAGGTGAACGACCCCTCTCCGGCCTCTTCTTCTTTACCGGCACCGGGAATTGAGAGCAGTGCCGTGCTGAGACCGACTTCTTATGGCCCGAGCCGTGGCAGCGCCGGGGAGCCTTAGAGTCCTTAGTTGGTGCCGTTTCGGGCGCCATTGGCCCCGGAGCACTGCACACCGATGAGGACGTGCTCGGGGAGCTAATATCTGGCTGATTCCCCCAACTTACAGCACGTTTTAGTGACAACCATACTACACAATTCTCATAACTTCATATGCATTAATGATATACCTATATGGGTAGAGAAATGACTTTCAGTAAATCATAACCTTTCCCCCGATACCTTACAAGGCATACTTTAAACACAAGATCACGATTACATGAAAATGAGGAATATGGGGATTACAGCACGCTCCCCCAAGGTATAGAATGTCACACCAACCCTAAGAAAATGTGGGCAACTATCCTGTAATGCTTTACAGAAAGGAGAGGTAGCATGTTTAGCAGATATGCACAGAGCAGCAATGAGTGGGGCAATATATTCCGGATGTCCTACCAAAGAGGACTAGTAGAAAAGTTAACTTGCCTATCTGGTTATGTAGGCAGAACTAGGAGCATCATTTACGCCTCAAAGTAAGCGTGATGACCAAGTTACAAGCTAACAACCATGTGACAGTCTAGGATATTTGCAAAATAGACAGGCAGTTTTCTAAAGTTAATGCATATTAGCCAGGTGGGTGGCATAGACTGTTAGGTGACAAATTATTAACTGGTTACAAACCCTAAAGGAATGATATCAATGGGGTTTGGGCACCTAAAGCCCATAGGCTACTCTGAAAATCCCAGCCTAAGAAATTGTATCGCATTATCATAAAGACATTCTTCCACATTTTGCTGTGACAAAAGTAATCACATAAGAGGAATGTGGGGGAGAGGAAGGAAATATTATTCTAGCTCATGCCATTTTAATTCATGACGTAGTATAAATAGGTTATAACACCTATAAGCAAATCTAGATCATTGCTAGAATAAACAGTCATTTTTTAACATATTAGACAGCAAGTTAAGTTTCAAGGAAGAATAAAGATCCATATCTTCCAAGGATCACCTAGTCTGATCTTCTGTATAACAATGGACAGAGAACTTTCCAAAAATAATTCCTAGAGCAGATTTTTTAAAAAAAGTATCCAATATTGATTTAAAAATGGTCAGCGATGGAGAATCAACCACCACTCTTGGTAAATTGTTCCAATGGTTAATTACCCTTGTTACCCTGAAAATGGATGTAGGGTCCCCATAGAATATAACTACATCTGTTCTCATTAGGTATGGGTCTCCAGGTGGCTGAGGAAATACTTGGAAGACATGGATATAGCTTTCTGATAAATGACTGACACAAACAGTATTCTTTCCACAGGCCACTGAGAGCAGTTCTTATATGTTCTTTAAGTTGGGGGGGGAGGGATAGCTCAGTGGTTTGAGCATTAGCCTGCTAAACCCAGGGTTGTGAGTTCAATCCTTGAGGGGGCCACTTAGGGATCTGGGGCAAAATTGGTCCTGCTAGTGAAGGCAGGGGGCTGGACTTGATGACCCTTCGGGGTCCCTTCCAGCTCTATGAGATAGGTATATCTCCATATATTATTATATTATTATTAAGTTTTATATATGTAAATTCCTCCCACAATTAACACATTCATACAACTTTATTAATGCCCTCACACACACACTAACACTATACTATAACTATGACTTTAACTTTGTCTGACAGACTTACTCCATTTACAGACTATGCTGCAATGTCTCTCCTGTGCTCTCTCTCTCTCTGTGCTACTGCACACTCTTCAATTAGTGGTGAAGCTGAGTTGGCAATGTTCTGTGCAGGACGTTGATGGCAGCAGTTCTTCTCTCTTCTCAACTCCTGTAACAGGTCAAGACTCCCTCTGCTGCTGCTTTTCCGAGAGTGTTCTCTTCTTAACTGTCAGCTATCAACTGACACACTGGCCTTTATACCATTTCTCAATTCTATTTTTAGACACATGATATCATCCTACTTGTTTACCTTATTGTGCTGTCAGTTCTATTTTTAGCCTGCCACTGTTATTTACCTCACAGTGGCATGATCTACTGAATCACTGGTTGTTTCACACCTTTTCCTCACCAATTTGGTTTTCCTGCCAATTCTATATTTAGTGCTCTGTGACCTGCAGCTTCCACCTACTGATGGAATGACTCTTGCTTATTTAAAATGGAAACCAGGGATCTAGGGATTTTAAAATGGAGTTTCCCTGGTATCACCCTCACTGTCAATAATTTACGACTGATTTCCAGTCTGAATTCGCCTAGCTTCAACTTCCAGCCATTTGATTGTGATATAAGAATAGAAAAACTGAAGGTGTACTATGACTCATTGAGAGGGTGCTGTATTTTCTCATGGCTCTCTCATATCAATTCAGCAGGTCACACACACACAGATCTAAAGAGAATGTTCCTCCTTGAAGGGGAATAGGAGTCAGATAATGTGGCTTCTATTTCCTAGTCTGCTAATTACTTGCTCCTTAGACTTGAAAGTCTATATTAGTGACTTAACCTAATGTGTCCATGTTGGAATTATTAATATTTGAAATTAGGGCTGTCAAGCGATTAAAAAAATTAATCGCGATTAATCGCACTGTTAAACAATAATAGAATACCATTTATTTAAATATTTTGGATGTTTTCTACTTTTTTCAAATATATGGATTTCAATTACAACACAGAATATAAAGTGTACAGTGCTCACTTTTTATTTATTTTTGATTACAAGTGTTTGCACTGTAAAAAGACAAAAGAAATAGTATTTTTCAATTCACCTAAGTACTGTAATGCAATCTATCATGAAAGCTGAACATACAAATATAGAATTATGTACAAAAATACTGCATTCAAAAATATAAAAATGTAAAATTTTAGAGCTTGCAAGTCCACTCAGTCCTACTCCTTGTTCAGCCAATCGCTCAGACAAACAAGTTTGTTTACATTTGCAGGAAATAATGCTGCCCCCTTCTTGTTTACAATGTCACCTGAAAGTGAGAACAGGTGTTCTCATGGCACTGTGGTAGCCGGCGTCGCAAGATATTTACGTGCCAGATGAGCATGCTTCAACCACCATTCCAGGGGACATGCGTCCATGTTGATGACGGGTTCATTATCTGCGTCAGTTGCTACCAGCAGAAGGTTGATTTTCTTTTTTGGTGGGTCAGGTTCTATAGTTTGGAAGGCACTTCAGATTCTTAAATCTTGGGTAGAGTGCAGTAGCTATCTTTAGAAATCTCACATTGGTACCTTCTTTACATTTTGTGAAATCTGCAGTGAAAGTGTTCTTAAAATGAACAACATGTGCTGGGTCATCATCCGAGACTGCTATAACATGAAATATATGGCAGAATGTGGGTAAAACAGAGCAGGTGACATACAATTTTCCCCCAAGGAGTTCAGTCACAAATTTAATTAACTTTTTTTTTTAAACGAGCGTCATCAGCATGGAAGCATGTCCATTGGAATGGTGGCCGAAGCATGAAAGGGCATACAAATGTTTAGCATATCTGGCACGTAAATACCTTGCAATACTGGCTACAAAAGTGCCATGCAAATGCCTGTTCTCACTTTCTGGTGAAATCCTATATAAGAAGCAGGCAACATTATCTCCTGTAAACGTAAACAAACTTGTTTGTCTTAGCGATTGGCTGAACAAGAAGTAGGACTGAAGTTTTACGTTGTTGTGTTTTTGAGTGCAGTTATGTAACAACAACAAAAATCTACATTTGTAAGTTGCACTTTCAGGACAAACAGGTTGCACTACAGTACTTGTAGGAGATGAATTGAAAAATACTATTTCTTCTGTTTATAATTTTTACAGTGCAAATATTTGTAATCAAAATATACACTTTGATTTCAATTACAACACAGAATACAAGATATATATGAAAATGTAGAAAAACATCCAAAATATTTAATACATTTCAATGGGTAGTCTCTTGTTTAACAGTGCGATTAAAACTGCGATTAATCGAGATTTTTTTTTTTAGTTAATCGTGTGAGTTACCTGTGATTAATATCAATTTCAAGTAGGGCTGCTGATTAATATGGAAAACCACCAAACTCTAATGTAACCATAAATTCCTTTGTTAAATCCAATTGCTCTAAACATGCCCCAAAAGCCTAAATAATAAGCAATTTACTACATCCAAAATAGTAATAAAACATTTATAAGCATTTGATCATGCTTAGATCCATATTGGTTGGCTCCCAAACAGTCAGGTAGGTATTAGCAATGAACCCTTTAAGAATTTACTTTTTATACCCTTTAACAAATGATGTCATTGCCAATTACTGGCTTCAACTAAAAACCAATGTGAGACAATTAACCTTTATTTCTAATCTTAATCCAGATAAGATTTACAACCTCCTTTCTTCCCAAGGCCTTTCCTCCCTATCTCTTCCCCTCCTTTTTGCTGACCAACAGAACAGTAGGAAAGTTTGTGCTTGTTTCTTTTAAGACAGTTTTTATTGGTCTTGTTACTGCAGCTCTTTATTTTACTAGTTACTTTTTGAACCAACATCCTTCCCACACTGCACGTAATACTACTTATTATTCTCTCGGCTTTATTTTACTTGCTGATTGGGGCCTTTTCCTTACAAGCCCCAAACAATAAGCAGACATTATTAACCAAATTTAAGCTAACTTTAATTTTTTTAAATTCATAACTATCCTTACAGTCAGTTTCTCCATCTGTTAGGATATAGAATAATAATATCTCGTCACTTCAGAAGAGTTTGTAAAGTACAGAGATCAGGGAGATGAAAGGCACTACAGGAATGCAAAGTATTTTTAAGAGTGGAAACCAATGTACACCTGTTCTTACATAACATTTGTTATGGTTATTGCATGGCAATTATTAAAACATTTCACAGGCTCTTTTGGAATAGGCTTACATGAGAGGTTTTGTTATCTAACACGCCAAATAGTAGTCTAATCAACTTCAAGTGCTACACCTGCTGCTGAGCCCCTACTGTCAATTTTAGTCATTTGAAAACCACATTTTTAATTTCCTCACACCCTTGTTCTGTGGAAATCCTATGCATGCATGTTGACACATCTGTTAACTAACCAACTAAATATGGCAGTAACGCCACTTGTTCAGGCCGCCGCTTGTTCAGGGAAAGCCCCTGGCGGTCCAGGCCGGTTTGTTTACCTGCCGCATCCACAGGTTCGGAGGATCGCGGCTCCCACTGGCCGTGGTTTGCCACTCCAGGCCAATGGGGGCTGCGGGAAGCGGCGCGGGCCGAGGGATGTGCTGGCCGCCCTTCCCGCAGCCCCCATTGGCTTGGAGCGGCGAACCGTGGCCAGTGGGAGCTGCGATCGGCCGAACCTGCGGACGCGGCAGGCAAACAAACTGGCCCGGACCGCCAGGGGCTTTCCCTGAACAAGCGGCGGACCGGCTTTGAAAAGCATTGATATATAGGGATGGGGAGGGAAATCATTGAAACTAAGTATACATAAAGTACTGTCAAAAGCAAAAATACTCCCCCCCGCCCCCCAAAAAATTCTCCTCTAATCTTAGGTGCTACCTTTAACATTAAATTACTCCTGGGGGAATTCTGCACCACTGCACATGCACAGAATTTATGTCCCCCGCAAAAGCAGTGATGCGACGCTCCCCAGCAGTATGTTTTGGGTGCCCAGGGCAGCCGGCAGAGAGGTAAATCACTGTGGGACGGGGATGGAACTGGGGAAGACACGGCTGGTGCCTCCTATCCTGTGCTGGGCTCAGCTGCTATTCCCGGCTCAGCTGGGGAGGACGGGACGTCCTCTTCCCCTGCACAGCATCCAGGGCTGGGTCAGACCACCCCCAGATTTCTCCCCCCAGCTGTAGAAAGCTCTGCAAACTCCCTCCCCCCCCCCCCAAACACATCCAGTGCTTCCTGCACTCATCACTCCTCAGCTGCAGGGGGAGGGATCCCTGTACAGAGAGCTGCTCCCCCATCCGTCCAACCCCTGTGCATCCAGACTTTCATACCCAGACCCTCCCGCCGAGCCCCACTCACCCTGCACATGGACCACCCCAACAAGCCACCCACACCCGGATCCCCACACTACCGAGCCCCAACCAGCTGAACCTGGATCTGAACCCCACTGAGCCCTACTCCCCCAGCATCTGGCTCCCCCCACTGAGCTCCCCACACCCAGACCCCGCTGCTGAGCTCTATTGCCCCCACACTCAGACCCCCCTGTTGAATCCCAACCACCTTCACCTGGACCCCCTGCAGAGTCCCATTACCGTTGCACTCAGATCCCCCCAACAAGCCCCTGTGCATTCACATCCCCCCCCATACTCAGATCCACCACTGAGCAACCTGCACCCAGACTGCCCCACACAGAACTCTCTCAACCCACACCTGGATTCTCCCCACACTAAGCCCCTCCACACCTGCCTTGCTGAGCCTGCCTGCCCGCACCTGGTGTACCTGGCACGGAGAGGCACATCTCTGGGATGTTTCTGGAACAGGCCCGGTCCTTGCGCTGTGTCAGGGTTGGGTGCAGCCTTACTGCTGAGTCCATGTCCCAGGGGGTAGGGAGAGCTGCACAGTGATCTCCCACCTCTGTGCTCCCCAGTGCCATGCTGAAGCCTCCACATTTATTTGACAAATACAATTTGAAGATTTTTGTAGAATTTAAAATATTGTGCGCAGAATCTTTAATTTTTTTGGCGCAGCATGCCCTCAGGAGTAATTAGTATGTAAAAAATTTCAAACCAAAAGCTAGACGGTTCCTTTTAAAATAATACTTTTGGCCCTGGACCAATGAAGTGTTTGAGGCTACCGTTAAGGTTTTGCATTAGAAAGCAAGTTGTCTTCACTGATGTAATAAAAATCGGTAACTTGTGAAATTGAAAACTAGGAAAGTACTTATCAGATGCAGAGTATTCAAATCCCAGGATCTTATTTTTTTCCCCAAAAAAGTATTTTTAAAAAAGGAGAGACTCCCAGCCAAAAATTTTAAAAAATGGGTTATTTTTACATATTATTCTGTATGTACCACCTCAAACTGCATCAATCCAGTGTGAAAATTTAAACTATCTGAATTTTAATTTTTATGTTCTCTTTTGTCACATTTATTTCATTTAAAAAAAAAAAGTTTAAACACTCTTGTCAAAATGAAAGCTTTGCTTTAACTCTAAGATCACTGCCACCATAATGGTTACAATCAATTTCTATCAATTTGAATAGATTTGTTCGGCAGTTAGAATTCATGGAATTTACATTACTAACTTGTAGAAATATGTGCTCTGCAAATAAAAAAATCCTGAATGAACCTAAAGGATCTACAAACTGTATACCAGAGGTTCTCAACTGTGGATAATGGACTACCAGTAGTTCACATTGCACTAGCTGTCTTCCTTCATTCCTCCTTCCAAACTGAACAGATACAAGCAAAAATGCCTTAAAAAATTAACCTTTCCATGTAAGCAATTAAAACACTTGTCACAGAAATGTGGTATAATCTTAAGTAGGAAGAGAGTTGGTCCTCCACAGTCTCTGTATTAAAATGCAAGCTACATTATGAAAAAGTTTGATAACTGCTCTATACAAAGTGCATTGAATTGTAGTCACATGGAGTGGTGAAAGCTAGCCAACTGGTACATCTTGGGGAGGGGAAATTTTGTCTGAAGACAACAGGGCACACCAGTCCTCTTATAAAAAGTGCTATTGGATGTTTAACATCTATACCAATCAATGAACCTCTCAATTCAATGGGACTCTGGAATTAGACAATGATCTAAGATGGACACAGGAGTACAGGAGAGTTTCCATGCCACAGAACTATTTGAATGTGACCTGCAAAGTATTAAAAAAATAAAATGGGGCTTGTACCTTACTTGCTTCCTTATGACCTAAAAAGAACGAAAGTTTTATATCCTTCTTTAAAGATAAAAAGCAAGCAGGAATATCACGTTTAGTTTCCCACAATTTTAAGGAATGACCTCGGGAAAACCCTACAGATGATTGTAACTTCTAACGCGTTAATTTAAAGGGCAAGGGAGCTGAATCTTTAACACACGCTATCATAACCTACTAATTCGTTGCTGAAGTTAATGGCTATTATTATCCAGATCTGTGAGACCAACTGGAGTCACCAAAAATGGTAGATATTAATTATATTAACCATTAATATGGGTTAACAAATTTTGTATCATTGAGAGGAAGTGTGTAACAATATACCCAGTTACAGGACAGATAAAATACTAATTAGCACAACATGATGTCATTTGAAATAGGATACGAAACTGCTGTATGAGTCTCTGCTAAAGTTACATTATTGTTTGATTAAATTTCTGGATTTAACACGTCTAATGATCAGGTGGAGGTTTATTAGTGGACATTAAGTGATTTATCGGAATATAAGGTTGAGAATGTTGAGATCAGTATCTAAAGAAGGGATCATATCTGGCTCTCAGAATTTTTAGCAAATGTGACCTAAGACACCATGATTTTTCAGAATGACTACACCTGGATATTATTGGACACTTGAATGGGTCTATGACAGAAGTTATGCTTTTTCATCCAGGACTCTGGAGGAGGCACTATGGAAAAGCAACAGAAATCCTCATGGATAAAGACTATTTCCAAATGCCAAAACAATGCACCAGGACATCGTGTCTTGAGCTAAACACCAAGATGTTGCTGTGGTCACATCACGTCTGAGCCAAACACCCCAGAGAAAGATGGGAATCATAATTTTGGATGTGACCCCTGAAGTACACCTCTACCTCAATATAACGCTGTCCTCGGGAGCAAAAAAATCTTACCGCGTTATATTGAACTTGCTTTGATCCACCGGAGTGCGCAAACACCCCCCCCCCGGAGCACTGCTTTATCGTGTTATATCCGAATTCGTGTTATATCGGGTCGCGTTATATCAAGATAGCGGTGTACTACTAATCCTTTCTCTCAAAGTTCTGCGTGGAGGAAGTCTGCCAAGGAGATCCAGAAATAACAGCATAAAAAGATGTTTACAGAACTCTGAACTGAGTTTCTCTTTCTACAACCAATTACTGCCAAACACGAACTTCAGCTGGGGAATACACTTCCATGCTGCTTTTGCCTGGTAAGGAGAGATGCTCATATATGTACTTTCTTTTATTAAGCAACGGCTCAATTAACTGAAGTTAAATGTTTTGCAGAAAGTAAGTCTGTGCTTTTCTATAGCAAAGATAGTTTTTTGTCAATATCTGCAACTTTGGGTTCCATGTGTGATGTGCCCAAGTGAGAGAGTAGAAAGGAATGTCTATGAAAATTGTTACCTGAAAGGGGTAATTCTGAATAATAATATTTTTAATAATTAAACAGTCTAAATTTCTGATTACAACTTTGGAATTGTTTGGTTGACGTAGTGCAACCAAACTTTATTAGTGTGAATGACAGGCTAAAAAGAACCTGTCAGAGTTTATGTTGATAACAACATTCCCTTCTGTAAATATGTTAAAATGATTCAATAAGTTACCACTGTGTCCAATGATAAGACGTATTGTGATAAGACATCGATAAATTAAACTAATAAATCAATTCTCAATAAAATTTCTGTATTTTCTTACATTCATTCTGCTATAAACACTATTATTTAAACCATCTTTATTTTCTGTTCTGTAACTTCTAGTAGTATCATAATATTTGCTTTTGTTTAATAAAATGTATAAATCTTTTTTAAAATTCATAAGAATTTTCAAGTCTGTACTTTAGGAAAGCCAACTGAAGTCTTCAATAATAATGATACAGGTAGTTTATTTGTTACTTTACTTAACCAATATTTGTTCAGTCCCACATCTACTCTGTTGGTTCTTACAAAAAAGAAACAAAACAAAAGGTTATAAAAGTCTGGCAAAAAACAAAAGCACCCTGCCCTTGTCAATTTTATTTTTTGACTCTTGTGACATCACCATTTCACTAGCTCTCCTGTATTCAGAGAATCTTTCTGGATATACAGGACCTGAGGCCTGGTAAAAGCTCTACTGTGGAGGCCGTTATACCAGAGCAAAGGTGACAAACTGTACATTTATTCCTGTTCCAGTACAGGAATAGCTACACCAGTATAAAGTGCCTTTATACCAATGTAACTGTGTCCACACTAGGAAGGGTTTTACTGCTTTAGCCATAGCTAGTACCTGGTACAACTTGCTAGTGTAGACAAGCACTTAATTATGAATGTTAAATAAATACAAGCGGAATCCCTTCCCCTTCTCTTTTGCGGGAAGCAAATAAAATTCAGGCCTTCACACTTTTGAAAACAGTGAAGTCCTGTGTCTCTTACTGTGGCAAGCCACCCATTTACCACTTTATGCATGGTGCCCCCCATTACAGTACCTTCAAGTCACCGTGCACAATTTCACTCTCACAATTTCGAGTGGGGATGATTTGCAGCGTAGGAGGGAGCTCCAGCTGCACACAGGGCAGGAAGAAAACACAGGGAACAGATGTGCACGCTGCAGCCAGGGCATCACGCCAGGGGGCGGAGGGAGGGTGCTCCCCCTAAACACACCTAAGGAGCAGGGCAGGATGGGCGCCCCCTTGAAACACCCCGTCCCCTCAGGCATCCACTCCCCTGGGGGCGCGGCACAACGCTTCGGAGCGAGGCTGTACCATGGACTCGGAGGCCAGTGGCTGCCCGCGGGGGGCAGGGCCCGAGTCAGCCGGAAGCAGGGAAGGGGAGGAGCGGGAAGGGGGTTCACACTCCCGAGAAGGTTTAAGCTCCCCCAGGGCCGGCGAGCGAGGCCCCCTGCGTGACGCACGCTGGGAAAGCCCCGGGGAGCAGCCTGGGCCGGGCGCTCTCCTGTGGGAGGGGCCGGGCGCCCTCCAGGGGCTCCCCCTCCCCCCGAGCAGGGACGGGCTCTGCGCTCCGGGCAGCCTGATCGGCGCACTCACCGGGGCCGGGGGGCAGCAATGAGCCGCTGCTCCGGAATCGCCGCACAGCCCTGCACCGGACGGTTGCAGCAACACTTGACCGCCCCGCAGCGCGCGACCACACGGAAGGGCAGGATTACCGAGTGCGGGGCACGTCAGGGTGCGCCGCCGGCCAATCAGGGCCTAGCGACCGCCTGGAGCGGACCCCAGCGCCTCCGAGCCTGCGCCAAGCTCGTCCCGCTCAGGTGGCGGCCGGGACTCGCAGCGTAGGGAGAGAAGGTTCCACAGACCTCAACACTTACCTCAGTGGCGAGAGAGGGCGGGAACTCCCTGCCAACTTTCATGCAGTAAATAAACACCCTGACTTTCACAAGAATCCCAAAATCAAGCTAATCTGTTAGACCAAAGGTCAAATATTCGTTTATTTCAACCCTTATTATCCTAGCTGCTCCTCTGGCATGCAAGTGCTTGCCATGCACACGCATATAGGATACATATGATATATATGATGAATGGGGAGAGGGGAATGAGTAACAGATGTATCTGGATTACCTCATGTCTAGAACGTTGGGGAAGGGGAGTAACAGATGTATCTGGATTACCTCATGTCTAGAATGCATACGTTAGCAGAATTTAAGCACGATGAGTTGTTTGTTAGGGGGTATAAAAGGACCGGCTCTCTTCTTGTAAGGTGTGTCTCCCCTCTGGCACGAGCCGAGGAGAGCACCCACTCAGCTGACTGAATAAAAGATCTGGTGTCCGTCCTCTTGTCTCTCCATGCCTCCTTGGGGTAAGTGGGTAAGCTCCAGGGGAAAACGAGCCCATTTGGCTAACAAATTTGGCGACTCCGCCGGGACTTCTCTCCCTGTAGGGGGCGCTGACCGGCGGCCGAGGACGACTCTAGAGAGTGGCCAGCTCGAGCGGTTTGCTCGGGCTCTGGGTCGCCGCAATCGACCAGGACGGCTGCGCCCCCTCTATAGAGAACTCCAAAGAACACGGAAACAAGACGGTACCAGAAGAAGGGGAAGTCCGACCGCTGGACACAGCCACTCCGGGCGGTAAGTGCGTTTACCTCCTGGGTTTTGAGGAATAACGCCCCCGAAGTGTGGGTTGGATGGTGGAGGCCCCTTAGATGGCCTGTGCACAGGAAGGGTATATTACAATACTGTGAATGTCCTGTCTATTATTGTGTTGTTAAGTGAATAAGCAACATCTAATGAATAATTTGACTAGCTTCACGAATTCGTGGGCAGTTCTGGACAATTACTGGAACTTAGAGCAGCCCCAGGGACTACTCTTGTTCCTAGTGGGGATAATCCTGTTTCTCCTCTTAATGGTGTGTTGGAAACCAAAAATTTAATTAAAAATCTTGTGTGAAAGATGAATGATTGCCACTGACCAGGTCTGAGATATAAGCTGACTCCAGCCGCCCCAAGACTCCTGCGAGGGGAAACCCGGTGACCAGGATATCTTGATTGCAAGGGGGGGTCAGCCGAACCTCGTGACCTAGTGGATATTTGAGTGGGGCTAGATCCCTATCCTTTTCTTTGTTTCGATAAAAACTAGGTAAAGCATAATGGGGTCCGGACAAAGTACCTTCTCCGGGACACCCTTGGGATGTATGCTGGATAACTGGAAGGCATTTAGACACCAGGCTGACTATGGGGTTGTATTATGTAAAGACAGTCTGGCAAAATTCTGTACTCTGGAGTGGACGACATTTGGGGTGGAATGGCCCGAGGGGGGGACACTCAAACTAGAAACTGTACAAGCTGTGCATAACATTGTAACACGAGATGGGCATTGGGACCAGTATCCTTACATAGATATCTGGCAGGACCTCGTGGCCAATCCTCCCCCATGGCTACAAAAATGCAGAGCACGAACTATTAAAATCTTAATGGCCCGTAACCCTGTTAGGAAACCCTGTCCCCCTGTTAAGAAATCTTGTCCACTGGCTGTGATTCCTTGTGCTCCTGATCCCATGCCCCCTCCCCCTTTGTATCCTGGCCTCCCGGTCCTGGCAGCTTCAATCGACAGCCCCCCTTCCCCCGAGGATAAAGACCCAGCTATAAGATCAGGGGATGAGCCAAATGTCCCAGATTCCTCTAAGCGGGAGCCCCCTCCGATCTCCTCAGGCCCCTGGGTATCTGATAACACTAGGAGCAAAACGGGTCAGGCAGTAATTCACCTCAGCCCCGTAATAACTCCCAAAAGAAAGGTTTGGAAAATGGCACCTAATTATACACCTGGGGACACTCGACGACTAACCCTTACTAGCTCCTCAGACAAGAATGAGGGTGACTCGGTATTCACAATGCCCTTAAGGGAGACCCTGACCACAGACTGTCATCTCACTATGCTTTATGTGCCCTTTACTACCAGTGATTTATATAATTGGAAGCACCAGAATCCGCCGTTCTCGGAAGATCCCGCCCCATTAACAGCAGTGTTTGAAACCTTAATCTCGGCCCATAATCCTACCTGGGGCGACATGAGAGTCGCACTAAATACCTTATTGACCGCCGAAGAAAGGCGTTTAGTCCTCTCAAAGGCCCGTGAACGGCTAGGTGAGACAGAAAGAGACCCGGCCAAGGTGACAGAGCTATTGCCAGAGAGCCCTCCTGATTGGGGGCATAGTGCCGGGGACCTAGCTAAGCACCGCGGCTATGCCGCCGCTATAGTACAGGGAATGAAGCGCTGCATTAGAAAAACACCAAACTGGGCCAAGATGTATAATATTCGACAGGAAAAGAGTGAAAATCCAGCTGCCTTTTATGAGCGCCTGTGTAACACCTGTAAAAGGTACACAGACCTCGATCCGGAGGATGCCAATGGAAAGCGGGTATTGATCCCCCTCTTCATTGGACAATCCTATGAGGACATCAGGAAAAAGCTGCAAAAATTGGATGGGGCATCGGGTAAAAACATAGAAGAGCTATTAGAGATTGCAATAAAGGTTTATGATCGCAGAGACGATGAGGAACGAAAGAGAGGGGCTCGCGTTTTGGCACTGGCCCTGAGAGAGGGAAATGAGGAGAGGGGGGGCAAGGCTAAAGGACGACCGGGGCCATTGAGTAAGAGAAAGGGCCCCCGTTTGGGTCGGAATCAATGCGCTATCTGTAAGGAGGAAGGACACTGGAAAAATGAATGCCCCCGGCGACATGTCAAGGGAAAGGAATACCAAGATAGAATTTTGCCCTCTCCCATTTACTACAGCAGTACAGGACTTTCGGGAGAGGGAGGATCCTCCCCATAGGGGGGCCGGGGGACCCAGCGGCCCCTCCTGGCAGCACAAGCCGCCAGCCTGGATCCCACGGTAAAAATTAAAGTGGAGGGCCGCCCAGTTGAAGCCCTGATCGATACTGGGGCCACCCTTAGTCTGCTCCCCCTCAATAAGGCTCCCCGGGGTAGAGCTCGGGGACGTGCCATTGTTCAAGGGATAGAGGGACAAACTACATCCTTAGAGAAAACTCTCCCTCTCCTAGTAAAAGTCGGGGATCAACAGATTTCTCACCAGTTTGTTTGCAGTCCCTCCTGCCCCATCGCATTACTTGGACGAGATATCCTCACTAAGTTACAGGCGGAAATCTCGTTTGATAACGGGACTATGGAAGTTAGACTCCCCAAGCAGCAAACCTCTAATTACCAGATGGCTCTCATAAGTGCTGGAAATCACTTCCCGAAGTGCTCGGAGAGTGATGGAAGCCAGCTGCCGGGGGTTAACCTTGAGGTTTGGGCAGAAGAGGGAGGGGTAGCGCGAGCTCGGAATGCTACACCGGTGCATATTTCCCTTAAGGAGGAAAGCAACCCGGTCCGAATTCGACAATACCCCCTTAAGTTAACCACTCGGATTGGGTTGAAACCTCTGATTCAAAAGTTTTTGCAGTACGGATGGCTAAGGGAAGGCACATCCCCATACAATACTCCGATAATAGGAGTGCCCAAGCCAAATGGACAGTATCGATTGGTGCAGGACCTAAGACAGATCAATAAGTTAATAGAAGCCCCCTACCCAGTTGTCCCAAATCCCCATACAATTCTAGGACAAGTACCTAAGAGCCACAGCTGGTTCTCGGTTATAGATTTAAAAGACGCCTTCTTCTCCATTCCCCTTGATTTAGAATCTCAGAAGCTGTTTGCCTTTGAGTGGGAAGATCCAGATAACCACTACAAGGCCCAATACCTTTGGACCGTTGTCCCACAAGGACTTACCTGTGCGCCTGAGATTTTTGGCAGCCAGCTGAAAAGGGACCTGGCCCCGTTCCTGGCTAGCCACCCTGCATGTAACATAGTCCAGTATTGTGATGATCTGCTCTTAAGTACTGAAACAGAGGCAGCCTGCAAGGAGCAAACCATTGAGCTCCTCAATTACCTTGGAGAACAAGGATATAAAGTTTCAAAGGAGAAAGCTCAACTGGTTAAGCAGCAGGTTACCTTCCTTGGATATCATCTCTGCCAAGGGAGTCGCAGTTTGGGTAAAGAAAGAATCCAGGTTATACTTGATAGCCCTCAGCCCCGAAACCCCCGAGAATTAAGGGCATTTCTGGGACTGACTGGCTTTTGTCGACTCTGGATCCCTGACTATGGGGGAAAAGCCAAACCATTATATGAGTCTCTAACTAAGGAGGGTCTGTTCCACTGGACATGGACCAGGGAAATGGAAAAAGCATTTCGAGAGCTTAAAGAAGCCTTGGTTCAACCCCCTGCTCTGGCCCTCCCAGATCCCCGGAAGCCATTCACCCTATACGTCCATGAGAGAGGAGGGGTGGCAGCTGGGGTACTATGCCAGAGGTCAGGACCAACCTGGCGACCCATTGGATATTATTCAAAGGTCCTGGACCCTGTCGCCAAGGGGTGGCCGGCCTGTTTACGGGCCGTCGCAGCGACCGCCCTCCTCGTTCAGGAAGCCGAGAAGTTAACCCTGGGTGGAGATACAGAAGTTGTGGTCCCCCACGGGGTGCCTCAAATACTGGGAACAGGTGCTGGGGAAAAGCATCTAAATCCCAGTCGACATACCCGATATGAAGTAGGGCTCCTATTAGCCCCCAATTTAACCTTTAAGACAGTCAGTTCCCTTAATCCGGCTACCTTGTTGCCTGACCCCCAGGACTCCCATGAGGACAGCCTCGCCCATGACTGTATTGAGGTCTTGCAACAGGAAACCAAACCCCGACCTGACCTTTCGGACTTGCCCTGGCCCAATCCTGATGTCGAAGGATATGTAGACGGGTCTAGCTATGTGGTAAATGGCAAGCGATTTACTGGGGCGGCCGTAATAATTAAGGATAGGGGGGTACACAAGTTTAAACTCAGCCCTAACCTGTCCGCCCAAGGGGCGGAGCTGGTAGCTTTTATCAAAGCCCTCCGATTGGGAACCGGAAAAACCCTTAACTTATATACTGACAGTCGATATGCCTACATGGTGGTACATGCACACGGGACCCTCTGGAAAGAAAGAGGGTTCATTACGGCCTCAGGACAAAAGATTGCACATGGGAGCCTCATTAAAGCGCTACGCGAGGCCCTGATGCTTCCTCTCCGGGTCGCCGTGATACATGTGCGTGCCCACGGGAGGGCCCCTGATGCCAAACAGCGAAAGTATAATCAATTGGCTGATCAGGCTGCGAAAGAGGCCGCCCAAAATGGGGCCTCGTGGCTTCTTATGGTTCAAGACACCGAAGATAAAACCCCTCCTCCCCAATACACAGCCGAGGAGATAAGTTATGCCCAGGCTGCGGGAGGCCGGCAGGTTTCTTCTGGATGGTGGAGACTGCCTGGGGGAGAGGTTTTTGTCCCCAGGCCAGTACTCCAGGAAATCTTCCGGCTCTTGCATAGGGAGGGACATCTAGGGTCTGGGGCAATGGTTGATTTGGCCACCAGATCCCTTAAGGGGCTGGGCATGCACATGGAAGCCCAGAGAATTGTTAATAATTGCTCCATCTGTCAACGAACAAACCAGAAGGGGTGTGGCCCTCCTGCCCCGATGGGAGGCCGACCATGGGCTATATTCCCTTTTCAAAGGTGGCAAGTTGACTTCGCTGAGGTGCCCCCTTGCAGGGGCTATAAATACTTGCTTGTATTTGTTGATCAACTTACAGGGTGGGTGGAGTGTTACCCCAGCCGACACTGTCAGGCTCGGGCTGTCACCAAAGCCCTGTTGCATGAAATACTTCCTCGTTTTCATCTCCCCGAGGTAATTGAGTCTGATCGAGGAAGCCACTTTATCTCACAAGTGGTCCAACAGGTGTCCCAGGCCCTCGGTATACAATGGAAGTTGCATACCCCCTGGAGGCCACAAAGCTCGGGTCAGGTGGAAAGAATGAATAGAACTCTCAAAGATACTCTTACTAAACTATGCACAGAATCTAGCCTAAAATGGCTCGATGCCCTACCACTCGCCCTTTCCCGCATTCGAAGGGCCCCGCATAAGGGCCTTAAGCTTTCGCCCTTTGAACTGGTCTTTGGATTTCCTCCCCGGGTACTTATCCCAGGATTCCATGAGGATGTAACCTGGGAGGTGGGAAATGACTCACTATGGAGACAGGTATCCGGGTTGCAATCTGTTTTGTTACATCTGCACCGCTACGCGGCGCCTTTCCAGGCCCTCCCCTTGGACCAGACCGTGCATCCGTTCTGGATCGGTGACCAGGACCTTGTCAAGCAGTGGAAGCGCGATCCCCTTACACCGAGGTGGGACGGTCCACACACTGTTTCGCTCATCAGCCAGGCCGCAGTTAAAATTCTCGGGAGCGACAAGTGGACACACCACACGCGGGTTAAGCGGTTCCTGAACCCGAACCTGGAAACCGACTCAACAAAAGAGGACATCAGCCCTCTGCCCGCCCCAGCTCCGGAAGCCCGGGGTGGTACAGGCGAAAATTCCATCTGGGAATATCACGGACTTGACGGACTGAAAGGACTATTTAAGAAAAAGAGACAATGAGACTACCATTAATATTTTTATGTATGTACTTTCATCATTGTTATGGTTGGGAAAACAGGTTCATGCAACTAGGAGAAACAATAGCGAACTCCTTTAACCTAAGTAGTTGCTGGGTGTGTGGAGGTCCAGGGGATTGGAACGGGTGGCCTTGGGTAGCCCAGCCAGTGCAAGCTAAATGGTGGATCAGTAATTTAAGTACAGTCCATCAGGGAACAGAAAGTTGGACAGAGGATAGTGATCCTTGGCGACTCTATTCTTCTGGAGTAGGGATCCTCTGTCTTAATCGAACCAGACGGGAGGGAGTGTATGTGGGAGAAAGCAGCTGCGAGTGGACTCTATCGCTAGGATTTGACTGCTATGATCACTCTAATTGCCATACGTATGACTGCTCTAAATATCAAGAATGATGGAACCACACCCACGTGAAACTCACTAATCAGAGTTGGGTAAGATGTTCCTACCAACAGCATACCGGCGAAGGTTGTAAGGCAGTAGCGTTGGATGGGTTCTTTGATTCCCTCTTTATAAGTTGCCAGCGAGATAATACCACCAGTAAGGACCACGTGGTGCGTTGGTACCAGTGGGCATGGCAACACCAGAATGGAACTCGGGTAAACCATTTTAGACACTTTTGGTCTACTACCAATAGCCCAAAATTGGGTTGTAATTGTGCTTGGAGGGAAGGGGCTGGGGAGTGGAAGTGTGAGTATTGTAATCCTGACGGTACGTCTATCGTACTGGGGGGGCCCCTAGAAATGGGTAACCCTGTGTATTATGAAGAACCAAGCTACGAAGATTACCCCGAGACCTGGGATGGCCCCTTTGCCAAGGGAAAATGGGCCCTAAAAGGCCATTACTGGATATGTGGGCAATACGCTTATCGAAGATTGCCTCCAAATTGGTCAGGAATATGCTATATTGGATACATTAGGCCCTTGTTCTTTCTCCTACCCCAAATTCAGGGAAATAAATTAGGGATTAAGGTGTATGACGACTTGATTAGGGAAAGGCGGTCCGTAGATTCCACATTGACCGCTGGAAGCTCCCAAGCGTGGGGAGCTCAAGAATGGCCCCCTGAGAGAATTATAAAACATTATGGACCAGCTACATGGAATCCAAATGAATGGATCTCAGGGGCAAGGGAGCCCATCTATAACTTAAATCGGATAATTAGGCTGCAAGCCATTTTAGAAATAATAACTAATCAGACGGCTGCGGCTCTTGATCTTTTGGCCGATCAGTCCACTCAGATGAGGAATGTGATTTATCAGCACCATTTAGTTCTCGATTACCTGCTGGCAGAAGAAGGGGGAATCTGTGCAAAGTTAAACGAATCTAATTGCTGTTTACAAATAGATGATAATGGAAAGGTGGTAAAACAGATAACAAAAGAAATGAGGAGGTTAGCCCATGTCCCGGTCCAAACCTGGGGTGGGTGGAACATGGACTGGTTTACGTCCTGGTTACCACAATTGGGATGGCTCCGAGAAGGCTTCCTTCTCTTTGTACTCTTTATTACAACCTTATTAACCCTGGCTTGCTTTGCTCCATGTGTAGTTGCATTAGTCCGACGAGTGGCTGATCAAGTTATACACCAACAGATGATGGCGCTATACCAGCCAGTAAAGGCTGAAGATTGGGGGCCATAAGGCTCTCAAAATGCTTTTGAGGGGGGAGATTCTTGTTAGACCAAAGGTCAAATATTCGTTTATTTCAACCCTTGCTTATTATCCTAGCTGCTCCTCTGGCATGCAAGTGCTTGCCACGTATACGCATATAGGATACATATGATATATATGATGAATGGGGAGAGGGGAATGAGTAACAGATGTATCTGGATTACCTCATGTCTAGAATGTTGGGGAAGGGGAGTAACAGATGTATCTGGATTACCTCATGTCTATAATGCATACGTTAGCAGAATTTAAGCACGATGAGTTGTTTGTTAGGGGGTATAAAAGGACCGGCTCTCTTCTTGTAAGGTGTGTCTCCCCTCTGGCACGAGCCGAGGAGAGCACCCACTCAGCTGACTGAATAAAAGATCTGGTGTCTGTCCTCTTGTCTCTCCATGCCTCCTTGGGGTAAGTGGGTAAGCTCCAGGGGAAAACGAGCCCATTTGGCTAACAAATCCCATTTGAAGACAAGCCAATCCCTAAGAACCCCAACGCTCTATGTGACTAGATCCTCACCGGCGTGCAGCCTGGGACTGCGGTGGGCCCGCTGTGCACCCCGACTCTCGCCCTTTGCTTGCCCCCACTTGCTGGAAGCCGATCAAAAAAAAAGAAGCAACAAGCTACAAACCAAAAACTAGCCAACAAG
The DNA here is from genome assembly GCA_003942145.1 of Platysternon megacephalum. Lineage (NCBI taxonomy): Eukaryota > Metazoa > Chordata > Testudines > Platysternidae > Platysternon > Platysternon megacephalum. The sequence goes on from QXTE01000447.1 coordinate 476,768, forward strand.
CAACTCACAAGCCCATGAAGCCAAAAACAAGCCCAGTTTCTGTGGGTTTTTTCCACGGGTTTGGCATGTCTGCTGCCTGCGCCTTTGCCTGGGAGAGCAGCTTTGGGCGTGCCTCGTGGAGAGCAAGCTTCGGGCCCTGGGCCCTCCTTCCTGAGGGTTCAAGCTTCTCCCTGTGCTGAAGGGTTGTAATGTTGCTGTGTCCCTTCAAAATCTCACTTTATTCAGCCATGCACCCGGCTTCCCTGTAGGTCTCCCCGTAATGCACCCGCTGAATGTGTGTGGGGTGCAGATCAGGCCTGCACTAAGGTGCTGCAGTGTACTGGCCCAGTAGTGTGCAGCATTGGGCCCAGGATATGAGCGAAACAAGGCGGATGAGGTAATATCTTCCATTGGAGGGACCAACTTCAAGAGAGAGAGAGAGAAGCTTTCAAGTTTACATACAGCTCTGCTTCAGGCCTTCTCCGTCTTTCCCCAGATCTAAAGAAGAGCTCAGTGTGGCTCAAAAGCTTGTCTTTTTCTCCAACAGAAGTGGGTTCAATAAAAGATATTACCTCTTCCACCTTGTCTCTCAAAGTTATGGGCTCATTTCAAAATCGAAGGACAGGGCCTAGGTCCAAGAGTGATGTTTACAGTAGAACCTCAGAGTTATGAACTGACAAGTTAACCACACACCTCATTTCGAATTGGAAGAACGCAATCAAGCAGCAGCAGAGCCAAAAAAAAAAAAAAAAATGTATAGTACTGTGTTAAACGTAAACTACTAAAAAATAGAGGGAAAGTTTAAAAAAAAACCTGTTTCTGTGCTTGTTTCATTCAAATTAAGATGGTTAAAAACAGCATTTTCTTCTGCGTAGTAAAATTTCAAAGCTGTTTTAAAATTTCAAAGTCAATGTTCAGTTGTAAACTTTTGAAAGAACAACTAAAATGTTTTGTTCAGTTACGAACATTTCAGAGTTACGAACAACCTCCATTCCCGAGGCATTCGTAACTCTGAGATTCTACTGTATATAGGCAATGTTTTTGTTGTTCTTATTGTTATTTTTAAGTGCCTCCCTTTTCCTACCAGCAAAAAAGTGTCTTGAGCAATAATGGCTTGAGCAATAATATTTCACTGGTAATGTTGCAAACACTAGGTGGACAAATATAGCAGCCATTACGTTATCTGCAGTAGAAGTTCTATGCAAAGCTTAAAACTGGGGCTGTCAAGCGATTAAAAAAATTAATTGTGATTAATGGCACTGTTAATAATAGAATACCATTTATTTAAATATTTTTGGATGTTTTCTACATTTTCAAATATATTGATTTCAATTACAACACAGAATATAAAGTGTACAGTGCTCACTTTTTATTTATTTATGATTACAAGTGTTTTCACTGTAAAAAACACAAGAAATAGTATTTTTCAATTCACCTAATACAAGTACTGTAGTGCAGTGTATTTATCATGAAAGTTGAACTTACAAATGTAGAATTATGTACAAAAAATAACCATTCAAAAATAAAACAATGTAAAACTTTAGAGCCTACAAGTCTACTCAGTCCTACTTCAGCCAATTGCTCAGACAAACTAGTTTGCTTACAATTTGCAGGAGATAATGCTGCCCGCTTCTTGTTTACAATGTCACCTGAAAGTGAGAACAGGCGTTCACATGGCACTCTTGTAGCCAGCGTCACAAGATATTTACATGCCACATGCACTAAAGATTCATAGGTTGAAGATTCATGCTTCAACCACCATTCCAGAGGACATGCGTCCATGCTGATGACAGGTTCTGCTCGATAACAATCCAAAGCAGTGCAGACCAATGCATATTCATTTTCATTATCTGAGTCAGATGCCATCAGCAGAAGGTTGATTTTCTTTTTTGGTGGTTCTGTAAGGATTTTTCTTTTTCAGGCCTATCTGATCAGAAGACTTCGGGGAGCCTTACAGTTTACCTCCCACTGAGTCCCCCTTTTAGCCTATCTATCAGAGCTGGTTCCAATAAACACCACACATGAATGAACCACACCACTTTATTTACTAAAGGGAAGGGAAAGGAGGGAAGAGGGATGGATTAATGACTCTGGAGATTTGGAATTAAATACATACACACGCACACATACACTTAATGATACAAAGATGTTCTTGTGCCTTTTCCAGAGGCTGACGATGGAGAGGCTTCAGGATCCGAATCACCAAGATCAGCCACGGACACCAACGGTGGATGGCAGATGGAACAGATGGGTACATAGCCCTATCTTAACCCTCACCCTATCCTGCTTTGCGTCGTCTATGAGTGTGAGTTTAAACTAAATAATCGGACCAGGTCCGTGTGTGCGACTTTGCTTTCCCAAAATAAAATAACCAATTAACCCAAAACACTTAATGAGTGACTACTGCAGGCCAGGAAAAGTACACCACACCGCCGAGAGAGAGGCTGGGACCTTTTAGCTCCAACCACTCCAAACTCCAAGGAGCTCAAAAGGAACCCCTGGCTCCTCCCCGTATCCACCTATATAGGGGCTTGTTGCCTAGCAACAGCAGGTTCGCGCTCTCCCTGTTTCCCGCCTTTTCTTGGCGTGGGGGAACAAGAACCTGACACAAAATGGAGGTTACCTTGTCCTTTTGCGAAATCAAGATGGCCTTTCAATTTACAAACCTTAACTTCAACTTCATATATATAATTTGGCTAAACTAAACAGGGTTTAAACTGAAACTAACAGTTTGGATTCTGTAGTTTCCACATCGGAGAGTTGCTCTTTTAAGACTTCTGAAAGCATGCTCCACACCTCGTCCCTCTCAGAGTTTGGATGGCACTTCAGATTCTTAAAGCTTGGGTCGAGTGCTGTAGCTATTTTTAGAAATCTCACATTGGTACCTTCTTTGCATTTTGTCAAATGTGCTGGGTCATCATCCGAGTCTGCTATAACATGAAGTATATGGCAGAATGCAGGTAAAACAGAACAGGAGGCATACAATTCTCACCCAAGGAGTTTAGTCACAAATTTAATTAACACATTTTTTTAATGAGCATATTCAGCATGGAAGCATGTCCTCTGGAATGGTGGCCGAAGCATGAAGGAGCATACGAATGTTTAGCATATCTGGCAAGTAAATACCCTGCAATGCCAGCTATAAAAATGCCATGCAAATGCCTAGTCTCACTTTCAGGTGACACTGTAAATAACAAGCAGGCAGCAGTATCTCCCGTAAATGTAAACAAACCTGTTTGTCTTAGCGATTGGCTGAACAAGAAGTAGAACTGAGTGGACTTTAAGGCGCTAAAGTTTTACATTGTTTTGGTTTTGAGTGCAGTTATGTAACAAAAACAAATCTACATTTGTAAGTTACACTTTCATGATAAAGAGATTGCACTACAGTACTTGTATGAAGTGAATTGAAAACTACTATATCTTTTGTTTATAATTTTTACAGTGCAAATATTTGTAATAAAAAATAATATTAAGTGAGCACTGTACACTTTGTATTCTGTGTTGTAATAGAAATCAATATATTTGAAAATGTAGAAAAACATCAAAAAATATTTAATACATTTCAATTGGTATTCTATTGTTTAACAGTGCGATTAATCGCGATTAATTTTTTTGAGTTAATCGCGTGAGTTAACTGCGATTAATCAACAGCCTTACTTAAAACATAGTAGTCGCTAAGGCTACGGCTACACCAGAGAGCTTACAGCGGCACAGCTGCACCGCTGTAGCTGTGCCACTGTAAACTCTCTACTCTAGCTGCTCTAAGCCGACAGGAGAGAGTTCTCCCATTGACTTAAATACTCCAGCCCTGGCGAGAGGTGGTAGCTATGTCAGCAGGAGAAGTTCTCCCACTGACATAACACTGTCCACATCGGCACTTACGTCTGTGTAACTTATGTCATTCAGAGGGGTGGTTTATTCACATCCCTGTGCGACATAAGTTATGCTGTCATAAGCAGTAGTTTAGACATAGCCTAACTTGCACATGAGCAACGATTAGAGAAAGGCACAAGAAGCTATGCTTAAGGCCCGGTCTACACTACAAACTTACATTAGTATAACTACGACATTCATGTGAAAAATCCACACCCTTGAGTGACACAGTTCTACCGACCTCACCCCCAGTGTAGACAGAACTATGTCAAGAGGAGAGCTTCTCCCACCAACATAGCTACCGCCTCTCACAGAGGTGGAATAACTATGCTGACAAGAGAAGCTCTCCCATTGGCATAGTAGCGCCTTCACTAAAGCACTACAGCAGTGCAGCTGCACCAGTGTAGCTGTGTCACTGCAGCTTTTTAAATGTAGACCTGCCCTAAGTCTTTCTGCCTCAGATACTGCAGTGCTATAAAACATTTATACTAAGCATATTAAGGTCTATCCGAAAAGTAAATAGCACTGAATGAATTGGGTTGAAATTACATATCAGAGGAGAAAGTGTAAATTGATATAGATTTAAATAATAATAATAAAAAAAAACTGTTGCTGTTCAGTAGATTTCACTCTCACTTCACCGCACTTACTGAGCCAAAACAATTTGCTTGTATTTGTCTTTGCTGTAGTAACATACAAAGATAAGAACACAGCTGTAAATAATTAACTCCCGAAAGACTGGTTGAACAGCAGACTGAAATATTGGAGAACAGCTTGACTTTTTACTTTTCAGAAAGTAAAATACATCTTTGCATCTTGTCACATGCCACTATCAGGGAGACTCAATCTGAGGGAATGGTTGTACTTTGAAGAAGCAAAGCTAGATTGTTCCAGTTTTCTTTTTTTTTTTCAAATTTAAGTTTTGTAGAGCAATACCAGCAAAATTAGCAGTACAGGTCTGTCTCATCTTACGCTGGGGTTACGTTCCGCAGTCAGCACCTAATGCGAAAATCGCGTATAGTCAAAATTACATGGAGTGTAATGGCGGGTGGAATCGCCCGCACTACAGAAACAGTATTTAAATTGTTATTTTTCTCTTTTTTTTTGTTTTTTTTTGTTTTTGCCAACTGTGTAAAGCTGAAATCGCGCATGTTAAATGCGCCTAAGATGCGACAGACCTGTACCAGACATTTATACACAATGGCCATAATTGTTGGTGTTATACCACCAGATCTGGTTTGAAAATTTCCCTGGCCATGTTGACAACGGAAATCTAATTATTTTGCTCATCCTGTGGGTTTTACCTTTAACTATTTTAATCCTGAATTTACTGTTCTCCAAAGTGGGACTGAACAGCTGCAGAAGTGTGGGGTTTTGCCTGTTGTGTATCTGAGTTAATGACTGTAGAAGAAAGAGAGAGCCTGGAGCACTGGGCCTGGTGCAATATCTGAGGCCTGAACCAGAGGCTGTGAACCAAAGTTAGGGCATGTATTAAAGTAGATGTTGACAAGTTCACTATATGACCTTGGCAAAAGTATTGCTACTGTGGCTAAAACACAGGCACTCCTAAGAAGCAACAGATACTGGGTATAGAACACACTCCAAAAGATTAGCCCAAGGACATCCTGGCCCAACACCAGATTAGAGAGTCTGCTAGAAGTAATGAATAGCGATGTTGTGCCTGAGACACCTGGAGCATAATACAACGGGAAGTAAAAAGCAGATGTCATTAAATACGTAAGATGGTATGAGAGTTGTTTGTCTCAGTCTGTAAATAATGGGTTGTCTCACCGTAACTCTTTGTGCGGCCTTGGGGACAGCAGAAATTCCCGCTGCTGACTGAGCCATTCCTTGTCACAGGGCACTCATGTGTTAGCATACCTGTAGCTCCTATGGAGTACTAGGACTGTGTCTTGAGGTCAATTAACCGGGCTGAGTGCCTTTGTCACTGAGCCATGCCTGTGGGCCCAAACCAACTATCTGCACAGGGCGGGGACAGCATACGGAGAGAGCACACATGCACCTAACTGACAACAGTGACAATTTGAGATTGTCGAATAACAGGCACTACAGAATACAGAAAGAATACATACATTACCACCCTTGATGTAAGGTAAAGAGCTGACTCTGTGTCTCTTCTTCACTGTAACTGGTGGCATGAATAGTTTCATTCCCCAACTAAGTTCCAAAACCTCTGTCATTAAATAAGGTTTTTAGATAAAGAGACCCCTCTTTCCCAAGAATACTCTCCCAGAACCATATTTTCTGATGTCATTTATTTTAACGTACATACATTCTGAGTTTACCTGATTGGTGTGAAGGCATGAATGTTTAGAGCTGAGAGGACAATGTTCTTTAAGATAATATCTTTCAATGGGTCCTTCTTCCCCCATAATTATTCTTCCTTGTTGATTCCCCAGTAGGAAACATCTTTAGAATCATCCCTCATCAATCTCCTATGTTTATATATGTGTGTGTATGTGTGTTACCGGGATGGTTTCCATGAATATCTGGAACTCTATAGACATGGAGGTGGCAAGTATTATTAGATATGACTTAATGCATAGAATTCCTGAATAGGGTTACTTATAGGTAGGACCAGTATTCTGAGCCTTAGAATTCAGCATACTTTTTGTTAACATCATAAACATTCTAAAAAATAGTTAATATATAAATGAATCAAATAGACTAAAAGAAAAGGACTAAAAGGGTTAATATTTACTAACAGGTACTAACATGCCTCGTAGGAGGCCCTCCTGCCTCTGCCACAAGGGAACTTGTGTGGGTCCCTTTGGGCATAAGATGCTTATAGGGTTAACAAGAGTTCAAGCTGGGGGACTGTGATGTTATTGACATGCACTGTGACCGTATAGATCATTGTTGCAACCAAGGTCCTATAGTTGCACCAAATCTTGTACAAAGGAGGTCAAGTAAGGTGTCTATAGAAAGGTTATGCTAGTTATGATTATGCTGTCTGTATGTGTGTATCATTTTTGTATTTGAAGTTATGAATATTGGCTATGTACTTGTATCTCAGTGTGTTTGATTCTAAGTAGCATCAGTGAAGCATTTGGTCAGCTTCTTGAGAAAGGACTATTCTGAGTAAGTGCCCAATCAATAAACACTTAACTGACAATAGTCTTTGGGGAGACGCCAATCCATATCTGAGCTTTCCTGGGAACATTCAAACTAACATGTAAACAATGGTGTCGGCCTGCAAAAAGCTGAATCATTCATGGACATGTGACTTGCCCAGGTGGCTACAAACTCCATCTTCTTGCTGTGACTTTGCACAGAAGAACAAAGGGGTTTCCGCAAGAGAGAGAATATAAAAGGCCCTGGAAGCCCCTCCATTTTGTCTTCAGCTGCCTCAAGAAATGACCTCTCCACCCCAAAGAGATGCCTGAAAGAAACTGGAACAAAGGACAGTAACTACGGGGGTGTGAGTGATTGCTGGACCCAGGCCATAAACTACAACATTGGTCTGAAAAGGATTGGGCCCAGACTAGGAAGGTGTCTAGTCAGTAGAAGAAGCTTATTGGAACATCTCGGGGGGTGAGATTTACCTGTATTCAGTTTCCTATCGTATTGGGCTTAGACTTGAGTATTTTGTTTTATTTTGCTTGGTAACTTTCTTTGTTCTGTCTGTTATTACTTGGAACCACTTAAATCCTACTTTTTATGCTTAATAAAATCACTTTTTCTTATTAATTAACCCAGAATAAGTAATTAATACCTGGGGGAGCAAACAGCTGTGCATAGCTCTCTATCAGTGATATAGAGGGCGGACAATTTATGAGTTTACCCTGTATAAGCTTTATACAGAGTAAAACGGATTCATTTGGGGTTCGTATCCCATTGGGAGCTGGGTGTCTCGGTGCTAGAGACAGGAGCACTTGCTAAGCCATTTTCAGTTAAGTCTGCAGCTTTGGGGGTGTGGGTCAGACCCTGGGTCTGTGTTGCAGCAGGTTAGCATATCTGGCTCAACAAGACAGGGTTCTGGAGGCCCAACCTGGCAGAGAAAACAGGCTCAGAGGTAGTCTCAGCGCATCAGGTGACAGTACCAAGGGGGTCTGAAAGTGGTGCAGAGTATTTTAAGTGGGATCTTGCCTAGCCTGTGCTCTATGATCTTCAACTGTAGGTTCCTGGGCAACTGTTAAGGTTTTGTATTTACCTCAAAGTCCCTAAATGGCCTAAGAACTGCCTAATTGAGAAACCCTCTCTTTTCCTATCCTGTACTATCACAGTTAAGATCATCAGATCCCTCACATTATAAAAGGAAGCTGTGGGAAGAGTATGCTCCATGGAGGGCAACTCAGCTGTGGAACTTGCTCTCCTCTCCCCCATTTAATCTGAAATAGCCCAAATTTGGTGACTTTCACGACATACGGGAAGATTCTTTTTATATGAGCTTTCAGGGGAAAGATAGGGGGTCGCTTTCCTTCATTTTTTTTTTTAAAAGAGCTTAGGTATTACCTGTTTGCCTTTGGTGATCTACTTTATCTCACTTTAAGAATACTGTGAGTGCCTATACACGAGGTGTTGGTACCCCAGAAATGAGTTTTTCAATCAAAATATCAGTCAGAAGCACAGTACAAGAAGTACATTAACAGACCCAATGATAAGCACAGCAGTCAATCCTTTCAACTCTCCTCAGAAATACTCTCAAGAGTGTTTAAGCTATCGGTAAGGGCACCTGGAGTATGTGATTGGCACCAGGGCTGGATTAACCTTTTGTGGGCCCGACGCCAAACGTATTTATGGGCCCTCGTGGGGGCAATGGAGCATGGCGTGGGGAGTTCGGTCCCCGGAGTGAGGGGCCAGCCAGGGGCATGGCATGGCAGGGACAGCCCCGCTTCGCCGAGCGTGAGGGCACTATTTACAAACTGTGTGTCTGGCAACTCCTGGGCCCTGTGCTGCCAGCATGCCCTTCTCGGGGGTGGGCCCATGCCCTGCCACACAGTCCCTCCACCCAACACCCACCCCCAACTCCCTATAGCCAGAGCCTCCCCAGACCTGCTAGGCCCATCACCTCCTCCCCCCCACCCCAGTCCCCTCACAAAGGCACAGTGCCCTGTACAACACCACCCCTGCCCAAGCGCCCCCCTGCCCACAGCCCCACCAGAGCTGCCCAGCACCCCACACAGAACCCCCACTCCCTAGCGCCCCAACACACACAGATCTTTCCTGTCCCATCACAGCCCAGCACCCGCCCCTCCATACCTCCCTCCAGAGACGCACTTCCCCACGCCTTGCCTCCTGGCCGCACTCACCAGCCCTGCTGGCAGGCAACTATGTCTGCCGGGCTGAGCCGGGGCGGGGAATCGCTCTGGCCTCTCAGGAGTGGTGCGATCAGCCATGCCATGGCCTGCCCCAGCCGGGCTCCCTCAGGACCCACTTGCCTGGAGGTGCCCAGCCAAGCCCCTCACACTGTCCCCCCCGCAACTGGCCAAGACTAGCCAGGTTTCTGCACCAGTCTTAGGGGTCTCTGGGGAGACAGGCGGGGCCCCACAGGTGGTGGGAAGCAGAGACTGTACGGAACCTGAGGTGCATTGGGGCCCGGGCAAGGGGCAGAGAGGAGCCGGCATGTGGGGACAGGGGTGGAGAGGAGCCCTCGGACTGCGGGCAGGCTGAGAGGAGCAAGTGGGGGGAAGGGAGCCAGCGGGCTGGTGGGGTCTCAGGGCGCAGGGCGAGCGGAGCAGGCCAGGGCCCCTTCTGAGCATGAGCCCGGCTCCGTGGCGCCACTAGTGCCATTGTAAAACCAGTACTGATTGATACTCTTTTTGCTCTTATAAATCCAATTAAATAGCTTATATCTCTACCTCTACTCGGGTAACTCTTCACACACACAGTAAAGAGTCATTTGGTTAATATCTTCTACATAAGTCACTTGCACCGCTAAATAAAAAATAAATTTAAAGAAAAAACTACAAGATCAGCAGAACTGAATCACTTTTCTAATAGATCCATCCTGGACACACAACTCAGCTAAAGCATAATTCATCTCATCATGTTCTTATGTTCTTATCATACAGTGAATGTGTATAATGGATCAGTAATAAAAGCATCAAGTTATAATGTTTTGCCTTGACACATTGGTTACATTTCCATTTTATATACTTAAAAAAAAGTAATTTTCCTATATAGTTTTTTAAATATTGCTCTGACTTCATAATCTTGTTAGGGGAGACAATGCAAAATGCCTAGGCCACTGCCAGTCATTGGAATATCGATTATTATGATTATTGCCACAAGCAGCTACAGGGCCTTCGTAGCAGCCTTAGCATAATGAGGCAAGCCAGAGGGGAGGGGGTTAAGTGACCACGAGAATTGAGCATGACCCTGCTGCCAACCAGTTCAGTTTTCTTTTAAAACTGCTGAAGTATGCGACTTTGAAAAACAGGATGTCTAGCTATATTTGAGTGTTGGTATGTAGAAATACATCTGCACAACTAATGGCTTTAAATTGCTTGCTTAACTTTTTTTTTTGATTGACATGTTATTGTAATACAGGGGTTGGCAACCTTTCAGAAGTGCTGTGCCGAGTCTCCATTTATTTGCTCTAATTTAAGGTGTCGCGTGCCGGTAATACATTTTAATGTTTTTAGAAGGTCTCTTTCTATAAGTCTATAATATATAACTAAACTATTGTTATATGTAAAGTAAATAAGGTTTCAAAATGTTTAAGAAGCTTCATTTAAAATTAAATTAAAATGCAGAGCCCCCGGACTGGTGGCCAGGACCTGGGCAGTGCGAGTGCCACTGAAAATCAGCTCGCGTGCCGCCTTCGGCACCCGTGCCATAGGTTGCCTACCCCTGTTGTAATATATACAAACATAAAAAGGGTAAAAAGCTCTGAGTTGAGTGGACTCTTCCATGTACCCATCTTAAGATCCCCAGCGGCAGATGGCAGGCTGGCCACCGGAAACCTGTTGCTGACCAATCGAAGACCACTCCATACCTTGGGTACCTATAGATTTGGGTGCTCTAACCTGTTGTATATATGTGTATGTGCTGAAGACTAAATAAATAAAAGTTTTAAGTGAAAGCACTCATGTTTGTACCAATTGTTTATCAGACGGATGTGCTGTGTCCCCATTGATATATTTCCCGACACTGCCTCACAAAGAGTATGGTTACCAAGAGCTTTGGGTTCAGAAAACCCCAGATAACATTACCAATGGAGCAATATGTATGTCACAAATAGGAAGTTGATTATCTGTGTTCAATACAAAGAAGAAAATAAAATAATCTAGAAAGCCATGGATTAAACATGTTTTATTTCCATCTTGATAAGAAAATTTCACTAATATTTAGACATAAAGAATTTTATGGGTGAAGTGCATCAGTCATCTATGAAGACATTTTTCATGTGTTTATATCCATCTGCACCATCACAATGGATCAGGGCCAGATTGGGCTCACATCTGCGTTATTGTCCCTACACCTGTGGAAGGAAATTCCATCTGACCAACACTTCTTCAGGATTTAATGTTCTCCTTGAACAAGAACACTTCAGCTTTAGAAAAGGATGGGGAACCACAGATGCCGTGTTTGTAATTCAGCACAAGATAGAGAAGCAGCTAGAGTATCTAGGTTTGGGCTTTTTATATGCCTAGAAAAGGCATACGATAAAATGGACAGAAAGATGTTCACACCAATGCTGAGGAAATATGGAATGTCTGAGGATTTAATAATTATGGTGAATGCTCCACAGATCTTGTAAAATGGTGATTCAAACATGTTTTGAAACAAGTCTCTTTGAAGTAAAAGTTAGATTGCACCCAGGGTTGGCCCAAAGTCTGGTGCTGTTTATCATATTGATGGACTATGTCAGCAGGAAGACCCTAATGGGAAAAAAGGTGAGAAGGTGTTATATGCAGGTGACATAGCAATAAGGGCATCCTCAAAAGAAGACTTAGATGAAATCCTAAACTAGTGTAATGACTAGCTAAAATGGTGTGGGATGAGCATGAGCATTGTTGCCTGTCCTGGGAACCAGCCCAGGAATAACCACAACGAAGGGTGAACTAGAGCAGCACTGAGGGTTGATTTATTGGCATCCCTTACATAAGCAATTATACTCACGCATACAACACATTCATGCTGGCAGACTGCAGGCGCAGGTGTTGATTGCTTTCAATTTTGCAGGTGGCTGAGGTTGGCCAGATGACAGCTGCCCAGAGATCGGCTGCGAGGCGACGAGAGTCCCCGAAGTCCCTTCGGATCCACCGGAGGGCTCTACTCTTTCGGTCCGGTCCCGAGTTTAGTGTGCTGTTACATTTCCTTGTTGGTACCCTTGACCTGGCCGCCCATCTCGAAATTTATACCTTCACCAAGATAATACCATGGTTCCATAAAAGGCGATATTTGCCTCTTTGTTTTGCCATTGGCTGTCATTCACATTATCTCACTCATTCCTTACATTAATTGATTACATATTCATAAGCATGAATACAATTGATTATAAAGAGCAATGCAGCTTTAAGCAAGTGTCTAACATCATTGGGGACTTTCTGCTGCTTGTGGCTTTGTAACGGCATAACAGGAAACCATGCTTAAGCAAGCGTCTAACATCAATGGGGCTTGTGGCTTTGTAATGGCATAACAGGAAACTGTACAGACTGCACTCGAAAGAGCAAATGGGGGCCCGTCCGGCTAAAAGCATGACTAAAACTGAGGTCACGTGGGTCAGTATAGGTGCCATAGGGAAATTGGACATAGAGATTAATGGAGTGAGACTAAGTCAGACTGACCACTTCAAGTACCTTGGTGCCTAGGTCACGGAAGACTACAAGCTTGAAGTGAAGTACAATCCAGACTGGAGAATGTTGGAAAAATATGGACTAACATCTCAGAGGTAGTGTATGAGATACGTATGCTACTCAAACTAAAAGCCCAACTGTATAGAACAATGGTGCTCCCCTCAGTGCTGTATGGCGCAGAAGCCTGGGTGATAAAAAGATGGCAGGTTCAATGCCTACAGGTGTTTGAGATGAGATCTCTTTGTGCCATAGGAGAAGTAACACAAAGAGACAGATTTTGAAATGAAGATATTAGGATAGAAGTCAAAGTCTGTGATGTGGCTGATAAAATCCAGGAAGTCTGACTTCACTGGTTTGGATGCATGCAGACAATGAGTGAAGGGGACCTGGTGAAGATAGCATGGCAGGAGAGGGTGATAGGAAAGAGACCCTAGGAAAGCTGAGGAAGCTATGGATGGAGTTGCATCAAAAAAGATGGCAAGCAGGTGTACTTTACTCCTGCCTCAGGCTGATGAAGATGGCAGTTGCTTGCACACAATCCAACCCCAGTTGATGGGATAAGGAGAAGGAGAAGAAGAAGAAGAAGAGTGACATGTGACTCTTGTTTGGGAGGAAGGCACTTTGAAATCCTCAAACAAAAACTGCTGTAAATGCTGCTAACTTGAACATCTTGGGTCAACAATTAAATTGTAAAGTGCCTAAACAATATTTTCCACTCTAAGATCTTTTTGCCCTGTTATTAGGACAACAACAATGCAGAAGAATGACAGAGGAGCATTCTACAGTTATAATTTCCTGATTCTTTACTTAGTGGGTCCGGTGGTAAATCCAGAGTTAGAACTACAAGGGAATATGTGTTTATATTTATCTTTGTAAAAAGGGTTATATTATGCACACAGTTTGCATCAGAAATTTGAGTCTTGAAAAATGACTAATATATCAGAAGTCTTCAGCAAATCCAGATTTAGCATGATAACAGAAGAATAAAAGCATGACTCAAGCATATACCAGGTTCCATTGGTGGTAGCATCAATTGAAGGCTAGAGTAAAAAGGACTGCAGATGGTTGACACAATTTTAAGTATCATGTTTTCTTACCCTGCTCAGAGTAGGCTTTCTTGAGATTGTGCTGTCACGTCTGGTGAAAGCCTACTCTGAGCAGGGTAAGAAGTGAACAGTTCTCACCCTGAACAGTGAACAGTTAGCAAAAAAGCATTCAACTTCTTTACCACTTCACCACCCCCTTAAAGGAGACCTACAAATGAAAAGTGTGGACTTTGTTTTTGCTTTTTGTTGGTGTGTAATAGAGCCAATAATCCTTTTTGTTTGTTTATTTACTTTAGAAAATCAGATCTTGTACAGGTTTGAAAGAGTAGGATGACTGGATAACAAGTAAATTGTCTTGTAATAGTGAAGAATGAAAGCTGAGCAATTGAGATATGACTGTTAGTGTTTTTAGCATTATTTAACTTCAATGGCTAGCTAACATTTTTGGATAAATGAAGAACATAAGAATGGCCCTACTGGGTCAGACCAAAGGTCCATCTAGCCCAGTATCCTGTCTTCCAACAGTGACCAGTGCCAGGTGCCCCAGAGGGAATGAACAGAACAGGTAATCTTCAAGTGATCCATCCCCTGTCGCTCATTCCCAGCTTCTGGCAAACAGGCTAGGGACACCATTCCTGCCCGTCCTGGCTAATAGCCATTGATGGACCTATCATTCATGAATTTATCTATTTCTTTTTTGAACCCTGTTATGGTCTTGGCCTTCACAACATCCTCTGGCAAGGAGTTCCACAGGTTGACTGTGCGTTGTGTGAAGAAATACTTCCTTTTATTTGTATTAAACCTGCTGCCTATTAATTTCATTTGGTGACCCCTAGTTCTTGTGTTATGAGAAGTAGTAAACAACTACTACTTATCTACTTTCTCTACACCAGTCATGATTTTATAGACTTCAATCATATCTCCCCTTAGCTGTCTCTTTTCCAAGCTGAAAAGTCCCAGTCTTATTAATCTCTCCTCATACGGAAGCCATTCTATATCCCTAATCATTTTTGTTGCCCTTTTCTGAACCTTTTCCAATTCCAATATATCTTTTTTGAGATGGGGCAACCACATCTGCACACAGTATTCAAGATGTGGACGTACCATGGATTTACATAGAAGCAACATGATATTTTCTGTCCTATTATCTATCCCTTTCTTAATTATTCCCAGCATTCAGTTCGCTTTTTTGACTGCCGCTGAACATCGAGTGGATGTTTTCAGAGAACTATACGCAATGACTCCCAAGATCTCTTTCTTGAGTGGTAACAGCTAATTTAGACCCCATCATTTTATATGTATGGTTGAGATTATGCTTTCCAATGTGCATTACTTTGCATTTATCAACATTAAATTTCATCTGCCATTTTGTTGCCCAGTCATCCAGTTTTGAGAGATCCTTTTATAGCGCTTCGCAGTCGGCCTGGGTATTAACTATCTTGGTGAAAGTTTTGACATCTTCATTTCTTCAGGGTGTTAGTTCTCACAGTGTCCTCCAGAAAAATTAGGAAAGACCTGATTTTCCAAGATAACACCAGAAAAAAATGTCACAGACCAAGTCTAATTACAGTCCCTACCTCCTTGGTAGATTGTAGTTTGTATTCTAGTCACAGGTACAGTCTTTTTCCTTCTAATATATTTGAATTTATCACTTTATTTTTACTGTTGAAGCAACAAAGGTCAGTGACATTTATCTGCAAGAGTGTTCCAATCTGCTTGGTTACTCATTCACAATTAAAGTTTGAGACAATTTTAGTCCATATAAATATATGCATTTATCTATGTAGGTTTCTCTTCCACTTTTATTTCTCTTCCTCCCTGATAAACAAGTTGTCTGCACATCAAATGCTGCTTCTTAACTTCCAGACTGATTCTATGACCTATTTTTTCCTCTACTTTAGAGTTTTGGACCATTGCTGTTACTTATTGCCCAGATTATGGAGTAAGAGGTTAAAATCAACAGCATTATACGTAGCCTTAGAGCCTTATCAGGCACATACCAAAGTTAGAAATTTTGTTACTGTGAACTCAGGCCATTGAGTCGTACTTGCATTCTTTGAATAATCTTTCTTTAAACTAGTACAAAGTTGGTTAATTAGACATGTCTAGGAAGTCTTGTAAATTTGTGTGTAAAAAGGTGGCTCAAAAATATGTAAGCAGTTGATTAAATAAACACTATCGGGAAAATGTAAATGTGGAAAGCATGGAGTATCAGTAGCACTGATTTCTAGAAACAGGAACAGGCATATTTAGAGGTGTAATAAATTATGTCCATGAATTCCAACATTTGATTTATGGAGACCAAGGCCCAGATCCACAAAGGCTTCTAACTTCATTGGATCTGGGACTAGGGCTTTACTAGGAAGGGAAACTTGGAGGCTCTTTACAGGTTGGGAATCAATATTAGAATAGATCAGAGATAGATAGATATCTTAACCTTACCTGAGAGTAAACTCTGCTGAGAGTGAGAGAGAGAATTTATAAAAACCAACAGCAACAGGAATTTTGCTTGTTGATTCTTAGGAGCCAGGGTCCAGCCTCACCCTAAGTTGGCAATACTGTCCAAAAACTCAAAATATCTAAGCAAGCTGTACTTTTAACCACCTTATTGCTAGACCTGCAGAACAAAGCACGTGCCTGATTACTAATGTAACAGCCAGGCTTGGCTATCAAAGCTAATATAAAATCATAAGTGAAGAAGGAAGTCAGCAGTTGTCATGGACACTCCCATGTGTTATTCATAGTATTCTATTAGGAACTAATAGAACACTTATCTTTGAATGATGCATTCTTTGCTCACATTCCTGGAGTACTTCGTGCCCTAACTCAATTCCAGTTTTATTCTTGAAATTTTGGTATGACAACTGTGAGCCTGTACTGGAAACAGAAACTGTGTTACTTGTTTGAACTATACTACTACGACTACTGTTTTTTTTTGTTTTCCCCCATCCCCTCTTTGAAGTATTTGTTTTAATTAAAAGTCCGTGTCAGTTATTCAAGTTACAACTTCCAGAACTTGTTTCTCCCTCATCAGCACACTTTTAGTTATGTACATTATAACCTAATAAACTAATACCACTTTCATAGTATATTTATGTTTTACACAATGCATAAATAACCTGTAGAATTCACTATATAATATTGAAGAAAATAGCTGAATTTTTTTAATGATTCTGTGTTTATAAGGGAGATTTTCAAAAGCACTGAGGGGAAAGGCATTAGGAGTTGTGTTATGGCAAGTTTCACAGCAAGGCTCTTTCATAGTCTTTCATGTTTTTTATAGTACGCGAACAAATGTTTAGTCTTGAGAAGGAACACTATGTATTATTTTATTGGTTATGCAAGCTTCTTGGTAGAGAGAGTTGTGTGAGCAACAAGAGAGCTTGCTCTCTACATTGATCTCTGATTGGAGTCAATTCTTGGGAAAGTTGCTTCCTTGTAATGGTGCATTGGTGTTGGGTTGAGATTCCTAATTGGAGGGATTGCCTGCATGCAGTTTGATCACCTGTGTTCCAGGACTCGTGTTTATGTATAAATTATATTCTAACATTCTGTTAATGTAGTTTGTGTATATCTTGGTTGCAAAGTCAAGCACTTGAAAGTAAGGATATGCCAGATTTAAGATTCTGTCCAACCTTAATTCATCCCCCTTTTGAGTGTGCATTATGATACTGTCTAATTGGAAAAACAATATGATGAAGGGCCCCTGCCTCATTATGTGCACAGGTTGGATGCAAAAGGGGAATGGAATTAAGGTTGAATGTGTTGGATGAGAATGCCAGGCACTTGGGAGCGAGCAACTCAGGTTTGTTAATTCAAACCTTTATTCGAACCAAAAGCATACCTTGTGGTTATATTTACTATTAAAATAAGAAATGACAGACATACAGGAAAATATTACCATCTCCTGGAGCGTAGGTAGGTCACAATGGATTTTTTCTATAAACTTCATCTCTCCCTTTCAATCACATATTGTATGCACACAAAAGACATATTTATTAGTTCTCTTCCACTCCCCATTAAGTATTAGGAATATAAACTGTATTATGTTACTTATACAATACACATGAATTAACTTTAATTTGGAATAACTTGTTTGCTGTCCTTGTTAATTTCATGCTATCATTCTCTTTTCTGATTGGTTTATAACCACTAATTGCATACTGTGCAGATTTTGGCTGGGTCACTTTGACCTGTTTCTCTGCATAAGTTCATTTTGGGACCTTCCAGTCCTTTTCCACTTGCCTTTTCCCCTAATTGCATTCAGCAGAACATATTATAGATATGCTATTACTCAATTTAAGCATATTTTGTTTTAAAAATCCCCCTCTGTCCTACACAGCTATTATAAACAAGTTTACTTATTAACGAGGTCATTTAAGGCAGCATTTCATTATGAAGCAAACTACACCAAAGCCTGCATTTACTGTTCAAACATATGCCTCAGACATTACTATTTTAGCATACATTACTACTTCCCACCTTGAAACTCTCAATTTATTGAGGGCTTCACTGTGTTGATTCAGGGAGTTGGGCTATGTAGTTTATTTAGCATCTGTGCTCCTTTTTGTTTCAGTTGCCAATCTCCTAACATACATCACATTTTGCAACACATTATAAGAATTGTTATGATTAATATAGCTTGCACCAATAATAATAATTTAAAGCTAAATGCTATAGTTGTATGATTTCCAATAGTATTTAGTTGCCACCAATTAACTGCTTTTAGAACTTGGTTGATTTGCTTAGTAACCCAATGCAATTGCCCACTCATATATACAAGATGAACTGGAGTTCATTATAAGAGAGACTAAATGCAAATCCAATTTTGCAACGAGTACTGTAAAATTAGGGAGTGAACTCACAGCTTCACTTCCAAAATTTGGCTGATTACAGAGTTAATAAATGTAGGTATAGATGTAATGTCATCATTTTCAATTATAGTTTCAAATTCAGGGATAATACACCAATTGATCAATTGAAAACACTTTCCCTCCATAATTGTATTTTGTTTCCCGCATAAGAGGCAATGAGTCTGGCATCCATTCTAGGCACTTAGACATACAGGGCCCCTGTTCCTGGGGTTGTCCCTGTTCCTGGGGTCCCGTCTTGTTACTGTGATCAGTATTGCAAATTGGTTTTATAGTTCCAACGGGCATTACACCAGGAAACCCACTTTGCCCACACCTCTATGCAGCAATCCAAAGCAGGGGCAGTGGCAGCCATCTGAGTGACAGTGATGTACTAATTTTGGCACCTGTATGCTGACATAACTTGTGTTAACCAAAGGTTGTAGTGTAGACATTGTTACCCCAAAATCTCTGTTATAGAATAATAAGGAGGCGACATATAAATAACAGGTTTGACTCCTACCAGCATCTATCAACTGGGAGAGTTAGAAATCTGTGTGCCTCCCGCCCGTGTTTCATTGAAATAAAGGATAGAAAGAATATAACCTTAAACAGAAAGAAGATTTATTAAGGGATAGTTACAAGTGGCGGGGGGGGGGAGGGGGAGATCCACTAAGGGGATCACTACAAATACCCAAAAATAGATTCTAGCAAGGGGCATAAAGCCCAGACTCTTAAACCATCCCTTGGTTAAACTATTAAGTGCCTGAAAAACAATTACTTTCTCTCTTTCACTGCAGATGGAGGTCACCGGCAACTGATGTACCATCTCAGAATCTCATGAACATCGGAGGATCTGGCTCTCTACCGCCGAAGCAGGAGATCAAGATCTGGGCTGATGGCAAAGTCTTCACTGGATCCTTTAGTGGAATACAGGAATCAGATATCAGGTAAGTATCAAAGTCCTAGGCAGGTGTTAGTAGCCGAAGTCTTGATCCGATGCCCACTCAAAGAAACTGGACGTGGCTGTCTCGATGGTGGACAGCCCCTGCGTCATTGCTGACAGTTCCTTAAATGCTCTCTGTGGAGCAAATTCCTGAGGCACACTCTGGCAGACACTGCCCCTAACCAGTTCCAGCCAGCTCTCAGTCCCTCAAGTTCTGTCAGGAAACAGAGTTTCGGCAGGTAAAGGCCATGAAGAAAGGATACCAAGATGGAGTTCAAACCTTTCCTACCACATGTGCCATCTTGAATTCTTAGACTCCATATGCATTCTTATGCATAGGGATTACAGAAACTTGAACCTTTAAAACCAATTTTTTAAATACAAAGTGAGGGTTTATCATTAAACTGCGCGATACATCCCTTTTTACTACGAGTGGTCCCATGAAACTATTGTATGGCACAGGGACTACAATCGCTTCAAGGTTTTCTCTGTTCCATAATGACCTTGCTCGTGGGCTAATTTAATTAGCTCTTGGTGGAGACAGGATGGGATTACTAACACAGGGATGCTTCCGATGCCTTCCTGCTGGTTTTCCTTTCTTGCCAGGACTAATCCTGTCTTATCTGTATAGATGGTAAACCCTTTCACCGCTGCTTGCTCAACAGCTCCATCACACTGGTGTCCTTCTGCTGAAGCTGCTTTAAATGCTGATGTTGCAGGGTTTTGGTGGGATGGACAGCGTTCACAACATCCGTTGGTACATTCCATTCATCTTCTACGCCCAGTAAAGCAGCCTGTTTTTCCAGTTTATCCACAGCACTATTCAGGATAGAGATCTCTGACTATTTTTCCTGTGGGCTTTAACCCTGAACAGGAAAGTTTTTCCTTGTCTTTCTTCTGCCAGCTTCCAAGCATACAGTAAATATGGAGCATGAGCTATTGGCCGCTGATCCTCCAAACACATGTTCCTCTCCAACCAAACTGCCATCCAATCGATAAATGCGCTCAGGACCCAGTTTGAATCTGTACACACCATGATATTTTTCTGTGGATCTGCTGATCTTAAAGCAGCTATCACTGCCGCGATTTCTGCTGCTTGCTCTGAGTGATGGCGGATGTTGCCTTGCACTGTCTTCCCTGAAGAAGCCTGCATAGCTGCAAAACCAGTAACGGGGGCGCCATTATGGTGATAACTGGATCCATCCAACACCCAGATTTCCCGAGAGTGTTTTTTAGCATCCTCATATTTGACTTAAAGGAAAAAGGAAGTTTTAAATGCTGGCGCACACATTTCAGGTCATGGGCATTCATGAGCTTCTCCCGCAGTCATCAGAGCATAGGGTACAGCAGCCAAGTGTGGAACCTTTTGCACTTCTATATCCCTATTTAAAAGGGTTAAAGTCCACGTTGCCAGTCTCGGATTGCTGACCTTCCCTGAATTCACTTTTCCTGACAAGATTTACTGTACAGGAGCCTGTGCTGTTTTTAGTATTATAGGAGACATGCCTAAAATATAAGCCAAGTGTTGTAAGGCCCATACCTATATTAAGACTTCTTGTTCACAACTAGAAAACCTGGACTCTATTTCTGATAAAGTTCTTGAGCCATAAGCCACCGGTTTTAAAGTGGTGCCTTGATGTTGGAGTAACACTGCACTAATGGCTCTCTCAGTGGATCCCAACTATAAGTAATAAGGATTGTCAGGTTGTGGATATGCCAAGGCAGGTGCTTCAGTTAATGCTTCAATTGGTATACTGCTTCTGCCTCCTTGCCACCCCACTTCCATTGCTGATCTTTTCTTAACAAAGAATACAGTGGGTTTGCAATGCTGGCATAGTCCTGTATAAAGTCTCTGGAAAATCCTACGAGACCCAGAAATGACAGGAGCGTACTAACATCCACAGGCGCAGGCAGCTTGCAGATCAGGTTTACCCTTTCTGTATCTTGGCATCTTCCTGCATCCCCTAGTTCTACACCTAGGTATGTGACTCTTCTGGACACTCACTGGGCCTTTGATGAATTCACCAAAAATCCAGTAATTAGACCAGGGGTAGGCAACCTATGGCACGCATGCCGAAGGCGGCACGCAAGCTGATTTTCAGTGGCACTCACACTGCCCGGGTCCTGGCCACCAGTCCGGGGGGGCTCTGCATTTTAATTTAATTTTAAATGAAGCTTCTTAAATATTTTAAAAACCTTATTTACTTTACATACAACAATAGTTTAGTTATATATTATAGACTTATAGAAAGAGACCTTCTAAAAACATTAAAATGTATTACTGGCACGTGAAACCTTAAATTAGAGTGAATAAATGAAGACTCGGCACACCACTTCTGAAAGGTTGCCGACCCCTGAGTTAGACTCTTGTTCAGAACTTCTTGGAGAGCCTCTATTTCCCTCTCTAGTAGTGGTTGCAATCAGCACATCATCTACGTAGCTCACAATGTTGTTTTTATAGCATAGCCCGTGCTGCATAGCTGCTACTATTTTGTGGCATATTGTTGGTGCGTTATGATATCCCTGAGCTACTCGAGTAAATGTTAATTGTTTGTCCTGATAAGTGAATGCAAATTTGTAGAAATAGTCTGGATGGAGGGGAATTGAGAAAAAGGCATTCAAAATATCAAGAACTGAAAGTAGCTTCTGCAGTAATTAAAGACATAATTTCCGGATATCTCGCCACCACTGGCGTCAGTCTCGGTGTTACCTTATCCATCCTCGATAATCTATTGTGAGATGCCATGTCTTGCCATCGGCTTTTAAAACCGGCCACACTGGCGCATTGCGTGGGCTTTCGCATTCAACTAGCACACCCTGATCTTGTAATACCACTATGGTTTCTTTTATACTCTCCTTTGCCTCGGCTGAATAGGAATACTGCTTCTGAGGCTTAGGGTCAGGTCCTACGACTTTAACCACTGCTACCACCTTTCCACAGCTGAGTTTGTTTTTAGCAAAAACCGGTAAATAACTCTTTATCGCCATCTCTATATCACTCTCCCATGTGGGAAGAACAAAGTCTGCAGGTGCCTTTAAAGCACATAGTCTATGAACTCCAGATATCACAGTACCATGGTTTTGTTCCAAGGATTCACTAAGGGATTGATTAGCAATGTCCACAATAATTCTTAGCTGTTTCAGTAAAACAATTCCTAATATTTCACAGCCCCCTAGGCATTGTAATCCCCAAGAAGCTAATACTGATAAATGTCCTAAAGTACTTTTTATGTCCTTAGAAAAGGGTACAACGCTGGTCTTACAACTGTAACTTTCAAGAGTCTTGACACTCTTGGCAGCAATTTAGCTTGTGGTGAACCATCTGTGCACAAGATGCTGGTTGAATCTCCCGTATCCACCAACACCTTTTAACAGAATGACCCAAACTTTCTTTCCAACATGATGTTAACCGTTGGTCTCCCCCACTCATCATTTACGATGGGAGCCACAAAATCAGGGGGAGTGAAAGCTGGGCCCCTTCACTGAGGCTCCAGGCAGGGAGAACACTGTTGTGTATTTCCCTCTGCCTGCTGCTTCTCACCCTCATATTTAAGCAGTTTCTTAAAGAGTTCAGTTGTAGGAACTCGATCTAATTGCTCTCTGGTTTCATATTTTAAAAGTCTTTTCCACAATACATTCCTGAAGGCCTTTAGCTTGCAACCAAGTTGCTGTTTCTTCCTTAAACCCGTTGCTCTGCTTATTATTATTGTTGCCAGGCTTATTGCCAAATTTCCCATTTTGTGAACTCAGAAACCCTTTTACTGCTGTTACCTTCTTTTTAGGGATAGTACCAGTTAATTTGGTTGCGTCCATAGTTAGCTCGTAGGCCTCTCTCACTCTTGATTCCAATTGGTGGAGCCCTATGGTTGCTGGATTTACTGGCCCTATAGCTAACCTCAGGGCAGGTGTAAGCCCTTGTATTACCAATTCACAAAATGCTGGCACATTATACTGCACATTACCATTCTAGTCTATTGGATGCTACAGAGCATCCAATAGATTGGAATGGTAACGTGCAGTATAATGTGCCAGCATTTTGTGAATTGGTAATACAAGGGCTTACACCTGCCCTGAGGTTAGCTATAGGGCCAGTAGGGGAACGTCACAATGGTTTCTTTTGAAACTCCCTGTCTAACCTAGAGAGAAGTGGAAATTAAGGCATACAGCTAATAGTTATAACATTAAGATGTCTTTAGCAGAGGTATCCTTTGTGGAGGGTGTGACGTTATTGACATGCACTGTGACCGTATAGATCATTGTTGCAACCAAGGTCCTATAGTTGCACCAAATCTTGTACAAAGGAGGTCAAGTAAGGTGTCTATGGAAAGGTTGTAATTTGCGGGTTATGATTATGCTGTCTGTATGTATGTATCATTTTTGTATTTGAAGTTATGAATATTGGTTATGTACTTGTATCTCAATGTGTTTGAGTCTAAGTAGCATCAGTGAAGCATTTGGTCAGCTTCTTGAGAAAGGACTATTCTGAGTAAGTGCCCAGTAAAGAAACACTTAACTGACAATTGACTTTGGGAGACACCAATCCACATCTGAGCTTTCCTGGGAATGTTCAAACTAACATGTAAACAATGGCATCAGCCTGCAAAAAGCTGAATCATTCATGGACATGTGACTTGCCCAGGTGGCTACAAACTCCATCTTGTTGCTGTGATTTTGCACAGAAGAACAAAGGGGTTTCCGTCCACAAGAGAGAATATAAAAGGCCCTGGAAGCCCCTCCATTTTGTCTTCAGCTGCCTCAAGAGATGGCCTCTCCACCCCAAAGGGATGCCTGAAAGAAACTGGAACAAAGGACTGTAACTACGGAGGTGTGAGTGATTGCTGGACCCAGGCCATAAACCACAATGTTGGTCTGAAAAGGATTGGGCCCAGACTAGGAAGGAGTCTAGTCAGTGAAAGAAGCTTATTAGAACATTTCTGAGGGTGAGACTTGCATTTTTATTTTATTTTGCTTGGTAACTTACTTTGTTCTGTCTGTTATTACTTGGAACCACTTAAATCCTACCTTTTATACTTAATAAAATCACTTTTGCTTTTTAATTAACCCAGAGTAAGTAATTAATACCTGGGGGTGCAAACCGCTGTGTATATCTCTCTATCAGTGTTATAGAGGGCGGACAATTTATGAGTTTACCCTATATAAGCTTTATACAGAATAAAACAGATTCATTTGAGGTTTAGGCTCCCAGAAAGACTGAATACTGGTGTGACGTTGTGCAGTCTATATGATTTTGTAAAAACATGATAAGTGAATATAATGTAATTGGAATAGTTTTATAAAAACATGATAGTAAGTGAGTATAATGTAACTGGAATATGCTTCATGCAAAAGGTATCATCACAAAGCTTATAATCTACTGAGAGTGATCATCCTATTTGTATAAATGTACCACTCTTGTATCTAAAACTAGAAATATAAAATATAACTCTGAGGGCCTATTGTAATTATGCAAAGTGTGGGCCATTAATGGTGGTTTGGAATCTTGATGACTCCCATTAACCAGAGCCATTGTCTGCAGATGGCTGTATTTACCTGTGAGTCTTCCTGTATATGTGTGTGCTGGCAAGTGAGTAATGAAGCCTTGCAGTGACATGTGATCATGTCACCTGAACTGGAATCCATCTTTAACCTGGTGCTTTTCCAGTGAGGGGTGGGGGAACCCAGAGGGACAAAGGATTCCCGCCTTATGCAAAAGATATATAAAGGGGTGGAAGAGAACAGAGGGGGAGAGGAGCCATCATGAAGAATCCCCTAGCTATCACCTGAGCTGGAACAAGAGCTGTACCAGGGGAAAGAATTGTGCCCAGGCCTGGAAGGTGTCCAGTCTGAGAAAAAACTTACTGAAGCATCTCTGAGGGTGAGATTATCTGTATTCAGTTTGATTAGACATAGATTTGCGCATTTTATTTTATTTTGCTGGGTAACTTACTTTGTTCTGTCTGTTACTACTTGGAATCACTTAAATCCTACTTTCTGTATTTAATAAAATCACTTTCTACTTATTAATTAACTCAGAGTATGTATTAATACCTGGGGGAGCAAACAGCTGTGCATATCTCTCTATCAGTGTTATAGAGGGCGAACAATTTATGAGTTTACCCTGTATAAGCTTTATACAGGGTAAAACGGATTTATTTGGGTTTAGACCCCATTGGGAATTGGGCATCTGAGTGCTAAGGGCAAGCACACTTCTGTGAGCTGTTTTCAGGTAAACCTGCAGCTTTGGGGGCAGGTAATTCAGGCCCTGAGTCTGTGCTGGAGCAGATGGGTGTGTCTGGCTTCACCAAGACGGTGCTGGAGCCACCGAGCTGGCAGGGAGAACAGAAACAGAAGTAGTCTTTGCACATCAGTCTGGCAGCTCCCAAGGGGGTTTCTGTGATCCAACCCGTCACAACTGGGTGCTGGGAAAGTCCCTGTTAACTGAGAAGCCCCTGGGCTAAGTG
Organism: Platysternon megacephalum; assembly: GCA_003942145.1. NCBI lineage: Eukaryota > Metazoa > Chordata > Testudines > Platysternidae > Platysternon > Platysternon megacephalum. The sequence goes on from QXTE01000447.1 coordinate 502,688, forward strand.
AATCTTAGTTTCTGTGAACTGTGGGTGGGGAAGGGGGCAACCTCTTGGTCTGTGATGTAGTTGACTGGAGTGTCTAGCTCAGCAAGACGGGAGTGGAGGGATGCCTTCTCTGGCAGGGGGGTTTGTTCTCAGTGGTATCCCAGCACATCTAGTGACAGTCTTGAGGGCGTTTCTGTGACCAAACCCATCACAGGGGAAAGTATCTTCTGTTTTGAAATATGAGGTAATCAGAGCTATACATTTAACTATAACTTCCTTAAGCCAAAGTCATTATACTTCAAATTACTGACACCGCAAAACCTAAAGTCCCTCAGTTCATGCATTAGAATACATTTGGATCTATCCTTATGGCTATGTGGCCCTATTAACTTCATTGGGATTGTGTGTAGGCACAGGGGTCCTCTTCAGGGATCCAGTTGCAGGGTTGCAACCTTACTGAATTTCTGTTCACTTTCCAATATATTCTGTGAAGATGCAACAGCCTGGAAAATACTCAGTTATGCCTTTTGTTATTATGCTCCATCTTCTGGAGAAAAGGTGATGTTTAACAAGTGTACAATGTATTGATTTACATCTGCGTTCATTAGCAATTTCTTTCTAAAAAAGATTATGTATCTTGGTAAATAGATTTCTCTCTCCAGGGGTGGTTTTTATTGGAGTTTATTTCTGTTGAGTGGTTAATTCAGATGCAAATTATATTTGACTAAATAGGAGGTATTTACATTGTTCATTCTCCTTACTTTATGTCTTCATTTTGTTCCGATATCAACAAACAGGTACATTACTATGTAGTATTTTCTTCTTTTTCCCTAGAGAAATCTATTCCAAAATAGCAGTGGAATTTATTCATGTAATTTTTATGGTCAAGTCTCTTAATGAATGCAAAGTTTAATAAAGGACTATGCAGTATTTTGACTTGGTATTCGCAAAGGAGCAAATATTTGCTAACTTTTACATTTTGCAGCAAGTTTAATTAAAAAGTGAAAAGTAAAATAAAGGTCACTGATTTGTGAAAGGTCACATTAAAAGGAAATGTAACCATAACCAAATGTGGCTTTAGGCCACATTTAGCACCTGCAGCTCCTGTTGAATTCATTCAGATTTGTGGATGTTCAGTTCCTCTGATAAAATGGGAAAATAGAAATGGCTTGATTATCACTTCATAATTACAACATTAATTTATTACAAGACACAAAATTTTAAAAGGGATTATTGAGGTCAATAGCCATGCTAAATATATTTTGTCTATATGGATAAATCCTCAAATTGAGAAAAAAAATGTAGGAATCAGAGAAAAATATCTCATTCATATTAATATTGAACAGTCATTAACATGGCTCAAATGAGCATAAGAATAATAGTTTAGGGCCAGATTCAACTATCTTTAAGATACATCTACACTTACGCAGTGTGTAGAGTGCAGTCTCTACATGTCCAGCTAGCCTAGCCAGACACTGCATGCTGAGATATAAATAGCAGTTAGACAATGAGGCATGGTTTAGGTGAGTAGCGTGCGCCTGAACCCAAGGGCATATACCCTACATGACTCTCTATACACCCATGCAGTGTCTCCAATATCTAGCTACACTGCTATTTTTAGCAGTGTAGTGTCCCACTGCCAGAGCCTTTCCCTGCTGTAGTGAAAGGCTCTTGCTGCTGGAGCCTTTCCCCACTGCCTCCCCCAAGCCAGAGCCTTTGACTGCAGCACATAGCTATAGACCTCAATGACAAGCGTGGATGCAGCCAGCCTTTCACCACAGCATGTAGCTATACATGTAGTGCCTGTTCTCTGCATGCCACCATAAGTATAGACATGGTGTTATTCATGCAAAATGCACTCCACTACTGCACTGAAGTCAATAGATTTCATATTGATATTATTAGTAAGATGCCACTCAGTATGAGCATAGGCTGCAGAATCTGTCTTTAAGTAGATAATAAAATTAGTCAGCTCTGAAGCTGAAAGAATTTTGAGTCAGCATTAGAACAGTTACCAAGATCAACAGAAGTATCCTATTTTTAATTTGATAATAATAAAAAAAATTGTCCCCACCACAGCAAAAAATGACTGAACTCTAACTGGGTGAAAAGGAAAACAGCCTCTTATCCTGCACCTAGGAAGTAAACGGACAGCACATTACATTTTTGACAATGGGGTCACAACTAGCCTTGGTAGAAAACGCTGCAAAAGGCTTTGGTTGAGATAAGATTGCAATAGACAGGAGGCTAGTCTGTTAAGTTTAGTCTTCACTGACTAATAGCTTTTGTTAAAAATGTATTTCTAAGTTTTCAAAATACTATTTATAATTAAGGCTAAGATTTAGTCATGGGTGTGTTTGGTAAAAGTCATAGAGAGGTCACGGGCAATAAATAAAAATTCACAGCCCGTGACCTGTTCATGACTTTTACCAAAATACCCCTGACTAAAGTTCTACTTCTGGGGCCCCGCTGCTCTGGGGGGGCCCTGCTCCAGTCCTGGGGGTTGACTGTGTTATGCTTATAAGAAGCACAAGGGATCTTTTTCAGGGGAAAAGGCAATATGCCACATTTATTGAAGATACAACAATTAGCATATGCATTCAGTCACACCACACAAACACTGTCCCGCCAGTCGATGTTATAGTTACCAGTCCAGAGTCCGGATCAACGTAATGGCCAGCTAGGTTAATAACAGGTAGGGAGGAGCCGTGTTCCAACGGTCGCGACACGATGCTCCAGAGAAGTCTTGGCAGGACGAACCCAAAGTTTCATGGCAAGGCACCCTGTTTATATAGTGATTTTTGGGACCAATGAGTTTTGCACCGTCATGCTGTAATCAATTGTTGTTTGACGAGTGCTTGTTTTCTTAAATTGTCCTTCTCATCCTTTATCTTGTTCTTTCATCAAGTTCCTCAGGGAGTTATCCCATGGCTGGTTTTGATCACAGCTATCTTGTCCCCATTGATAGGTGCCTGTCTCATCTTTAGAGTCGTCAATCTGCCCTCCTCTGACATTTCAATAGGGGCATGTTGCAGCCTCCTGGCGCCCTTGCGTCTGTCTCTGGTTCCTCCCTAGACCATCTGGTTCAGTGATGGCTTTCACACTTATCTCTTAATAACTACATTCCTCATTCACACACAAAACAAAATTAATTTACACAGAACATTTTGAACAGGAACATCAAGTTGCAATGCAAAAGAAAACAATCATGGCATTCTTTTACTTATTTTAAAATGCTAAACCTACAACAAATTGGTGACCCTCAAAGGTCTGTCACTGCCTTGAAATCAGCACAAACACCGATTCTGGCTGATGTATCTCTACCAATGGCCCATTAGGCCATTCCTTTCTGCTATTCAAAAAGGATGGCTGGCAGGATATAATCAAATCATACACCAATACATTTAATACATGCTACATTATTATTCTTTATCCTTCATTCTAAATGATATAAAATACAAACACAAAATCCTACTACTACAACGTCCTCCTGGCCACTGTTCCCAGGGACTGCTCTCCAGACGGCCTCTGGGCACCCCGAGCTGCTGCTCCAGCTGCCCTGAGACCGTTGCTGCTCGGCTAGTCCCCAGGGCACCCCCAGGACCGTTGTTTGGGTGCTCCCCAGAGCCAGCCACACTGGCCAATGTTCCGGCAGTCCCCGGAGCCGGCTGCCCGAGCAGCGGCTGGTGCGGCTAGCCCCAGGGCAGCCCCTGGGACTGGTGCTCAAATGCTCCCCGGAGCTCCCCCAGAACTGCTGCCCGGGTACTCCTCAGGGCTGCCCCCAGGACCACTGTTCAGGCGGTCCGCGGGACCAGCCGCACTGGCCGCTGCTTGGGCAGTCCCCAGGGCCAGCTGCTCAGGTGGCCCTGAAGTCAGCTGCACTAGCCACAGCAGAAGTCATGGAAGTCACGGAAAGTCATGGAATCCATGACTTCTGCAACCTCCATGAAAGAATCACAGCCTTATTTATAATGTTTTATACTTTTACTATATTTTTGTGTGCATTAAATCTTTGTATACTAAAACTATAAGGAGTTCCCTCTTCCAAGCTGACTGGGAAATATGAATACCTTCATTCAGGGTTATATATGTTCAGTAGCCCTCAGGTTGCACTCTCTGCAATGCTTCCAGAAAAGACAGAGCTCTAGCCTGTGCTGCAGCAAAGAGGTAAGCTGAGATGAGGGGAGTGTAATAAGGTTGAAACATAGTATTGCCTCAGCATTCCCATACCCTGTTACCTAATAGTACCATAAATTGTCTTAATTGTCACTGGCTATGTCTACACAGCCAAGAAAAACCCGTAGCTGGCCCATGCCAGCTGACTCAGGCTTGTGGGGCTGTTTCTTTGCTGTGTAGAGTTCCGGGCTTGGGCTAGAGTGCAGGCTCAATGACCAAAGTTAACACAGCAATGAAACAGCCCCGCAGCCCGAGCCCTGTGAGCCCGAATCAGCTGGCACGGGCCAGCCGCAGGTTTTTCTTTGCTGTGTAGACATACCCTCTGTGGCTGTACTTTTTTCAAAAATCCAAATGTGTTCTTAGCTCAAGTGAGTTAAGAACACACCTTTTTTTCTGAGTGAAGACAAGACCAGTAAGTAAACCAACTAAAATAAAGCTTGGTTTTTGTGGCTCCCATCTTGTAATGATAATTTGGTATAGATGGATCAAACTTTCTTGTTTAACAGCAAATTCTTATTTCTTCTGGTGTGATTTCCCTGACATTGATAAGAGGGGTTTCAGGACTGAATTGGAAACATTTTTTCTCATGTGTACAGAAAAAATATTTAGCATGTCCTGGGTCTAGTTAAGAAATATGATAACTAGTTGAGTGTTTAGTCAATTCAGATTTCATTAGCCTTGGGAAATTTTAAGCATTTATTGCTATAAGTCAGGATTTCTGCATGTAGATGAAGTGCAGATGGAATAGGATAGCAAACATTTCTGGGTACAATTATTCATTATTGCCAACTCATGATTTTATCATGAATCACGATATTTGATATTTTTCTGAAACAGCTCTTGGAGTGGTGGTTGTGAGATGTTGGCTTTCATTTTTAAAAAGTAAGTTTCAAATTTCTTCAAATTTGTATAATTCCTCTCTACCCTATTTCTAGATACATTTGGATAAAAAGTGTTGATGTCTCAAAGAATACCAGACCTCCATTTCACCTAACACCTCCTCTATTTTCCCCTCCCTTCCCCCCATTCCTTACTTTCTTTTCCCTATTCATGTACATCTTCTATTATTTTAATACGGTTATCCCCACTCTAACATGTTATATCTATGTAGTATCGTCTGGTCTTGCAGCTTTGACAAGCTATAAATCACGTAATTTCATAATTCTATTGGAGATCCCATGAAGCATTCAGTACTTTGAAAGATATACAAGCTGTAAGATATTTACCTTTTTGTACCTTTCAGTGTCTGCTTATGAAAAATCAATAAAAAATTAAACACACAAAAAGGTGTTGTGGAAAATCGACCACACGTTGAGTTTGGATCAGATCAGCCTGAGGCTCCTTTATTCATAAGAGCTCAGGGGGGTAATAGCTCTCTTGTAGCTGCCCCCCCCCCCCCCCCGATACAAGGAACACACAAGCCTTTTAAAGCTTAAAACCACAGACAGATTACACATACATTTCATGTTGATTACCTTATTTGGAATACAATTGCAAAATTCAACAAAGGTAAAAAGCAAAAAGACACAATCATCTCCCTTATTTGGCTTTTCCTGTTATTGTTATTCCCTGTCTAGCTTTTCTGCAGTTTGACTTTTCTAACGCTTCCATTGTGGCAATAGAAAAACAAGCTTGGCTATGGCAAATTGTGTTTGGGGACTTTCCACTTCGCCTCCTCATGCCCCCTGTACACAGAAGGCCATTGTTCTGTTTTGGGGACTTTCCATCCCACTTTCGTCTCCTCATGCCCCTTACACACAGAAGCAAGCTCAGCTAATATTTCAGGCCTACTAACTTGACCAAAGCACTAGCTTGACCAAAGCCTGGGGCCCTCTGTAAATTTTCCTTCACAAAGGTAAGTTTGTAGTTCTTATGGTTGTGGAGAAAAGCTTGAAAGCATGAACCCTAATGGTTTAAAATCTCAAATGTATTACTTTATTTTAAAAATCAGGAGATTTTAAAACTTATCATAATGTTTTGGTTGGTGATACTACAAATGATATGTATGAACAGTTTGGAAAAAACAGAATAGCCTGGAAGGTAAATTATGGACATTCTAGACTGTTTTATTTTCAAAAGGGTGAAAGCCTATTGCCATCTTTCACAAGAATCACCAAGCGTTGAATCCATAGTTTGCTGTTTCTTCCATTCACACTTGGTGATCATCTAGTTGTAATGACTAACAGAGGACTTCCAAAAATAATAAACAAAATTTATTAAATGTTGTTCTTATATAAGTGGTGTATGGTTTCATTCTTTTTTAAGTTAGGCTTGCAATTTTTCTAGTTTCCAGGACAGTGAGTAGGCTGAGACTAAATCTGACAGTGTTATTCTAGCAATTGTACTCAGGCACATAGTAAATTTAAAATATTAAGCCCCCTTTTTATTAGTTAGGTAATGAGGAACACTCCCTGTCTCACTCAGATTTTAAGTATGTTTAAATAAAATATTGATCCATTATCGAAGCTGTATAGGTGTCAGATTTTATAGCCATAAAATAGAATTTTAAAAATAGCTATTTTAAATAGTAAATTCAGATGGACCACTGTTAGATACAAGTACTTAAATCAGTTAAAAATAAGATAGGGATATTATAGCTCAGCTATACATCTACTGCATGTGTAGCATCCAATTCCTTGTGCTCCATATGTACTTTATTTCTGAGACTGTATAGACTAATTATTGTATGTAAGATCTTTTCTGCTGTTAGAATAGATGCAGATAACTAGGATCTCTCTAATGGCTCCATCATGTGGTGCAGTTGCTGCATTGCCTCGATATAGTATTTTTCTTTAACTGGTTTGTTAAACAGGGATTAAATATGCATTGAAGAAGCACAGCTTAAAATAAATGCTACTCCACAGAAAGTAAAATCATAAACTAAAGTGTTCTCTCCAATACTGAAAAATGGGCTAAGAGAGCATTTGGGGGCTAAAGAAGTTGCTAACACTGAAGGATAAACTAATAAAATTGTCTAAGGCTTGAAGGCAAAAAGACTAAAGGAGTGATGAACTTTCCAACTCAGCACTGGTGAAAGCAATTAGTACCCCGAATAAAGTTAAAACAAAGGTTCATCAGAATGAATGAATTAATGAATGAATTGGTAACCAATACATCCCAACTTTGATACTGAAATCAGGAATACTCAATTTAAATAAATAATATTGTTGTGGGGGATGGGGCAGTACAAAATTTGATTAGTTTATATTGTTCTGATCAGTAAAGGCCATTTAAAAGGGTGTTGCAAATAATAGTCTAATTTGGTTTAAGACTGTGTTTTTTAAAATCCTGTCCCTAAACAGAGGTTTTCAGTGGTACATTGCTCTAGTGTCAGTCTATTTATAGGGTTACCATATGTCCTGGTTTTCCAGGACACTGCCTCTATTTTGAGCCTCCATCCTCTGTCCTGGTGGGTTTTTCAAATAACAGAAATGTCCTGGAGTTTTGCAGAGCAGATGCTGTAGCTCAGAAACAGCCCAGATTGGGCCAGATTCCCTATTTGGTCTCTTCTCTGCATCTGCAGCTGATTGGTCCATTCCCCTGCAGCCACACCCAGACCCCAGCTCCCAGCCCTGATGGCTGTCGCTGCATCCTGGGCTTGTGCCAGCCACCTAGCCACCATGATAGGGAGCAACACTGCCCCCCAGCTCCCTCTCTCCCGCAGTGTCCTCTTGGAACCTGAAATATGGTAACCCTAGTCAGTCATGGATCAAAAGAGTAATCAAGGAAAAACACTCCCAGGGCTAAATAAAATACTCTAAAAATCTAAGAAAAACTTGCTGTTTCTCTATGCTGTCAAGCAATAGAGAACTCAAGAAAATAATTTTAAAGTCCTTAAGGAGGAGAGTAAGAGGAGAACCAGAGGGGAGAAAATAACATTCTATTAGCCCAAACTTCAGTACAATGAAAATGGCTTATCCTGTCTGGTCTAAAAAACCATGAACATGATGTGATAGATTAGTATAAATCTATATCAATCTGCAAACTCCATTTTTATTGTAACCTGCACTGTACCCAGGGCCGGCTCCAGGCACCAGCTAAGGAAGCAGGTGCTTGGGGTGGCCAATACAAATGGGCAGCACTCCGTGCACTATTAGGGCGGCACGTCCAGGTCTTTGGCGGGAATTCGGGGGCGGGTCCCTCAGTCCATCTCTTCCTCTTTGAGCTGCCGCCGAAGTGCTGCCAAACAGGAAGAGAGGGAGTGAATGACCCACCGCCGAACTGCCGCTGAAGAATAGTGCGGCGCGATAGAGCTGTCGCCGAAGTGCCGCCGATCGGCCGCTTTTTTTTTTTTTCCCCCCTTGGGGCGGCAGAAAACCTGGAGCCGGCCCTGACTGTACTGTTCTCTTCTGCACTGTAGCTTCCACCTTGGACTAGGACAGTGAGGTGTTAAAAAAATTCCTTACTCCTAGCAGAGGGGCTAAAATGGGGAAACTCATCAGGAGTCCTCAATCTTGATGGTCTTCCTTTTAAATTGGATCCACCCTAGAACAATAGGCTGCAGTCCAGGAGAACTAATTCTCCCTCTTTGGACTCTGAAAGAGGGGAGCTGGAGCTAAACAACTCAGCACCTGCTGGAGTGGGGGATGTCACTTGACGGGTGGGCCAAAACTTTATTTTCTCTACCTTCTCAAGCCTGTGGCTCTCACCCATCATCCATCGAACACGAAGAGAAGAATGGAGTAGGAGGAGTGCGGTAAAATAGGGTCCTGGGATCCTAAAAGGATAGTAACCAAATCTGAAAGGCTCTTGAAGTCATGAGGACACTGGAGGGAGCAGTTTTTGTGTACAGGTGTTTATTTTTTCCTAGATCTGTTTATATATGGAAGAGTTTTTTAGGAACTCAGTCTTGCTTTAATAGTCAGGAGGTCTTTGAAATATTGTTTTTTAAAATGTCCATTCATTGTCCTTGAAACTGTAATGAACTGTGCTAATTTAGAATGTCTAGCTCTAGTACAGTATGAATTCTTGATAAGAAAACATCTGTTACTTACTCCTTACTTTTTAAGGCAAGAAAGTAAGCTTTAAAAGCTCTGTACCACTTGAATAATACAATGAGCTACTACAATATAGTGCTTTGTTTCGTTAAATAACTCTTCCCCCCGACCCTCACATACCTTGCCTAGAACTACTACTAGTTAATTGCAAATAACCTAAATGCTGTATTGGCCTGGGAGGTCAGATGGGAAAACAAGGATCAATCTGCTTTTCTCACTCGAATTGAACAAGCTTCAGGAAGTGTTAGCAACATGCTATATCAGCTGGCTTTGAAATACCCACTGGTCTTTTTGGAGTACACTATCCATACTTGGGATGGAAAGGCTTTGTTATAAAAGGTGTAAGGGAGTGCCTCTGAGGGTACATCTACACAGGGATAAAAGGGTCGCTGCTGGAATGGGTCAGATAACTCAGGCTCGTAGGGCTTGGGCTGTGGGGCTGAAAATTGATGTGTAGATGTTTGGGCTCAGGCGGGACCCTTGAGAGCTGGGACCCTCAACCCTAAATACCATAGTGGATCTGAGCATAATCCCTGAAGAGCTTACAAACAAAAAACTCCTCCTTCAACTTAGATGAAGTCCATATTAGATTTGAGGACCTCAGTAACTCAGCCAGAGGTTATGAGTATATTACAGGAGTGGATGGGTGAGGTTCTGTGGCCTGTGATGTGCTGGAGGTCAGAATAATGATCATGATGGTCCCTTCTGGCCTTAAAGTCTGTAAGATGGTTGCACATCAGTATGTAAAGTGTTAGCAGAGTTGCTAGTTGTATTTGACAAAAATGTAATGATACTGCAAGGCCATACTAATGGAGACACACAAGGAGCAGAATTAAATTTTTTATTTGCATATAGTTGATACACAAGAACAATTTCAACATCCTATTCACTGCTAATTATAATGTGGCTTAATATCAGTACCCAAAAACTGGTACTGAGTTTATAGTAAAGATACATAGTGTTGTAGGCAACTCTGCCAGAGGAGACTAGCTTGCTGCCCTCTAGGTAAAGTGAGACCTTTCTATCTCTTTCTCCCTCTAGGTAGAGTGGCTATAAACATTTGTGTTGTAAAAATCCTTACCTCAATAACTAATTGGAATGCATAGACTATATACATATATTCAGCCCAATCTGGAGGCTTTTCTGAGTACCTGCAACTTCCATTTAATTAGCTGTTCAGTATCTCTCAAGATTTGGCCTATATACATGTACTCTAGAGCCAAATCTAGAAATTCTTCATTTTAATTAATTGTTTATTCACATAAGCTCCCATTGCCCAGATTTTATTATTTCCATTGACATCAAGGATCACTTTACTGAGAGTAGCTAATTGCACAGTTAGGGCTATATAAAGAAAAATGACTTAATTGTTTCAGAGTACAAGGATCCTGATCTGATTAGGACTCTTTAATCTAGCAAAGGAATTCTAACTTTTCTAAAATTGCTTAGCTAGTATATAAAGGCTTCTTTGAAGCACTGCACACTGCTCTTGCTACCCCTAATTAAGTAGTATGAGCTCACCCCAGAGTCCTTACCAACAGTTTCTGCCCTTTCCCCTATGGTGTGATTTGTTAGAGGCACTTGATTGTTGCACTGCATCCCAGAGTGGCTGCATTTCAGTAATAGTTTATGTACACATAGTTGAAATGCTTGGGGGTCCTTCAAGTTGAATGGTCCCATAAAATCAACCTAAGTTATTTGATTTATCCTTCTCTACATTTTCCCTCCAAAACTCAATGGGATATTGGGCTTATATTGTGTCAATAAAGTGATACAGGCTGCCTGGGAAATCACAGTAGGCTTCTATGCACAGTGTTATTTATATAGAGCCACATGTGGGCTTGTTGTTTTGTTACCGAATGAGCAGAGTTAACTCAGATTAAAAAAAAGTTTTGCAAGTGCAAGAGCCCCTAGGATCTGTTCCTGGGGCCTCTATTTCATTAAAAGGAAGCATTTGTTTTTTCTGTCTTTATTCCATTCACCACAATACTAAGTTCTCAGAACAGAGAAAACATTGTAATTCACATTAATCTTATATTAAATGGCAATTGATTCCTGTTGCAATATGTAACACATTGCAATGAGCAGAAATTCAAGCACTGGATAAATGTTTTCATGTAACCACTTACTTTTTGCTGTTGTTGTAGATTCATAGATTTTTAAGGCCAAAAGGGACCATTATGATCTAACATAGCTACCTGCATGGCACAGGCCAAAGAACCCCAACCAGTAAACACTGCATCAAATATTAACTAGAGTCACAGTCAGAAGATGGAGCTGAGGGTCTGAACTGGGGTCAGAAGTCAGGAAGAAGTTGGGGGCTGGAGCAGGAGGAGGTACAGGCTGGGGCTGGAACAAGGCTAGAGACAGCACAAGCACACTTGTAGGCTAGGGATGTGTTGAACAGCCACTGCACTGCTGCTGCTACTAAGCTTAAGTATCAGCCTGCTGACTCCTTCAACCAATCAGGTAGCACCGTCAGACAGCTTTTATCAGGGCCAGCTGCACTCGGATTGCCAGGAGACTGGCTCTGATGTAGGCTAGACCCCTGGCACATAGATATGCCCCTTACCCTCTCACCCTTGGTCCTGTCCTCACTGTAAGGGTGGAAGGAACATTCAATGCATGCAGAAGGGTCCCTTCACAGCACCTTCTAAATTCAAAGATGGTAGTTGTGGATGCAACCCTTCAGGGATGGGGTACCCAAATGCATTAGTTAACAGTACAGGACATGTGGTCCCCAAGAGAGAGGAAAATGCACATCAGTCTCCTACATCTCAGAGCTGTATAGAAGGCCTGCAAATCCTTCCTCCACATAACCTCAGGACAGTCAGTCCAATCATGACTGACAATATGACCACCATGTTTTACATCCACAAACAAGGTGGGACCAAGTCATCCCCACTCTGCCAGGAAGTTGTCAGACTCTGGAATTGGTTCATCAACCACTGGATATCCCTAGCAGCAATACACTTACCTGGACTGCAGAACACATTAGTGGACAATCTCAGCAGACACTTTCCCCCAAACCCTGAGTGGGAAATTAAGGACAGAATACTCAAAGACATCTTCACAGCCTGGGTAAATCCCACAATAGACCTTTTTGCTACTCAACTGCAAGCATCAGAGATTCTGCTCAAAAGGAGGGATAAGTCTAGGATCTGTAGCAGATGCGTTCCTGGTACTGTAGTCAGGAGGCCTGATGTATGCTTATCCTTTGACCCCATTAGTTTCCAGAGTGCTCTACAACTTCAAACAGGACTCAGCCAAACTAATCTTCATAGCTCCAGCATGGCCCTGACAATTCTGGTTCACAGATCTGTTGAATCTCTTAGTATCTCAACCCAGGATCTTATCTCTGCTTCCAGATCTGCTGTCTCAGAACCAGGGACTTATGCTACACCTGAATCTGGTGTCCCTGCACCTCAGTGCACTAGAGGCTGGCTGGATGTCATTGGTATAGCAGGCTTGCTCCTCCCCAGTTACGGAAGTGCTGATAAACCATAGGAAAGAATCAACGAGATAAATTTACCTGTCAAAATGGAGGAGACTCTCTCATTGGTGCCAACAGAAATAATTGATTCCCTCTATCATGCTTCAATACTACAGATTCTTACTAGAATTCAAGATGAAGAATCTGCCCCTCAGCTCTGTCAAGGTGTGCTTAGCAGTGTCTCAGCCCATGACCCACCAGTTGAGGACCCTATGCTCTTTGCCCACCCCATCAGTGATAAGGTTCTCAAAAGGCCTAATTAAATTATTTCTGGCTATCAAAGAACTAATTTTTCCTCCATGATAGTTGACTATAGCGCTTGCAGCCTTCATGAGACCACCCTTCAAGCTCATGGCCTCCTCTTCCCTGCTACACATCTGTAATGGGCTTCCACTCACTGCAAGAGCACCTCCTCCCTGCTAGACATGATGTAGTTGCTTTCTTGCCATATGGCACCCCCTGCCATTGGTCATTCCATCACTGCGGTGGTCTTTCTTCCAGTAATTCACAGTGTTCCCTCTTCATGATCTAGCCCTCCAGCTAGGTCACTATATGGTCTCCCCTTCTGGGGTATCAGTATCACCAGACCAGGTGTCCAGATGGCACCTCCATGAGTCTTGTACCACTTCCCAGACTGTCTACCTGCAGCTTCCCACTACTACAAACCCTTTATAAACTGATCTTAGCTCCTCCCCCAGCAATTAGTGTTTGTAATTCCCTGGACCTCCCATCAGGGGCAACTGTAAGGGCCCTTCCTGGGCCACCTTAACCCTTTCAGGGCAGGCGTGAGATAAAGATCCCATCACAATCTCAATGAAAATGTAATTTTTGATAGTTATAACTCACCCAGAAGAGTAGGGGAGATTCGAGCCCTTATGGCCTACCCACAGCATACAGTATTCCATCGTGATAAAGTATCAATGAGGATACATCTTAAACTCCTTCCCAAACCAATCACAGAATTCTGTCTCAATCAACCAATACACCTACCAATATTTTTTCTGAAACCTCACACATCCAGATCTGAGGCAATATTGCATACATTGGATGTGAGGAGAGCCTTAGCCTACTACCTGAATACAGGTGGAAGATGATGACCTTCACGCAGCCCACCCTGTTAAGTAGGAAACCATGACTAACTTCATCAACCTGGCAACCAAACATTGACTGTTGACCTCCCAGTCAAAAGAGCAACAAAATAAGCCTACCTTTTCAGGGCCAACATAGTAGGCAGATTGGACCTGAGGTAAATATCTGCCAATTGAATGTTCTACGTGTCTCACGGTCCAAATGTGTCTACCTGAGAAAATGCTGAAGACGACCAGCATCAATGTCCTCGCCCTCCAGGAGAGCCATGTTACAAATAAAGAAAGTCTGTTGCTACAAAATCAATGAGCTATAAACTCATCATTGTTATAAATGTAAGAAAAATGATGCATTGAACAGAAACACCAAATACAAATGAAAATAATGCTTCTTAAGGTTTATGGGACACTTTTGATCTCTGCTGGAATAGGGTTCAGTTTTTAATTGTATTTTAAAACTGTATATGTTTTTGTATTTTAAAACTGTATATGTATTATGTATTTTAAAAATGTATATCTTGCCTGAGGAGAGGGCATCCTATTACATTTAGAAGTTGATAAATTGAAGAATTTAATATGAAAACGAAATCAACCTTTGTAGCATAAACGCTTATAACAGCATATCAGGAATATAGACCAAATTTGTCTACTACTTAAAGATCCCAGAGATAAAATACAGCCAAGCATCAGTGTGGTAATTTATAGTACATACTATGCGATAAAATCATTTGAGAAAGTATTCAATCTTACTAGCGTATTCTGCTTACTGACTGACTTAATAGGAAGTATCAAATTGAAAATCTTGTTATCTTTACATAGGAAACAAGGCATTAGTTACATATAGTGTTGGAAAATCCATAAGCAGGGGTGGCAAATTTATATCCCCTCTTGGCTAAATCTGAATGGTATGTATAAAATTAGTGTTGCAATATTCAGAGTGCTTCTCTTTGAATCCGAGAATGAAACAATGCAGAAGAAGTGTCATTGTAGGAGCAAGCTCTTTGGGATAGGGAGCATGTTTTCCTATGTGTTTGTACAGTATCTAGCACAATGGGGCTGTGACCGTGAACGAGACCTTTAAGTGCAACCTAATAGAAACATTTATAAAGCATGCCATGTTCCCTCCAAAGTATACTGAACAGTAAAAATACAATACAATTATAAAATCATTTTTTTAAAGTTTTTCAAAATGGCATCATGCAAGGTGAATAAAAATAGATGGTTTAAAAAAAATTAAAAGTGGATTTTGTAAAATTTAAATTAATTAAACAAAGGGTGGCTTTTAAAATCAATTTGAAATCGGCAACCTATGTTAAGGCCCAAACTTATTATAATCAATTAAAATAATTAAAATTGAACATTAACATTTCTTTCTTTACCACAAGATACCAGCGTTGACTAGATCGTGGAGGTGCATTGGCTGAGGTTTGAACACAAGACCGGAAATCAAGAAGTTTTGAATTCTAATCCCTGAAGCAAGTCACCACTGCATAGCAGCCATCATGTGAGAAATCCATTCAATAATGCAAGGCTCTCTTCATTTACTGATTAGAACTCAGCCTTTTAAAGATGACTAAAGACTCAACCACATTCGACATAGAACAAAGGTTAGCACATGTGAATATTCATATATGTATACCAGTTAAGATTTGTACTGTGCAAAAAACACTTAACTTGCAGGATTTGACAATTCCGGAATTGGACCTACATATCCATTTCAACTTCTTTCAATGTCCCATGGTACTGTTATATCTATCAGAATTGTCACAATGTTATGACTGTTGAATTAAGAAAGCTATTGAGATAGTAGGGGCACTTTTAAAATGACGTGAATAATAGATAAAAAGCCAAGAAATTCTATTTTAAAAATATCATGGAGTTATTGGTTTGAGATTTTATTTTACTAACACAAGCTATCCTCTAATATATTATCTAGGTCCAACTTATAAATGGTTAAGACATTTTCTTGATGGGGAGAAATGGAGGGAGAAACTGCTGATTGTCTCAGCATCTGATTTTTTTCTTTTAGTATTTTAACTGCTTAGACACTAATGATGCAGTAGGTGGCGTTGTTCTCTGAGTTGATTTTGAACCAATTCCTCAGCTTTGTATTAGGGTCATTAATATAAGTGCTTCTGAAGAGTGCAGTATTTAAGATGAGGTGCAAAACCAAAGTCTATGTAACTTGTGAGCATTACAAAGTTCATGGTCCTATACATAAGAGAAGTATTTATGAAAGAAGAAGTGGTGAGAATGGTCTATCTGGAAATAATGAGGGGCAAAAGGCTGTTGAGTAACATTACGCAGTGAAAAGAACAGACAAGTATTAGAATTAGGATGTAAGCCAGGTGATGGAGCAAGTAAATAGTCTAAATGTAAATGAAGTAACAGAATAGATTAATACCAATCAAATTCTGATAGGTGGTGGAACAGGAAAATGACGGTCAAGCACAGGGCAAAATGGAACAGGTAAACAGTAATCACTCAGAACCAGCTAACGGGTGGATGAGTCAATCTGAGCAGGGTAAGACAACAGTGCAGGGGATAGCTGGAATATCAAAGGCAAAATGGTGGTGCAGAGAATGTGACTGTGTACCTTCTTTTATATTGTCTGTCTACCCCAGGGGTAGGCAACCTATGGCACGGGTGCCGAAGGCGGCACGCGAGCTGATTTTCAGTGGCACTCACACTGCCCAGGTCCTGGCCACCAGTCCAGAGGACTCTGCATTTTAATTTAATTTTAAATGAAGCTTCTTAAACATTCTGAAACCTTATTTACTTTACATACAACAATAGTTTAGTTATATATTATAGACTTATAGAAAGAGACCTTCTAAAAAGGTTAAAATGTATTACTGGCACGCGAAACCTTAAATTAGAGTGAATAAATGAAGACTCGGCACACCACTTCTGAAAGGTTGCCGACCCCTGGTCTACACATTAGAGAAATGCTGATGCAGATTCCTGGGATCACTGTTGTGGTTGCAGTTCTACTGGGTGGAAAATGATGGGCCCAAGTAAAGTTACTAATTCTGACTTTATTTAACTTTCAACGCCCTAATAGGAAAGTCTGTTCTTTTCTACTAGATTGTTCAGCAAGTTTAAGAGATTTAGATCTAACCAAGATCAGTTGCTGAATAAAATTCTACAAAGTTTTCCTCATAAATGCATAAATGCATTCATTATTCAAAATTATTAGCCACACTTCTGTGAATTAGCCTTGGTCTGTAGCCCATACATTCTAGCTTAGTTGTTTTGATTGAACACATCACATGGTATGTTTCTGTTCTGAGTGCATGACAATAGTATCAGGTTTCTGATTGTATACTCAAGATCAAAGTTAGAAATTTTCTTCCTGTTGATGTTCTACAGTATTTGTTTGGTGAATATTCTTGTGAATAAACTCATACAACTGAATATTTGTAAACACAAAGGTGAGTGAATACAGTTAAAGCAAATTCATTTAAAAATGCTGATAAATACTCACGAGAGATCTTTGCAGTATTGACTCATGGGAGACCTTTGCAGTATTTGCTCAACTACAGTTATTAGTTGGCAAGCAGTGGCTTCAGCCATTCCTCTGTGTGCTGTGGTTCTGAAATCATACATGGTCAAGAAGTTATACCTGTGAAATCTATAGTTTCAGGGATGGGAAAGGAGGAAGTAATTAAAAGAACTGCATGCTAAATGAGGATTTTTAAAAAGATGTTTGCCCCATCAAACATTAAAGGCAGGGCCGGCTCCAGGCACCAGCCGACGAAGCACGTGCTTGGGGAGGCACCTTGTAAGGGGCAGCCAATCTTGGGGTGGCGGGAGACGCTCGGGGCTTTTTTTTTTTTGGTTCGGGCGGCATTCGAGGGTTTTTTTTGTTTGTTTTTGTTTCAGCCGGGCGGCACTGGGGGGGGGGGGGGGGGGTGTTTCGGCGGCGTGGCACTGGGGGGGTTTCGGCGGCACAGCACTGGGGGGGGTGTTTTGGCGGCGCGGTGCTCGGGTGGTGTGTTTTGGCGGGGCGGGGCGGGGCGGCGGTCGTGGGCGGTTTCGGCGACGCAGTGCGGCGCTCGTGGGGGTTTCGGAAGCGCTCGGGGGGAGTGTTTCGGCGGCGTGGCACTGGGGGGCGTTTCAGCGGCACAGCGTTCGGGGTGTGTGTTTCGGCGGGGCAGTGCTCAGGGGGGTGTTTCGGCAGGGCGGCACTCGGGGTTTTTTGGCAGCACGGCGCTCGGGGGGGTATTTCGGTGGCGCGGCGCTCGGGGGGGTGTTCGGCGGCGCTCGGGGGGGTTCGGCGCCGCGGCACGGCACTTGGGTGGGGTGTTTCGGTGGTGCGGCGCTGGGGGGGTGTTTCGGCAGCACGGCGCTGGGGGGGTGTGTTTCGGCGGTGCTGGGGGTGTGTTTCAGTTGGGCGGCACGGTGCTCGGGGAGGTGTTTCGGCGGCGCAGCACTCGGGGGCGGGTGTTACGGCGGGGCGGGGCTCTTTTTTTTTGCTTGGGGCGGCAAAAAAGTTAGAGCCGGCCCTGATTAAAGGATATCTTGATTGTGGTTAGAAGGGTGTGAAACCCTTTCAAGACTTCTTCCAGCACTTTTTTTTTTTGGCTCTAAGGAATGTGTTTCAGGGCAGGGAAAGAAGCATTGCTAACTCTAAACACGTTTCACTAATACTTAAGACCCCTTTATATCAATTCACCAGCAAGCTACAAGTGGCCTGAACTCCTTAGTCCATATATACATTAGGTGGAGCTCTATAACAAATATTCAGCTTCACAATTTTTTTAAGAGTATATTTTATTACCTTTTTATTAAAGCACAACTCATTTTAGGATTTGGAGTAACTATGCATCTTGGGACACAGTTCATTGATCATTGAACGGTTGTAAAGAACTCCTCTGGTGACAGTGAGTCACTTTTATGGCCCATTTTTTCAGTCCTGTACCTGCTAATAGATGACCTTGTGGTAAGAGTCAAATACTTTGCCAAAAACTCACTAGCATTTCATAAAAGCTTAAATGTTCATTCTTTATTTGCACCTAGGTAGAATGACCAGACTTAGCATTAAATCCACCTTCTTTCTGCATTTACAGTACATCCTGTCATTAAGAGAAATGTCACAAGTGTTATGCTTGAGTTAGACACTGAGCATATATCACTCAGTTGAAGAAGTGCCTTCTCTTTATTGCTCCTAATTTATGCAATTTTCCAAACATAGATTGCCATTTCCATAACAGTTTTCTTTCTGCTCAATTTATTATTCTAATAATGTATCATGCAAACTGTCCAATTTACTAATCTGTACTAAAGCTAAGAAATATAACAGGAATATCAGAGTAATAACAAAAGCATCAACTATAACCTTTTTTTTTGCTACTCATGCTTTTCCTGAAAAGTCCACAGTTCATGAGACAGGGGGTGGGGAGGAGGGGGGGAATGAGAGAACTGTCTAATTCAACAAATGCATAGATGCTTATTTTAGATATTTGTATACATTGCAAATAAGTTAAAATATTGCACTTTAATGCAAGTATTAATTGACAAATTGGCAACATCTCAGATATTAATACTTCAGAACTTTTTTCTAGACTTCATTTACTTTATCATACCCAGTAGGTATTATGGAGAACATCTAAAGCTAATGTAGACTTTATTTTCAGTTGAATTGAATTAATGATTCTGTGTAAACCTACAATAGGTTCAGCTCCTGTTACTACAGTTTCCAAATCAACAGGGGGAAAGTTACTCTTTAAGATTCTCTTAGATTGAGAGACTCTTAGGAGCACATGAAGAATGAATACAGTGACCACAAACACATTTACAAGTAAACAGTCTTGTTTGTATTATAAGTTATAATTATACGTTACATTCACAAACACATCTACCCAAACTGAGTATACTTTATACTCACATCTCCAAAAATATTATAGAGTCTGGTAGACCTCTCAACACGTGGTCATTAGTAGAGGGGTGGTTCCTGCTGGGGTCTTCCCACTTTTACCCTACCAGGGAACCTCTTTTATATTGTTGTTCTGACTGCGGCTAACACCTTGTGCTCTTTTTCCTTATCTGTACTTCCATACACCATAAATTTTGGAATGCCCCACTTTCCATAGGTTGTTCTCTTAGTTCCCCTTTTCCTTATTAGCATCATATTAACATCTATGTCAACCTGTTTCCAGGGTAATCTGCGGTCAGAACAGAAATTTTCATGATGTTACAATCAGTTGTTTTGTGATCTATTGCAGCCTGTTTTTCTATAACATCACCTTTGACAGTAATCTTGTGATTTTATTGGCACATGGTTGTACAGGGAGACTTTGGCAAACCAGTAAAGTGCCTGGACCACTACTGCTTATTGCTAAAAGTAGCCAAGTCAGGAGGCCGTAAATTGGCCATGCAGCAGCCTTAGCATAACCAAGGCAGGAGGGCAAGGGGTTTGGGGTGCCACAGAAAGGGCAGCTTGACTCCGCGTCCTTCCTGATAAGATTGTATTGAAACTGTTGAAATATGTATTTTAGAAAAACAGGAAGCTTGTCTATATGTGCCCTCAGGAATGTGTCTGTCAGGGCCTCAATGCATGCACACTCTGAAAAAACACATCTGGTTAATTGATGATCAGAAGGAAACTTCTTGCTTGACCTTTAAAAACTGCTTGCTTAGTAAGTTTTCTTTAAGTGACAAGTCATTGTATTACTCATGTATAAATAAGGGGAAAAAGTTTGAGGTAGTTGGACTCTTCGGGAGGGACTCTTCAGGGACTCTCCCTCTGGACGCATCTTGTGGTCCCCACCGGCAGATGGAAGTTTGGCCAACGGAAGACTGTCACTGTGCCACTCAAGAGCCACACTCAGCTTCAGTAATTATTGAGGGTTGGGGGTGTTTTACTAATCTGTTGCAGACGTGTGTAAGTGCTTGAGACTAAGTAAAGTTTAGCTTTAAGGGAAAGCACTCTTGCGCTGTTCTGTTCGTGCCACCCATCTATCGGTTGGACGGCCATGTCTCCCCTGATTTATTTCCTGACACACCTCGCATAGAGTAAAAGTTACCAGGAGCTTTGGGTTGAAAGAACCCCGGGTAGCAGGGTCAGTCTTAGGTCACCCACTCATTTCAAGTCTCCTTAAGCCTGTGGCCTAGTGTGGCTAAGCTGAAATCTTACCGGCCTTAGCCTGTAGGACATGCATTACTGCCTTACCTTACTTATATCCTTAATACATACTTGTCACTCCTAAATGCTTTTCAGTCTTCTACTCCAATAATCCTATCCTACTTATTGTTGCCCGTTCCCTGGAATCAGGCCAAGAAATAACCACAAACAAAGGTCGAATTGAAGCAGTACTGAGGGTTGATTTATTGCTTGCTTCCCTTATTTGCGCAATTATACTCATACACACATCCCATTCATACTGGTGACAGGCTGCAGGTGCGGATGTTGCTTTCAATCTTAGGTGACTGAGACTGGCCAGGTTCCAGCTTCCTAGAGATTGAACTGCTAGGCGACGAGAGTCCCCAAAGCCCCTTCTGCTTCTGGTCTGGTCCTGAGTTTTTGCTGTCATGGATTACATCTCTCTCTGGCCACTACTGCTGTAGGTTTATATACAGTCCCATATACACCTTGATTATCCTTGCACGGTAATATTTCGGTTCAAGCCTTGCGATTGGTTCCTTACACTCACACTATCTCACTCATTCCTTACATTGATTGATTACATATTGTGACAGGGTCGGGCCAAATGGCTACAGGAGAGTGATAGAAGGCAGATATATTAGCCTCAGATTAAGCAGGTCCCTTTTCCCTGGGTAAGGTAACAGGGGCGGTTCCAGAACAATCAGGAACTTGCTGGAACCAATTAAGGCAGGCAGGCTAATTAGGACACCTGTAGCCAATTAAGAAGCTGCTAGAATCCATTGAGACAGGCAGGCTAATCAGGGCACCTGGTTTAAAAAGGACCTCACTGCAGTCAGTGAGGGGCGTGCGAGGAGCTGGGAGCAAGAGGCGCGTAAGAAGCTGAAAGTGAGTAGGCGTACTGCTGGAGGACTGAGAAGTATAAGCATTATCAGACATCAGGAGGAAGGTCCAGTGGTGAGGACAAAGAAGGTGTTGGGAGCATGGGGAAGTAGCCCAGGGAGTTGTAGCTGTCACACAGCTGTTACAGGAGACACTAAAGACAGCTGCAATCCACAGGGCCCTGGGCTGGAACCCGGAGTTCCCCCCAACTCTCTATTTGGCCAGTGATGAGGTTAGCCGAGTGAACGGCAGGTTTGTGCCACTAACAAAAGGAGCCAAACTGAGGACTGCCGAAAACCTCTGAGGCAAGCAAATCCGCCAGAAAGCGCAGAACCCACCAAGGCAGAGGAGGAACTTTGTCACAATATTCATAAGCATGAATACCATTGGTAGTATAGCTTTAAGCAAGCATATGACATCAGTGGGGACTTCCGCTGTTATTTGTGGTTCAGGCAGGAAACTGTGCAACTGCACTTTTAGACATGACAGGAAGTCTACACAGACACAGGCAGACTGCTTCGAAAAAGCAGATGCGGGTGCGGGGGTGGGAGGGGGGGGCTGCCCCTCCTCCCCATGGAGCAGGAGCTGCTCCTGCCTGGCAGAGGCCAAGCCATGGACGGGGCCACGTCCTGCTACACTTATCTATTCATCACACAATGTTTACATATGATGAGTTGATCACGCAATTTGATTACATAACGTGAGTTGACTACAACAATAACACACTTAAATGATAAAATGAACTAATTGGCTACAATTATGGTGATTTTGTCCCTAATCCAAATCTAGGGGCTGATTCTGCATAGTAGTTGTGTAACTGCTGCAGCTTCTCTTGCAGAGGTGTAAAATAAACTCCTGTGAAGGTATGAAAAGGGATCATGCTGCAAAGTTGACTGATTAATTTTTGTGGCATTGATACTGTATTTGCTTTAGCTTTGGTCATCTTTCCCCTTTCCCAGGAAACAGCAACTATTCTGAGTCTTCTTCCCTTCCCCAAGGCTTGGAATGATGCCATACTGTTAACTGCAACCCCAAAGTCTACTTTTAGATACCATTTGATAGTGATGCTTCATTGATGAACTTACCATTACTTTGCCATCAGGGCCGGCTCTAACTTTTTTGCGCTGCCCTGCCGTAACACCGCCCCCCCCCAGCGCTGCGCCGCCCTGCTGAAACCCCCCCCCAGCGCTGCGCCGCGCTGCCGAAACACCCCCCCAGCACCGCGCCGCCGACCCCCCCCCAGCACCACGCCGCACCGCTGAACCCCCCCCCGAGCGCCGCACTGCCAAAAAAAACCCGAGTGCTGCGCCGCCGAACCCCCCCGAGTGCCGCCGAACCCCCCCCTGAGCGCTGCGCCGCTGAAACACCCCCCCAGCACTTCGCTGCCAAAACAGCCCCCCCAAGCGCCGCACCGCCGAACCCCCCGCCCCGAGCGCTGCGCAGCCGAAACACCCCTCCCGAGTGCCACCGAAACACCCGCCCCCCCGAGCACAGCTGAAACAAAAACAACCCACCCCCTCCCAGCGCCGCCCGGCCAAAACAAAAACAACAACAAAAAAACTTGAGTGCCGCCCCAAACCAAAAAAAAACCCGAGCACCCCCCGCCATCCCAAGATTGGCCGCCCCTTACAAGGTGCTGCCCCAAGCACGTGCTTCGTCGGCTGGTGCCTGGAGCCAGCCCTGTTTGCCATCTCCATAGATTTATATTGGTTCAATATTATGGTCTATGTAGATTTGCAATAAGCTTGGTCATTTTTGTTTTACAATGTAACAGATTTATGTTGACTTTTATTTTGCATTTCTACATAAATAGTCTTGTGAGCTCCTGCTGAATCATCATAGATGGCAGTGCTATTGTCCTGAGAAATCTAATGAAACTGAGGGTTTGTCTACATGGTGCATTAGCCCACGCTATAGGGGTGTAAATTCTAGAGTGCACTGGCATGTTGCACACTAACTGGCCTGTGTGGACCTTGGTGGTGTGCACCAAAGTTCCCTCGTGTGTGTTAATGTAGTCATAGTACTGTTTGAAATGGAACTACATTAATGCACACCAGGGAATTTTTAGTGTGCACCAGCAGAGTCCACATGGGCCCGCTAGTGCTCAACGTGCTAGTACACACTAGAATTTACAGTAGGAGAGGAATACATCGAAAACTGGCTACCAAATTTATTAAAAGCCGAAACACTGAAAGCAGTTAGTCTGCTATAAAAACAAAAGAGGTACCTATACCAATCGCTTACATACCCATTCAGTCAGTTATTTGATATTTGCCTCAGTATTACATCCAAAGATGGAGACTTTTCTTTTAGAAACCTACTTGTATTCCTGAATCCTACTAACTAGATTCTTTTACCTCTGAAGACAAAATCCAAATGCCTAACTTTGAAGGGGAAGGAGAAATATCCCTTCTTTGTATTTAATTTAAACTTCATATTTTATATTCTGTACTTGTCTTATGGAAGGGCAGGACTGGAAGGGACCTCAATAGGTCATCCAGTCCAGTCCCCTGTACTCAAAGCAGGACAACATAATAACAAGACCTTTCCTGACAGGTGTTTGTTTGACCTGTTCTTAAAAATCTCCATTGACAGAGATTCCACACCTCCCTAGGCCATTTGTTCCAGGACTTAACTATTCTGACAGTTAGGAAGTTTGTCCTAATGTCCAACTGAAACTTCCCTTGCTGCAATTTAAACCTATTGCTTCTTGCCCTATCCTCAGAGGTTAACAAAAACAATATTTCACCCTCCTTCTTGAAACAAACTGTTATGTATTTGAAAACCATTATAATGCACCCTCCACCCCGTCGTCTTGTTTTTCTTTAATTCCTTAGTTCAAATAGATTTTTACCCAGGTGTGATGGGGTATACAAACCCCACAGTGGGACAGAACGGTTTAAAGGACTTTACTGGGCCCAGATAGCTCTGCCCCTCCAACTATGCAGCGCATACTCCAACTGGAGACAGGGTTGAAAAGGGAGCAACCCAGCTCAGAAGAAGGAGGCTCGGGAGGAGTGCAGACCGACCCTGAAGGCTTCTGCCAAAATGGGCTGGAGAAACCTCCCTGAAGGAACAGGACTGTATGCGGAGCCCAGCTAGGGCTGGCAGTTCGTTTCCCTTTTTCTTTTCTCCTTATCTGGGACCAGAAGCTGAGGGAATGAAGCAGTGGTAGGAAGCGACCCAGGGAAGGTAGCTCAGAGGGCCCTTCCCTGAGGCCAAATGCTGCTGATCTCCGTAGGACCCTGGGTCAGAGCCAAGTGGAGTGGGCGGGCCCAGGCTCCCCTACCACTGCCCCATGACTTTTGGACACTAATCACTAGGCTCCTCGGCCCACTGCGGACCCCATTACACCATGTCTTTGATCTCTCATTCAGTTGTTCTATTACAAAGAGAGCCTTTTAAACTTCACCAGACTATATTGTAGTAAGCTCTTAATACTTTCAGGTCCTATTAAATAGGGTGTTAAGCATACAATTCTCCATGGTATACAAAAGATGTGATCATATTGTCTTTTATTTTTGGACCTTGGGCATCTTATGCAATTACTTAGGCCACCAGTCTGGATACTTGCAAAATCCTATTAAACGGTGAGTGGCAAATAATACTACATCCTGGGTCCTTGACTGATAGTTTTTCGCAGTATAGTTTAAGGTAAGATGAGACTTAAGAATCTGAGGAATTGTAGGGGTACAATATCAGTAGAGGATAGAAATTATTTAACTTATTTAAATGAGTATGGACTAATGATCAGAAAGTGTCTTAAATAATAGACAAAAGCACCTATTTATCTTGTACATACTTATATGGTGCTCTATCGGGGTGGGCTATGGTACTTGATTTGAAATGGACTTTTCCTGGCAGCTGAGCATGGTTGAGCCCTTTTATGGAGAAGAAAGGCTTTTAATCATTAGATGCTTTTGGTATTAATGTATCTGAGCAACCTCCTTTGTAAATTTTGTTTTTTTAAAAAACTAGGCACATCTTGCTAAGCCACAGCATTTCCTTTTATTTGGCTCACCAGCTATAGAGGTCTATATTTACTGCAGAAAAGACATATTTTATTCCAAACCTTGCTGATTCATTATAACTAATGATGCGGTGATTGGAATTCATTTTTAATGTTTTCCATTTACACTTATTTAATTATTCTCATATTTGACTCACTCATTAGTTCACTCACCTTGTTCAATTATTTTCGTACACTTTTGGGTTTTATAAATTACCAATAACAAGCTGCATGTTACCTATTTTAAGACTATAATTCATTTTTAATGTGCATTTCAGTAGCATGATCTGTTCCTCATTTGTAACTAAATTTGAAATGACATTGTCTCTAAAAAAGAAAGATAGAGATTGTAGGTTGTATTATGTTTCCTGATGTACTAGACACAGCAAGTTTAAAGAAAATGCTATTTTTCTTCCTTTTCCATCTGTTCTGCTATCACTCTTGGATTCTATCCATTCATTAGCATTTCTGAATAATTTGGGATTGAGGTTAGATATTAGGCACATGACCATGGAAGGGATTGCTGCTATTTTTCAATCCTTTTTGATTCGCCTGTTTGCTTTTTTAAAGAAAAACTATTTTAATTAGCAGCAGCAGCACAGGAAGAACCATTACATCATGTTCCATCATTTAAAACTACATCCATGTGTGAGCCTGGAAAAAGGGTATTTTCATTCACAAATGAGCACTTAAAATACTGTAGTAACCTGTACTTATATAATGCTTTTTCCACCCAAGGATCTCAAAGACTTTACAAACATTGATTTAACTTTAATGCTTAAAAGAAAGCAAATATTTAAGGCTGTATTAAGAAACAGAAGACTAACTGATATGATGCCATTATATAAACCAATGGTACTCCCTGATATTTAATACTATTTTTATTATTGACAACTTTATTACAACAAGGATATGGCAGAAACAGGGTCTAGAAAAGGCCAGTGAATGCAATTAGAGGTATGGAAAGTCTTCTTTGGAAGGAGATGTGACGGGTTGGGTCACAGAAACCCTCTTGGGACTGCCACCTGATGTGCTGGGACTACCTCTGAGCCTGTTTTCCCTGCCGTCTTGGGACTTCAGTACCTTGCCTTGTTTGAGACAGACACGCTTGCCTGCTGCAAGCATAGATTCAAGTCTGAACCATGTCCCCCACAAGCTGCAGGCTTAACTGAGAACAGCTTAAGAAGTGCTCCTGTCTCCAGCACTCAGATACCCAGCTCCCAATGGGGTCCAAACCCCAAATAAATCCGTTTTACCCTGTATAAAGCTTATATAGGGTAAACTCATAAATTGTTTGCCCTCTATAACACTGATAGAGAGATATGCACAGCTGTTTGCCCCCCCCCCCCCGGTATTAATACATACTCTGGGTTAATTAATAAGTAAAAAGTGATTTTATTAAATACAAAAAGTAGGATTTAAGTGGTTCCAAGTAATAACAGACAGAACAAAGTAAATTACCAAACAAAATAAAATAAAACACGCAAGTCTATGCCTAATACAGTAGGAAACTAAATGCAGGTAAACCTCACCCTCAGCGATGTTCCAATGAGCTTCTTTGACAGATTAGCCTCCTTCTAGTCTGGGCCCAATCCTTTCCCCTGGTACAGTCCTTGTTCCAGCTCAGGTGGTAGTTAGGGGATTTCTTATGACTGCAGCCCCCTTTGTTCTTTTCCACCCCCTTATATATCTTTTGCACAAGGCGGGAATCCTTTGTCCCTCTCTGGGTTCCCACCCCTCCTTCTAAATGGAAAAGCACCAGGTTAAAGATGGATTCCAGTTCAGGTGACATGATCACATGTAACTGTAAGACTTCATTAGCCACTTGCCAGCACACAGGTATACAGGAAGACTTACAAGTAAACAGCCATTTAAAACCAATTGTCCTGGTTAATGGGAGCCATTAAGATTCCAAGCTAACATTAATGGCCCACACTTTGCATAATTACAATAGGACCTCAGAGTTATATTTCATATTTCTAGTTTCAGATACAAGAATGATACATACGTACTAATAGGATGAATATATTCAGTAGATCATAACCTTTGCAGAGATATGTTATATGGCATATGTAGCATAAAACATATTCCAGTTATGTCATATTTACACTCATAAGCATATTTCTATAAAGCATTATGGGGTGCAACATCACAGGAGAGATTAAAAATACATAGCTGAGGAAGAAGAGAAGAGTTGATTTGCTATAGGAACTTAAACAGTGAATAGTTAAGAGAAGGTAAATCAGGAGCTCCCTTAATGTTTGTACTTCACTGTCCAAGAGACACAGACAAGGCTTTTATCTCAGGGCCAAAAGACAAAACTCATCAAGACACTTGATCATAGCCTTTAATAGGCAGAGAGACTACTTACACTTGATCTTAGCCATAAGGCAGAGAAGAGACAAAGTGACAGCCAATGAAATTGAAAGACAACTAATTTAAAACTGATCAAACAAAATACTTTTTATACAAAACATACACTAATCTGTGGAACTTGCTGCATTAAGAAGTTTTTGAGGACAAGCTTAGTAGGATTAAAAGGATTATTACATTAGATGGAATTAGAGATTGATATGGGAAATAAGTCCTCATGTTTCAGTATGTAAGCCCACCACTAAGTTCCTGTAGGTCAGAGGAAACTTCCCCTATGTGCATGATCTTCCATAACTGTATTAAATTCCAAATTTCTCTGAAGAGGTTGGATTGACCAATTTTGTACTGACCCATATTGTGCAAACACTTACATCTTATAGGTTCACCCATTGCAAATTCTTTCAGAAACATGGCTCATTGTCCTATCAAAATGTATGTATGATATGTTGGATCTCTGTAACTACATTGGGGATGGGTTGTGGGAAAAGGGGACACACCAGGGAGGGGGAAGAGCTATTTAAGCTAAAGGACAATCTTGGCACAAGAACAAATGGGTATAAACTGGCCATGACCAAAATCAGGCAGGTTTCTAACCATCTGAGGAGTGAGGTCCTGGAACAGCCTTCCAACAGGAGTTGCGAAGAACTTAATTGGTTTTGAGCGCTGGACAAATTTAGAAGTGGGATTGTATGATGGGGTTGCTTGTGATGGTGAGGGGCAGGGCTTGGGTTGCCTTAAAGGTTCCTTCCAGTTTATGTCTTATACTTTCTAAAATCTCATGCTTCAGGTCTTCATCCTGTGACCTGCTGGGGTCAGGAAGGCATTTGTGCCTCCCCTCGCCTCTGATGTAGTCTTTTTTTTTAAATATCCTTCCTCTGTAGCATCAGAGATGGCCAGAGCTGGAGATGGGACACTGGACGGGTGGGCTGGTGCTCTGAGATGACACCGGGCATTGGGCATTCTCTCTCTCAGGTGTGTGGCTGGCTGATTCTTGCTCATATGTTCAGGGTCTAATTGATCACAATAAATGGGGTCAGGAAGGAATTTTTTCCCCAGGTCAGATTGACAGTGACCTTGGGTTTTTTTGTCTTCCTTTGCAGTGTGTGGGTGTGGGTCACTTACCAGGATTATTTGGGCATATCTCACTTAATCAATTCCCTGCCATTGCAGGGGCCTTGGACACTGGTGTACTTTGATCTCTCCTATCCTCTTTGGCACATAGTAGTTTAGTCTGCAGTGGGCTGTAATACTTTGGTCTAATTTCAGTTGCTGGGGTTAGTGTGCAGGTGCTGAGTGTTGTTGGTGACCTGCGATATACAGGAGGTCAGACTAGATGATCTGGTGGTCTCTTCTGGCCTTAAACTCTAACTCTATGAGATGTACACTGCTCAGCCATGTCAGTTTTTTACCTTCCTCCTGCCCCTACAAAACAGATAGGGCCAGATTTTCACTGGTCTAAATTGTAGCTTTGTTCAAGTCAATAGAACTATGCTGACTTTCAGCAGCTGAGGATGTGGCCATTATTATAAATAATTAAAAACACTAAGCTTTGACAGTATTCCGCTTACTGATGCTGAAGAGTTGGCTGATAGTGGCTTTGTGGACTTAAATTTGCTCATGAATTATTAAAAACACATGGCAAAAAGTCAACAGTGAATCTGACAGTGATGTCTTTCAAACTATTCTGTTCTCGTTAGTTATGAATGACCCCCTAATCTCCCTCATGCTTCCAATCATGCCACTTCATTACCATGACCAGTTTCACAGCGCTGAGTGTATGGTTCTTTCATTTTGTTAGAGCAGTATCCTCTTCTCTGAGCCAGCAGCACCACTGGGCCTTTCAGGGAGTCACTGCACCAAAGGAATGTGAACGCTGCTGCTTCCATTTGCTATCCTGTAGGATTCCTATGGTCACAGGCTTTATTCAGTGCTGGTATCATAGGTGCTCACTCCGTGAGTGCCATGGGGCTGGAGTACCCACAGGGAAAAAAGCCACAGCTATTTGGCGGGTGAGGGAGGGGCTTCGGGAAGGGCGGAAAGCAGCGAGCTGCGGGCAGGCGGGGGCCTCAGGGAGGGGGAAGAGTGGGAGTGGGAAGAGGTGGAGAGAGGGTGGGGCCTCGGGGGAAGTGGTGGGACCTTGGGCTGAGCAGGGGTGGAGCACCCTTGGGGAAAAATAAAAGTCAGTGCTTATGGCTGGCATTATGCAACTTCCTACTTAGAAGGTGTCAGGTTTGTCAGTCCTCCCATCCCACCACTCATTCATCTCCCATCACTATTGCCCCTTCCATGACTTCCCTGTTGTTGTTGTTGTTGTTTTTTAAACATACTTTATTATCATTCCGAGGGCTTGTTCGCAGGCAGGACACCGTGAACAATGTGTTGTGCCATGTCCTCATATGGTTTACATATCCTGCTAAATGGCTGTAGCTTTCAGAGAATAATCAGTGGCTCAGAAAGATTTGGGGTGAGGCTCAATAGTTGCTTTGTTTACATTGCATATCACAGTGAGGTCTAGCTGGCTCTCCATAACATCTTATGTGCGTTAACAGAAGCAGCACATTTTCAGACAATAAGGACGGTTTGACGATTTCATGCAGGTATGCTTCCTCTGCAGTGACAGCTAAAATAAAAGGGGTTGTCAATTAATATGAATTTGTCTCAACCCTGTTTCATGAATATGACTCAGCACAGAGTAACCTAGTTGTTTGTCTCAAGCAAAGTCTTTAAATAACAGTTCCTTGATTCTATTAGACAACATGTGGTATCCACATACATGAAGTACATATCACTTTCCATTTTCCTTATAGTAATGCAGTCTGTGATGTCTCATTTTCTGTTGGAGAAATTTTGACTTAATCTGATCTGAGGGACAGATTAAACTAAACTCCCTTCTTCCCCTGATAGTGTGGACACTCACGTGAATAGAGTAGGGAATGTGCCCATTGTCCTGGCCAAAGCACCATCTCCCAATGAAAAAAAGTTTAGAATCCAAAGCTATGTATGCATTTGTCATTGTGTTGCCAGGGCTTAAACTGATTTCAGTGGTGCTGAGTCACATTGCCTAATGAAGGTTCATAACAATGTTGGGGCTCAGACCACTTATGTAAATATATTTCTGATATGTATTAATATTAGAATTGCAGTAGCACAAAAATATGACAGAGGCCTATGCACACTCCTAAGGGAGAAGGCTTGTGTAAACGTGTTTTCGGGGGATGTAGCCACAATATTATGTATACCTCTACTACCCCACCCTTCTTACTGCACCTCAGCTTGACTCTTTGCTGAAGTACAGACCAGAGTTCTGTCTTTTCAAGACATTTCAGATAGTATTACACAGTTAAACCTCTGGGCCACAGCATACCAAACTCCGTTAAGTAGTTGTTAATAGTTCCCTATCAACTTCAGAGAGTACCACACAGTTTCTTAGAAAAAGAAGCATACAGTTCACACAGAGAGCATCACAAATAACACAAAACATTGCGTGGAGTAAATGTGCTGGTGTTCCTTATACAGACTTCGGCACGTTGTTGCTATTACATATATTTAAATATAAAGTTTCAACCTAATATTTGCACTTTTGTACTTTAGCACACACACACTCTAATCTTTCAAGATGATTTCTCAGTCTTTATAGTGTGACCATAATATCTACTGTGTCCCCTGTACTCTTCAGCACTTGAGGTCAATGGCAGCATCTCAGTACCATCAAACACTATAGAACCCTGCCAGCAGACTAACAGTATGGGGAACTCCACAGCTAGCAGCTTCCAGCTCTTGAGTTAATAGTTGACTGGTCCTCTCAGTTGCTAGTGAAACAGAAATCTGTAGTCTGTTATCCAGAATGGTACAGGTATTGGAACCCAGCCTTCCCAGCACACATATCTCTTGCATAGAGCAGTTGCTGAGTCCACAGGACTGTCTTTAACTCCTTTATAACTACTCCCCCTTTCACCCACATTGTGATTAGCTCAGCTCTTGGAGGGTGAGTGGTGTGACCTGCCAGACAGGTTGCCTACAATGAAAACTCACTGTCCAGTTTCAGAAAGCTATTGAGCATGTCTGGTAACTGCCGCAACCTACTTCTAGCTGTTTCTGGGCCACACGAGCCGACTTGTCCTGCCCTGCACACTGCATATGTGCAGAGGCTGTTTCCGAACAAATCTACGTCTCCTCCCCACTTGTTGGCTCCCTTTCTTTGGGTCAGACAAAGTCAAATGCTGTAGTATCAAACATGTGGGTTACAGTTGCATTTAAGAGTCTGTGATGTAGGCCACTTTAATCCTAGGATGCTGTATTGTCCTATATTTAACCTCACTACCACTAACATCAGAGGCTATAGGGCAGGGGACTGTTTATCAGGACTTTCTGATTGTATTCAAATCCTGCCAATTATATTGTTACAATAGGCAAGACTCTTAATCTTTCTGTGCCTCAGATTACCTATATGTAAATTAATGATAGGGAAATCTGGTCATTTGGAGTTTTTAAACACCTAGATTTTTTCCCTTTAAATTTTGTGTTTGTCATCTTTTGAGTTTCAAAAAGTATTCCCCCTAATTTAACCACTGTTTTTCCCAAAGTATAATTAACTAGAAGACTGTTATCCCCCAAACAAGGCTGGAATTTTTAAAGGAGCCAAAGAGAATTAAGTACCTTGAATAAAATTTTCAAAAACACCCAAATCACTTAAAAACAAAAGTTCTGGTGTCAATTAGGCACTCAACACCCGGGGGTGTTGGACACTTAAATGCCTTCGGCCCCTTCGAAAATCTCAGCTGTTGAAATGTGTTGGGGTCCTACAGAAATTACTCTAAACCCATAGAATTTAATAAAAAATTACTACCTTGCTGTTACTTGGACTATTCCATAGCAGGGATATAATTTTCTACTATGTAGTGATTTTCTATAAAGGATTCTAGAATTAGTCAGGAAGGAGAGTGAGTACAAAGTCACGTGGCTTGTGAAATCTTGGGAGAAAATATTTCAGTTGTCAACAACAGCTGTTTCTTGGGCCCTGAACACAGTGCTACTGAATAAACTAAAGGCGTAACAAAACAGGAGGTCATATCATTTATCGCAAATGATGAAATAATTGGTGAAACTAGGTTTTGAAAAGTAAACATGCTATCAACATTTAAATGTGGGCAATGTCAATTATGCTAGACATTCATCAATACTGGCAGGCATAATTAAAAGAAAATCCATATCAATTTTATTGCCTTCCCTTTTTTTCTGATGCTACCATCTGAGATAGTTGTACTTTATGCAAAATACATTGGGAAAAATACATCAGACACATGCATACTCTAAAGACAGGTAATATTCATTTTTATCTTGTTAAAGTGTATGAATTATGAAACCTTGTGAAAATTGTAAAAATTGACATGCTCAAATACAGCAATTTGTGTATAAATCCCATATTCACAGTATTTTACCAACTATTCTGATTCTTCAGAGGGCTGGCATAATTAAATCTATGAAATGTAAAGTTAGTCTTGAAGCATTCAGTTTTTGAATAGATAAACAAAATCCCATAACGATATGATCATAGCTTTATGTTCAATGATATGGTATTCCCAGAAAACTTGTTTACAACATGACACACCTACAGCCCATTTAAACTCAGCAGGAACAGTTATGGACAACATTCAGCATATAGGACTGATCAAATTCTTTATTTTTAATTAATGTAAACATACACATTTCAGGAAACAAAATAAAAATTAAACAAAATCAATTAGATAATAAATTCTGTTTACAACTTTCATTCAATAATGTCAAACAAAAATAAAATATCGGGACATAAATTCAGTTTTAATGTTCCTTGCGAGCTGCGTGGCAAATGTTTTATATCTAGGAGAGCAACATTTATGATTTTAAAATTAAATTGTGACACCAAGGGAAATAAGTTATTGAGTTTGAATCCCTTGATAAATGAGAAGAAACTCATACGTGCTCTGTGTAAGAACACTTTGTGACAAATCCTGCAGTAAGCAGTGTTGTTATAGCCATGTTGGTTCTAGGATACTATAGAAGCAAGGTAGGTGAAGTAATATCTTTTACTGGACCAACTTTTCTTGGTGAAAGAGACAAACTTTCCAGCTACACAGAGCTCCTTCTTCAGGTCTTGGTGTAGCTCAAAAACATGTCTCTTTCACCAACAGACATTGATCCAATAACAGATATTACCTCACCCACTAAGGGGCATGCCCCTCTAAGATTCTTCAGTACTTATTAAGGGATGTTTTACCTGTCATTGAAGACAATGGAAGTTTTCCCTTGACTTTTGCCTAAATAAAGACTATAGGATTTGGATCATGTCTCCATTAGTTAAAAGTGTTGATTCTTTAATGAAGGCGAATCAAAAATTTACCTAAGGCTGCCAGAACTGCAGAAAATTGTACGCACCTGACGTACAATGCATAAAGAAAAGATAATAGCACTTTGGGACCTTTTAAGTGGGTCTCGGATTTGGACCTCTGGTCTTGTATGAAATAGCATGGTCCAAAGATTAAGCTGAATACTTGAGCACACAGTGTCTCACTTTGCATAAGAGTTACCATGTCTAGTGCCACCATATGTAGCATCGTAAAAAGACACCAAGGTTTGCCCAGAAACCAGTGACTCATATTTTTGCCTCTTTCAGCATGATACAGTAACCTGGCATCTTTACAGTAAAGCCCACATAGTAAAGGTAGGAAGCTAAAATAAAATAAATCACATTTCTCAAAACTAAAATTAGCTGCTCTCTCAAAAACAGAGCTCTAGACATTTAGGTACTTTAATATTGCCCCTGGACTGTG
>QXTE01000448.1:0-232143 GCA_003942145.1 Platysternon megacephalum
CCGGGGGGGGGGGGGGGGGGGGGGGGGGCAGGCCGACAAGGCCTCCCCGCTCAGCAGCAACAGCAGCAGTGGTAGTCCAGGGAGGGAGACTCCAGCCAGCGGAAGCAGCCCAGGGCAGCCAGAGAAGGGACACTCCAGCCAGCAGCAGCCCAGAAAGGGAGGGGGTGCTCCAGCCAGCAGGGCACCCAGAGAAGAGGAGGTGCTCCAGCCAGCAGCAGCTAGAGAAAAGGGATGCTCCAGCCAGAGCAAATTAAGCCCCCCCTGTATTGAGCCAGTGTGGCTCCCCGCTGCCCCAGAGAGGGAAGAGCCCATCCGGAGGCCGGAGTGTGCGGAGCTAGGGAGGTCTGACCCCACCCCTCAGAGGGTCAGGCGGCGACCCGGAAGTATGAAGGCTCGCCCTCAGAGCTCAGTAAGGGGCCAGCCACCAGAGAGGCCAGATGCTTCCAGCCTAGCCCGTGACTGGGAAAACCCTGCGGCCCAGGGCAGCTGCCAGGACTAGCCGTGCCTGCCCTGCGCCCGCTACCCGGAGGAGTTGCCGAGCCTGCCCTGTGACCGCTACCCGGAGGAGTCGCCGGGCCTGCCGCTTGCCGAGGAACCTATGGTGCTGGATAACCCAGAGGACAACACCTGGACTCAGGTACAACCCGAGGGGGAGTCAGAAAGAAGCCCGGGGGCAGCCAACCCTAGTCTGGCTGCAGCACTGCCAGAGCCCATGTCAGTGTGTTGCGGCCAGGATCCCCACTGACTAAGCAGCGGGTCTTCTGCCGCTGCTAGGGTCCCGGGCTGGGATGCAGTGGAGTCGGAGGGCCTGTGTCCCCCCTGCCACCCAACTCGTGGGTGGCCGTCTCCCCCTCTACCAGGTTTGTAGAGGCTTGGGGCCTACTATTGTTGCTCAGCCCTGCCTGAGCTCTGACTCTGCACTGCCCCGCCCTGACCTAGGGCCTGGGCCTGCTGTTAATTGTGCTCTTGTTGCTCAGCCTGGCCTGAGCTCTGCCCCTGCCCAGCCCCACGCTGACCCAGGGCCTGGGCTTACGACGCTTACCCAAGTTCGCAAGGACTGCCATGGAAGACCCCTCAGACTGGCTAATTCCCCAAAGGACAACTGCGGTTAGTGAGCCGGTGTGGCTCCCCGCTGCCCCAGAGGGGGTCGAGCCCCGGCAAACCCTTGTACACGTGGTGGAGAATGTGGGCACGATCCCTTGGCCCCTGTGAGAAGGTCTGAGGGGGAGACCCACCCCGAGAGAGTCATGGAAATGGATCGACTCGTTAAGCTTTTGACAGAGAACCAGCAGCGGCAGCAGGCTGCCGCCCAGCTCCAGCAACAGGCTGCCGCCCAGCTCCAGCAGCAGCATACGGCTCAGCTCCAGCAGCAGCTCATCCAACAGCTAGGAGCCCAGCTGCAGCAGCTGGTGACAGTGTTACCACGCCCCTCGGAGCCACAGCCAGGGGATATGGCTGAGGTGCCGCGCAACACCGCGCTGGTGCAGCTAACCAAGATGGGACCCGACGATGACCCCGAGGCGTTCCTGGTAACGTTTGAGCGGGTGGCACTGGTCGCCGGGTGGGCCCAGGACCAATGGGCCACCCTTTTTGGCCCCATACCTAACCGGGACTGCCCAAATGGCATACCGGGGGCTGGCTACAGAAGAGGCAAGGGACTATGGCCGGGTAAAGGACACGATCCTGGATGCCTTAGATGTCAGCCCCGACACCTTTCGGCAGCAGTTCCGGAGCCAGACGTACCCCACGGGCATCCGACCCCGGATGGTGGCCCATGCCCTGAAGGAGGCGTGCAGGCGGTGGCTACCGCCGGAGAGGAGGACGGCGGAGAGGTTACGGAACAAGTCGTCCTAGAATAATTTGTGCACATGCTCCCGGCCCGGGGACAGGCCTGGGTGCTCCACCACCGGCCGGCGAGGTTAGCAGCCACCGTCAACCTGATGGAAGACTTCCTCGCGGCCGAAACGCCGGTGGGGCCCACTGTCCGAACCCAACCCCCTGGACCAGAACGCCCTAACACTACAAGAAAGGGGGACACCCCGACTGGGCCACAGAGCCTTCCCCGTGGGCAAGAGGCTCGCCCGGGGCTGCGGGTCAGAGGCCCCAAACCTCCCCCTCGGCTAGGATTGGCGACACCCGTATCGGGTGTCTCGAAGAGCCATCGAACTCCCCCCAGGAGTCCAAGGGGAGCCCCCACCCGGGGCGGTCGNTTGTTGTGGGAAATCTGGACACTTGCAGCGGGACTGCACGGAAATGGACTGCAGCTTCGGCCAGGTCTGTGCAGGGGACACCAGAGCCCGGTTACAACAGGCTCCCAAGATCATGGTCCCAGTAGTTGTCGGAGACCACCCCACCCAGGCCTTGATTGACCCCGGCTGCGGCCAGACACTGATTCGCCAGGCGTTGGGACCCCGGGCGGACCCCCACCTGGGAACCATTCGCCTGCAGTGCATCCATGGCGATGTCTGGCCCTACCCCAGTGCCTGGGTCCCGTTAACCGTGGATGGGGTCACTCGACGAATCGTTGTCGGCCTGGCCCCTCGACTTGCATACCCGGTGATCCTGGGGCGGGACTGGCCTGCCTTCTAGGAGGTTCACCGCTCGACCTCGGCGCTGGAAGGAGAGTGTGAGGAGGCCCTACCAGAAGAGGAGCGAGGGACCCCAGAACCCGGGGTAGGAGCCGAAGAAACAGACGATCCCCTTCCGGGGCCCTCTGTCGAACCCCTACTCCACACCGACTTTTGTCGAGACCAGAGAGCCGACCCTACCCTTAGCCGGACCTATGAACAGTTAGCAGCAGTCGATGGGACCATCGTCAACCCCCAGCATGCAACCCAGTGGCCCCACTTCGAGCTATGCCGGGACCGTCTGTACCGGATCAACCGCGACCCCCTCATGAAGGAACTACGAACACAGCTGCTGGTACCACGGTGTCACCGATGAGCTGTGATGAAGTTTGCGCACGACATTCCTGCTGCCAGGCATCTGGGCCAGGAGAAGACCCTCGCCCGGATTTTGATGCGGTTCTTCTGGCCCAGGGTTCACCAGGAGGTGAGGAACTATTGTAGCTCCTGCCCGGAGTGCCAGTTAGCCGCTCCCCTGCGAGTACCCCGGGCCCCCCTAGTTCCCATGCCTATAATAGAGACGCCATTTGAACGGGTGGCCATGGACCTTGTGGGCCCGCTCCCGAAAAGTGCTTCAGGGTTCCAGTATATCCTGGTCATCGTTGACTACGCCACCCTTTTCCCAGAGGCCTTCCCATTGTGAAGCACCACCGCCCGGACCATCGCCGGGGAACTAGTGAAGGTCTTTGCTCGGGTGGGCCTGCCCCGAGAAATCTTAACAGACCAAGGCACCAATTTCACCTCCCGGTTGTTGCTGCAGGTATGTGAGCTCCTAGGGGTTAAACAACTGCGTACCTCCGTCCACCACTCGCAGACGGACGGGTTGGTAGAACGGTTCAACCGGACCCTCAAGGAGATGTTGAGGAAGTTCCCCCCAGAGGAGCTACACTGGTGGGATCAGCTGCTCCCTCCCCTGCTGCTAGCCATCCGTGAGGTACCCCAGTCGTCAACAAAGTTCTCCCCATTCGAGCTGTTATATGGACGCCGTCCACGGGGCCTGTTGGACTTAATGCGGGAAGCTTGGGAGCAATCCCCTTCTCCCACGCAGAGACTCCTGAAGTATGTCCTCCAGCTGCAGGAGTACTTTGCTCAGGCCGGGACCCTGGCTCGTGAAAACCTGAAGGCCGCCCAGGACATGCAGGAACAAACTTACAATCAGGAGGCGCAGGTGCATGCCTTTGAACCCGGGGATCGGGTCCTGCTCCTCCTGCATTCGAGCGAGTCGAAGTTACTGGCCCGTTGGCAGGGACCCTACGAGGTAGCCCGGAAGGTGGGGCCCATCACATACGAGATCCATCAACCCGACCGGCGCAAGAAGACCCAACGATACCACGTGAATTTATTGAAACCGTGGCGGGAGTGGGAGGGCCTGCTGATTAACCCTTACCCGCCAGAGCCTGAGTTGGGTCCCCGCGCGCCCCTGACCGAGGACCCCACTGCCCCCCTGCTCGGCGACACCCCCACGGAGGAGCAGCACAAGCAGGCCCAATGTCTCCTGCAGGCTTTCCAGGGAACCTTTACGGCCCTACCCAGATACACGACCCTGGTCTACCACTCTATTCAGACTGAACCAGGGAAGGTAATCCGGGAAACGACCAGGCCGCTGCCGTACCGAATGCGACAGGAGGTGGAGGAAGAAGTACAGGCCATGCTGGCTTTAGGAGTCATCGAGCCGTCTGAGTGCATGGCATAGCCTGGTGGTCTTGGTACCCAAGCCCGATGGCACCCGACGCTTTTGTATAGACTTCCGGCGGGTGAACGCTATCTCCCGGTTCGATGCGTATCCGATGCCCCGCGTAGATGAACTGCTTGGCCGCCTGGGGGACGCCCGGTTCATTACGACCCTCGACCTCAGTAAAGGGTACTGGCAGATCCAGCTCGATGGCCCCTCTAAGGAAAAGACGGCGTTCGCCACCCCGACGGGACTCTACCAGTTTACGCGGATGCCTTTCGGCCTCCATGGGGCCCCAGCGACGTTCCAGCGGATAATGGATCGCCTTTTGCGGCCCCATCAAGACTATGCGGCAACTTATTTGGATAATGTTGTAATATATAGCCGCCACTGGGAGGACCACCTGGAACGTGTAGCGGCAGTCCTGAGATCCCTGCGGCGGGCGGGACTGACAGCCAACCCGAATGTTAAATGTACTATTAAATGTACTATTGTTGCTCAGCCCTGCCCGAGAGCCTGAGCTCTGCTCCTGCCCGGCCCCACGCTGACCCAGGGCCTGGGCTTACGATGCTTACCCAAGTTCGCAAGGAGTGCCGAGGAAGACCCCGCAGACTGGCTAATTCCCCAAACGACAACTGCGGTTAGTGAGCCGGTGTGGCTCCCCGCCACCCCAGAGGGGGTCGAGCCCCGGCAAACCCTTGTACAGTTCAATAAAAGATATTACCTCCACCACCTTCCCTCTCTAATATACTGGGACTAACCTGGCTAACCACACCGCATACAATTATGGGCATAGGCATTTTCATCTTTACTTTGATGAATGTCTCAACTATACACAATTGGAAGTTGGTACACAACTGTGACTTCACCAAAAAGGCTCAACCAGCCAATCAGAAGATTGCCTTTGGACACTCAGTTCACATTGACAATCTAGTGTTCACCTATACACATTGAAATTAGGTCATATGGGGAGTATGGTTCATAGAATCATAGGACTGGAAGGGACCTTGAGAGGTCATCTAGTCCAGTCCCCTGCATACTGGATAGACCAAAGTTGTGTTTCACTCCCAAATAGACATGACATCCTATGTTTTTTTTCTAGTGCAGAGCAAGTTTAATTTCAAAATAAGAAAGCATCATTAGTGGCTCAAAGCTATGACTGTATCTGAAATGAGTTAATGGTCTCCGTCCCATTTGCAGTAGCCAGGAATGTGCAGCACAACAACCACCATCCTAAGTGGCATTAATTATTTTATTTTATTTTTTTAATTTTTGTTTTGGCAATCTCAGCATAAGGCCAGGGACTTGATTAGACATGGAAACTGATTACTTTGTCACCTATGGGAAAGGTCCTTCCAGATCAGGGATGAGGCATAATGGTGAGATGGCATGAGGAAGCTTGT
This sequence comes from Platysternon megacephalum, assembly GCA_003942145.1. Taxonomy (NCBI): domain Eukaryota; kingdom Metazoa; phylum Chordata; order Testudines; family Platysternidae; genus Platysternon; species Platysternon megacephalum. Next base: position 5,700 of record QXTE01000448.1, read on the forward strand.
GCAGCTTCTGCTGCTTCCTGTATTGTTGTTTGTATGGATAGATAACTGGGGTTGTGTTTGTTATCCAGACAACAGAAAGAAAAATGACACAAGCAATGGAAAGAATGACAATCCCACCATTTAGTATTTTTTACTTTAGATATCTTTGTAAAGCAAAATCCCCAGTGCTACTAAGGAGCTGTCTTATAAATCACTTGAACATGTTAGCAAATGTCCTCAAAAGTCAACATCTGATGGAGAGAACTTTCTCAACCTTGACTCAGCAGGCTATTTTCTGTAATTATAGTTTAAAAGTGTGACCCTTGTCAAGCCTGAAATGTGAGCATATGTACTGTACATTAGGTCCCAATTCTGCCATTTGATGCAATCATATAACTACCTTTGGAGTTAATGGGAGTTGTGTGAGCATAATGGAGAGCAGAATTAGGCCCTTTGGGATGACTTAGCTGCAGCTCATCCACAACACTGCCATATGCTTGCGGCTGACTACCTCCAAAATTCAGTGATACGATCAGAAAACATCAGTTATTCCACTGTCCTTTCCTTGCCCTCCTTTTCCAGGAAAATATGTTAATGGACCAGAAAAAACACTGTTCTTCACATTGGTATCTCTAAAGCTTCTGAACTTTCAGTGCCTTTTTAAAAAATCTTTGTCCAGAGTTTTCCAAATTTGTTCAGAAGAGATTAAAAAATGAATATGGGTTAATGTATGGGTGCAATCTTAATAGTTGGGAAGGGCTTGGCTGGACCCCCCAGAGTAGAAGTGTGTAAATAGCTGGTGGGTTTTGGTTCACTGGTAATACTGAATTTTTTAAAATGTTTTGGGTGGACATGACTTTAATTTTTGACAATGTGAAAAGTTGAAAAAAAAAGTCCAATCAAACTAAATCTTTTGACCAAAGGATCTTTCTTTCTTTTTTAATTTCATTGTGTTTTTAATGTTTTGTTTTTATTTTTTAAATACAATTTAAGGACATTTTGAAATGAAAAGTTGTTCCAAATAGAAAAATTAAAATTATTCATTTTGAAAAATGTAAAAATAGAATTTTAAAACTTTTTCAGATTTGTTTTAATATGCACATTTCACAGAAACTGGCATGAATTCATGAAATGTTTTGGTATCAACATTGTGGTATCAAATCTTTTGGCCAAATCTTTCCTTTTCATGGGGAAAAAGCTCTGGCCAACATTTTTCACCCAGCTTTACTCCATTATATCCCCCATGATAGGGCTCTGGATTATGACCTGGGGAGCAATTCAACAAATCTGTCCCTCTGATGTGAGCACTACTGCCTGTGTGCTGCAATGTCCACGCTGCTATTTTTAGCATGCTAACTGAAGCAAAGCTAGTGAGTGTCTGGCTACTTGGGCTAGGAAGCACATTCCCAGTTGCAGTGTAGACGTACCCTAACTCTATTCTGAACCACTAAATGAGAAAATCACAGCAGCAAACAAACCCTTATTTAAACAAACCCCTAATTTAATGCAACTATTTTGTATAATTGAATTAATAAGGGGAAATTAGGTAACAAGTATTATACTGATCCCTTTTCTTTAGCAAGAGGAAATTTAGATGCACATTTTAAAATTGTGATCCAGTTAATAAATGCTAGATTTTTCTTACTCTTGTCAATTTTGGTACTTAAAGTTTATATCCTAAAATGTAAAACAATGCCTTTTGAAAAATGAGAACATTTCTAGATAAACACTGATAAATTCCTGGTGAGTATCACACAGCAGATTGAATCAGCTAACTGTTTTCCGGAAGGAAATTATTTTTTAGAGACAAGTGAGGTGGTCTTGAGTGATTACACCATATATTGCTTGTAAAGCACAGAAAAGCTGAAAGTTCTGTACAGTTCTAATCACTGCAAAGCTAGCTGTGGTGAATTGGTGGTTCTTGTTGGACATGGAGCTCAATGGTAGGAAAATCTGAACATTACACAGCTCACCGTACTGTTGGCCAGTTTTATCACACAAAGGTGTTAAAAATTAAAAATAAGGCCAACCTATATCCAACCTCCTATGGTTACAAAAAAATCTATTGTGAGGGGGACAGCATCTGTTCCTAATGAATGATCCTTGCTCCAAAGGAATGCATATACCTCCTTTTGGATTATAATGATTTCCATGTTTGAGGCACTGTATGTAATAATCACTGTAGTTAGCAAATAATACCATTATACTCGGATACCGTGGGTGTCTAGATAATTATCCATTCTGTTCTTTCATCCTTCTTTTGACAGTCCTCAACTGTCTTTAAACATAATATTAAAAAAGCAGCGCATATCTTCAGAGTTGCTTATCCTAAATCCCAGATCCAAGGGGTCCTTAGAGTCTAGGCAGGTGGCCATGTCACCCTAGCCCTGTTTGGATTAAGCCTACTGGATTTGCCAGCAAGAACTGCAAAGAGACTTTTAAACACTTTGGGCTTGATGTTGGTTTCTTTGCGTTGTAGCTGACATAAGTTAGAGTAACCAAGTTATGAAGAGAGTTGTTTTGACTCCTGGTTAGCCCAGGATTCAGAAAGTGGAAAGGTGGCTGAGAGCTATTTATTATCACTGCACCCCAGGTATGCCAAGTATAAACTGGATACAGCTGAGGAATGAGCCCTTTTAAGTGACCCTATAAGAGAAGCACTGTGATGGGTACACAAACCCCCACACTGGGCCCGAAGGGGTTAAAAGGCAATTCAGAGCCACATAGCCCCAGCCATCTGGATCTGTCCAGCATGTTACGCCTGGAGGAATGGGTTAAAAGGAGTTCAGAAGCCCAAGCAAAAGGTGGACAGCTGCAGGAGAGACAAATCCTTCTCTGGGATGCCAGACAGAAGGTTGAACCTCAGAGGGGACCATGAAGTGGGTAAGGCCCCAAAATCAGTGCCTTCTCCAAGCATCTCCCTCTTTGAGAACCTTCAGGGTCCTGCTCATTTGGATGCTTTTTGTTAAAATATTGACTGTATTGTAGGGGCCATGCCTGAAACTGAAGATGCACATAGATAAGAAGTACCCCACGGCAGTGGACTTAGACTCTCTTCAGGGAGGACCTTCCTGGTCTTGTTTCCCACAGGGCTCTAAGCTGGGACCTGATGGAGAGGGAGGGCCCAGGTCCCCCTACCACACCCACACACACCCTTAAGGGCAGAGGTCCAGTTGTAAATGGAGGCCAACCAGGCACCACTACTACCACAACAAAGACAAAGTGCTATAGGCCAAGTGTGCTAACTGCGAGGCTGCCTGGTCTTCCAAACATCCTATCACAGGCACCATCTGATTGGCTGCTTCCACCCCAGAGAGCCTGGATCTATTTCTGTAGTATGAGAACAATCTCAGATTCTGTGGAATCAGATCACAATGGATCAGCAATGGGGAAGCGCATTGATTCAGGCACATGGACAGAAGGATGGGGAGATGCTTAGGTTAAGAGTGAGGAAGGAACTAACATTATGTATAACTGACACTTTGTCTGTCTATTATTCTCTGCCTTGTTTATCAAGACTGCAAGCTTTTCCTATGTGTTTGTACATCATGTAGCACAATGGAGCCCAGATCCTGATTAGGTGTTACTGCAATATGCATCTTAAATATTTAATAATCCTAGTCAACAACTTCCTTCCTGTTTCTATTCAGTCTCTCTAAGACTTTGAGTAGAGCTGACTGATGGTGAATTTCAAAATGTTTCGGTTTTTTTTTTGTTTTTTTCCTTTTCAGTGAAAATTCTGGGAAGAAAAAACCCAGCAAGTAGTGTGTGGAAATAGATGCTTCTTGGTAAAGACTCAAGGAATAAATCTCAAACGTAGCCAGGATTAAAACTATTGAGGCTTAAAAATCTAATTTGCTAATCAGCAAAGGTAAAAAATGCAGGCTGGGCATAATAGCTCAAGTAAGGGAGCAATTATGTTCGTGTAGTTAGTAGATCTTGTTAATGGAGTTAAGGTATGACAATAGACCTAGTTATCAGTATTTTCTCTGTTTTTATGAGAGAAACTGGTCTCTGTTATGGGTTTCCTGGTATTGATTATTTATCAAGCATCTTAAAATAAATCAGATTCTTATAGAAAAGTATAGTACAGTGTGATGTTCCCCTCTGGTGTTATCTAGACCGGTGATCTGCTAGGTCACTCCAATCCTCGACTCTGGGAACCAGCCTTACCCTGCTCTGCTGTGAGAACCCCCACTCCTGGGCTGTTCACGCACAGCCTCTGGCATGTAAACTGCTCCTTGGATTGTGCAACCAAATGACACTAGCCAATATCTCTGGTCCCAGACACAACCCTAGGAACCTCGGTCTTGCAGTGTCCAGTTATGCCCACTGATCATATTTCACTACTTATAGCCTCGGTTTGTAACTAACGGTCTAATGGGGACGGGGGAGAGAAACTCTAATCCTGGCCTGGTGCAAGGGGAGGCTCCAGTGGGACGGAGGACTGGAGAGTGAGCCCACACCACAGAGAGGACTCCTGCAACTCTTGTGTCCTGCAGAGTTGAGCCCAGCTCCCTGGTCTGCACATTGTGACCTGGCATGCTGGTTCATGGTGCCGTTCAGGTTTGCTCCACCAGCTTCTTCCCTCCATCATGATAGAGGGTTGAGCAGGTCAAACCTGAGCAGCACTGTGACCTGGTTCACCAGGTCACAACGTCCAGAATGGGGAGCTAGGCCCAGCCCCATGAGAAAGGAGCTGCAGGAGCCACCCCTGCAGAGTGAATCATGGACATAGGAAAAAAGTCATGGACAAACAGAAAAGTCACTCTCTGTGACTTTTTTTTTCTCCCACTGTGACAAAACCAGCAGCCTAGTTTTAGGGTTCTGAAACTATGTTAAAATCTCAGAAGAAACTGTAAGAGGTTTTTTGTTTTGTTTTAAACTTTGATCGAAAAAAAAGTACTATGGTAAATTCAGCTGGCCGATGAAAAGTTAATGTGTTAAATCTGGAGACTAAATTCACTTGCTGACATGGAAAATAGAGAGCTTGTAATCTTTCATTCAGGGGAAATTTCTCCACAACCTTAACAATGGACAAGCTTAGGCTGCTCCCACAATAGCACTGTTTTGCTCCGTGGTTATTCTTTCTACAGTTATGTTTCATGAGCTGGTCAATATACTATTGCTGTGATGGCACCCACAATTCTTTTTGTTTTTCTGACTTCATTATATCAAGGTTGTTCTGCATACAAAGGTTCTGAACTTCACTCATTATTAGACTGAGTGGGTAATATATGTCTGCCAGCCAATTAGCCTCTTGTATTGTAGCTTCCAAACTGCATTGCTATTTCAACAGCTCATTGCAGAGTTAATGGGGCTGATATGAGAAAGCAGACTTATGCAGTTGGCAATGGATTCACTTTTCCATAAATGAATGCCTCCATATTTCTTCATGTGGAGCCCCTGTCATATATTACCTCTTGGCTCTCCCAATCCAGATGGAAAATTCCTTATCAACTCATCTGTCATTTGGTTGAATTTATAAAAGTGGATATATAACGTGAACAGATTTTTTTGGGGAGTCCAACAGGTGTTTGCAATATTAAGTGAAGGTAGTAACACAAACTCTTTCTGGGAATTTAACCCTTCTGCCAGATCAGAAATGTTAATATTTGGAGAGCATCAAAATATTAGCATTGTGATAAAGTTGGTTCCCTAGTGGTTAAAAAGTTCCAGTGGAGAATCCATGCCATCTGGGAGGCTATTCCACTGCATAATAAATCTCACTGTCAGGAAATATTTCCTCATTCTCTGTGTTCTGACACTCTAAATTGATATTCCAATTAAATTAATGGAACATCAGGGAGCAGCAGATTCTCATGGCAGCGCAAGAGATACACATTTGCAGGTCCGCAGCAGCAGTATAGTCGGAAGAAAAGTAGTTAAGTTAAAACCATTTAGTGGAAAAAATATATAACTCTAGCAGAATTCTTAATAGATCAGCACATTACAACCACTTGCTTTTTCTGATGATTGATTAAAAAATAGCAGAAGGAAAATTCTAATGCCTTTCTTAATCTTGGAGGGACTGATAGTCTTGTGGTTAAAGTACAGGTGGAATAAAGAAATCTCCCTCCTACCTTTGAACTGCCACTAAATTTCCTTCTGCAAGTCTTCTATCCTCTCTGTGCCTCAGTTTTCCATTTGGTAAAATGGGATTTATACTTCACACCCTTCATTCATTAGCACTTGTAAGTGGTGTGCTACAGAAATAGAGCATTACTGTATTTTTGCCTCATAGCACATTGTCAAAACAGATTTTTTTAATCTGAATTTTATAATATGTATTAAAAGGTACTGTAAAATTACATGTTTCTCCTTATAATGACTGATCTCTTGCTTTTATCTACCAGTAGGACATTGGGTTTTAGTTTTTTCTTGGCACAGAACAGAGCTAGGCCTCATCTAGGCCTACAGTATATTGCTGTACTTTCAAGATATGAGAAAAATCTTGATAACTAACTCAGGCAAAATGCCCCAAAGCTGAATTTGCTTTGCTTTCTAAAGATCATTGAGCTATTCCTTACTGTAACAAAACAAGGACTGTTGGTTGCAACTTTAATCAATATGACCACTACGTTTCCACAGCGTGGAGTAGCCCTATTGGCAATAGAGTATCTCTAGTGGACCAAAATACTTCAAGCACATGCAGGAATACAACTTTACGTAGAATTATGCTAATTGTGTTTGCAAGCATAGGTGTATTTATAGATAGTTAAATAAAATATGGGCAAAACCCTGGATGTGTTTACGTTTTATTATCTGAATCTCCAGCATTGTGGGCAAATGGTTCCAGTTTGGGGGCTAGACTCTCTCTAAGTTCACTCTCTACTTACACTGAGTGCAATACGTTATGGCTCCCTTTTCTTCTCTGGCCCTGACTCTCGGCACAGGTGAGAGCAGCCTAGATGCTGCTGTAAACTGTGCCATCTGTCCATGGTCCTTTATGGTCTCTTCTCATTGCCTGCCTCTGCTCCCGAGGCTCCAGGATGGAGGCATTGGAACTGGTGCTGCAGGCTCTGTGCTTGCTAGGAGGTCTGCCACACGAAGTGAGGGGACTTGATGGAGGTTTCCACTCCCTTTGTGCTGCTCACAGAATGGGGCCTAGAATCTGACCTTTGCTTTCTAGTACAGCTACTCTTGGATAAGAGTTTTCCTGCCCCCATTAAAGTCAATAGCTGTTTCTACCATTGACTTCAGTGAGATCAGGATCAGGCCATAGCTGAAAGGCAACTCAGAAGTAGAAAGGAAAGTGTAAGCTATGCAAAGAGTGACATGCTCTTCCTTTTGCGTCTGCTGGGAAGAGAGTGCCCCTTTACTCTGTGGGCAGGGTTGGTAACTACAGACTATTAAGGCACTTGTTTAAGCCCTAGCCGAGATTAATATGGAGGATACCCACATCATGATCCTGATTCTGTGTTATCCTGATAGTTTATACCCACTTTGCACTGGTGTAAATGCCTTCACAAGGTGCATGGCAATGAGAATGAGGTGCAGCACATTCAACCGCTGGGCTCAGTTAGTGGATAGCCACCAGTTGGTGGACACTGAAGGAAACCATTGCTTTTTAATGTGAACATATGAAGTCAATAAGTCAATTAAATTAAAAAAAAGGCCTGCTTGGCCTACTGTTAGAGTAATTGCCACAAAGCTTTATTCTTCTATGCTCCTTCTTAATATTTCAGCCTGATCTAGTCCCCCCCACTGATTTATGTATAAAGTTATACAAACATTCAGACATTCCAGAAAACAGTGCTATTCATTCAGTCTTGCATATTAACAATAATCAATCCCCTGCTGGCTGAGGTGGGCAGATATAATCTCTGCCTATAATTTTGAATGCAAAATTGCATGATTCTCAATAGAAAATAAAAGTTGAAATTCTTAAGAGGTTTGTTCCTTTTAAAAAAAAACCCGTAATCATTTGTAGGCTGAGTGGAATAGAGTTTTTTAATAAATTAAAGGGTACAGTGCCAAAAGTGAAATCTCTGCAAGCTGCGTGGAAACTTTTTAAGGACACGATAGTAGAGGCTCAAATTAAATGTATACCCCAATTAAAAAACATAGTAAGAGAACCAAAAAAGAGCCACCATGGCTAAACAACAAAGTAAAAGAAGCAGTGAGAGGCAAAAAGACATCCTTTAAAAAGTGACAGTTAAATCCTAGTGAGGAAAATAGAAAGGAGCATAAACTCTGCCAAATGAAGTGTAAGAATACAATTAGGAAGGCCAAAAAAGAATTTGAGGAACAGTTAGCCAAAGACTCAAAGTAATAGCAATTTTTTTTTTAGTACATCAGAAGCAGGAAGCCTGCTAAACAACCAGTGGGGTTACTGGACAATTGAGATGCTAAAGGAGCACTCAAGGACGATAAGGCCATTGCGGAGAAACTACATGAATTATTTGCATCAGTCTTCACGGCTGAGGATGTGAGGGAGATTCCCAAACCTGAGCCATTCTTTTTAGGTGACAGATCTACAGAATTGTCCAAGATTGAGGTATCATGAGACAAGGTTTTGGAACAAATAGATAAATTAAACAGCAATAAGTCACCAAGACAAGATGGTATTCACCCAAGAGTTCTGAAGGAACTCAAATGTGAAATTGCAGAACTACTAACTGTAGTCTGTAACCTATCATTTAAATCAGCTTCTGTACCAGATGACTGGAGGATAGCTAATGTGACACCAATTTTTAAAAATGGCTCCAGAGGTGATCCCGGCAATTACAGGCCTCTAAGCCTGACTTCAGTACCATGCAAACTGGTTGAAACTATAATAAAGAACAATATTGTCAGACATATAGATTAACATAACTTGTTGAGAAAGAGTCAACATGGTTTTAGTAAAGGGAAATCATGCCTCCCCAATCTACTAGAATTCTTTGAGGGGGTCAACAAGCATGTGGACCAAGGGGATCCAGTGGATATAGTGTATTTAGATTTTCAGAAAGCCTTTGACAAGGTCCCTCACCAAAGGCTCTTAAGCAAAGTAAGCTGCCATGGGATAAGAGGGAAGGTGCTCTCATGGATTGGTAACTGGTTAAAAGCTAGGAAACAAAGGGTAGGTATAAATGGTCAGTTTTCAGAATGGAGAGAGGTAAATAGTGGTGTCCCCCAGGGGTCTGTTCTGGGACCAGTCCTATTCAACATATTCATAAAAGGGAAAAGGGGTAAACAGTGAGGTGGCAAAATTTGCAGATGATACAAAATTATTAAAGATAGTTAAGAACCAGGCAGACTGCAAAGAGCTACAAAAGGATCTCTCAAAACTGGGTGACTGGGCAACAAAATGACAGATGAAATTTAATGTTGATAAGTACAAAGTAATGCACAGTGGAAAGCATAATCCCAACTATACATATAAAATGATGGGGTCTAAATTACCTGTTACCACTCAAGAAAGAGATCTTGGAGTCATTGTGGATAGTTCTCTGAAAACATCCACTCAGTGTGCAGCGGCAGTCAAAAAAGCAAACAGAATGCTGGGAATAATTAAGAAAGAGATAGATAATAGGACAGAAAATATCATATTGCCTCTATATAAATCCATGGTACGCCCACATCTTGAATACTGTGTGCAGATGTGGTCGCCCCATCTCAGAAAAGATATATTGGAATTGGAAAAGGTTCATAAAAGGGCAACAAATATGATTAGGGGTATGGAAGGGCTTCCGTGTGAGGAGAGATTAATAAAACTGTGCCTTTTCAGCTTGGAAAAGAGACGGCTAAGGGGAGATATGATTGAGGTCTATAAAATTGTGACTGGTGTAGAGAAAGTAGATAAGGAAATGTTGTTTACTTCTCATAACACAAGAACTAGGGGTCAATGAAATTAATGGGCAGCAGGTTTAAAACAAATAAAAGGAAGTATTTCTTCACACAACACACAGTCAACCTGTGGAACTCCTTGCCAGAAGATGTTGTGAAGGCCAAGACCATAACAGGGTTCAAAAAAGAACTAGATAAATTCATGGAGGATAGGTCCATCAATGGCTAATAGCATTGGATGGGCAGGAATGGTGTCCCTAGCCTCTGTTTGCCAAAAGCTGGGAATGAGCGACGGGGGATGGATCACTTGCTGATTACCTGTTCTGTTCATTCCCTCTGGGGCACCTGGCACTGGCCACTGTCGGAAGACAGGATACTGGGATAGATGGACCTTGGGTCTGACCCAGTAGGGCCATTCTTATGTTCTTAATATCCATTTTCCTTCTCCATAGTGGGTACTGAATTGCAGCTAGGCCAAGTTATAGCTAATATTACTTTGATATAAGGCTTATTTGTAATTTGTTGCTCATTTCTACAAGTATCACTGCTTTATTAGTAGATACCAACTTGAGGTTAATAAGACAGTTGTCTGGAAAATCCACCAAAAGAAAATTTGATGGATCCTTACCAATGACAACTACAACTGTGTTCATTTATTTAATTATACAACTTGCTTATGTAGTCTTGTTTCATTTGCTTATTACAAAAAGGAGAAGAATGAGGGAGAGAAATGTGAAGACAAAATCCAGAACTCCCAGGTGTCATGCCTTTAGCGGAAGTAAAGGGAATGATTATTCTGATATTTGAAATTGCATTTATTAACACCATAGGCCAAAATTCTCCCATGACTGGAGCAAGGCTCATATTGTTTATGTTGTTGGGTCAGGAAACTGCATCATTACCCATCCTGTCAGGCACAAGAGCCAAAAGAGGAAGAAAATATATGTGTATATACATCAACATATCTAGAATAAAGCCCTAAGTCTTAGTGACAATGAACTGGATCTATTACGTGAAGAACACCACTGGCACAGTGGTTATGAAAACTCTCTGTGATGATAAAGTAAAACAACTTGCCTCATGATTTACTAGAGTCCCACTATGTCTCTGAAAAATAAATGATGGTGTTGACATACATTTCTTTGCTGTCTCTGCCTTTAAACTGTACTTGCTTTGGGGCCTCCCCTAGGATTAAGGTGCTTAAATAACTCATCTAGAGATTCTGCCCTGCACTCTTTATGCAAGTAGTGAATAACTCAGAATGTAATGAATTTCATCTTTCTTTTTATGTATTGTTTGAGAACAGATCACAAAATTATCCCATTTAATTGCTATCGTGAATATTTATTGAATTACTGGGGCCTGACCAAATTAAAAACCTGTAACACAAACAAGTCAGCCAAAAAATACTCAGTTTTCACCACAAATTAGGAGGAAAGTCAGAGTCCATGAGTCCACTAGGAACTCTGCTATTGCCATTAATTTTTGTGGTAGGCGCTCAAATGCTACAGTGATGGGCAGCAACATAAAGCCCTAAACTAGGTAGGTAGAGTGCAATATTTGCATTTTTGATATACCATTTACATTCCTTTGACTTAGGAGTTAAACACTTAACTACTATATTTGCCTTTGAAAATCTCCCTCTTGTACGCAAAATTCACAATTTATACTACATCGATTGGTTCCTCAAACCATTCAATCATGTAGCAGAAACAATACCACATGACTCATATAAATGAGCCAATAAAGTCTCAGTTGTGAATTTTCACTTCAATTACAAGTTCAAAATTCTATTTGATGAATATTTAAGTAATTGAGCTAAGAATCACTTTTTGAGTATACAAACTAGTGAGGCTCAAGCCCTTCAGTTTTCTCTGGAAGAGGATGGGAAAGGGTCACAAAATTGGTCATATCAAAATTGATTTTTGAATCTGAGCTAAAATTAACAGGATATCTTTTCCCACACCATTCACTCAGCTCTACCTGTTCATTATATCATCTAATACCGTATGAGAAATTTTCCTTCTAAATTTTGATTTAAGAAATGTTACTTTGCTCAGGTACCAGTGATGATAGTTGTGTGATGGGTAGGCACAGTTAGTAGATTGATAGAAGCTATGCATCATCTGAGTGATCTTTTTATTTAAGACAAGAGACGTGAGGATGTAACAGGCAAGACATGCGGAAAGTGGCTTGCACTCAGTTAAATGTAGGGTTGAGATATATTCTTAGCAGGATGACTCATTCTGCCAACATTTCACATATAAAAAAATGGCCTATACTTCATAAAACAACACTTCAGTTTAAGTGGACAAGTCACTTTTTACATTTTTATTTTTAATAGCAAACTTGCTCTTAGATAAAACTCTGTAAAAGGCCATACATTATACAGAGTCAATATTCTAAAAATAGTGAGAAAATTAAATACAATGGTGTCTAACTTCAAGCACATCCAATAGGCACTATTGTAAAGCATCTCTTGCGGCTTTATGTGATCTGGAAGTTGAATAAGTAGAAGGATAATTTAATTATTTAATTCAAAGAGCTACAAAGAAACTAGAGCACTGGATCCAAGACGAGGCAGGTGACCAGCTTGGCTTAACAGAGAAATCTTCGGTGAGCTTAAACGCAAAAAGGAAGTTTACAAGAAGTGGCAACTTGGACAGATGATTAGGGAGGAGTATAAAAATATTGCTCGATCATGCAGGGGTGTAATCAGGAAGGCCAAAGCACAATTGGAGATGCAGCTAGCAAGGGATATGAAGGGTAACAAGAAGGGTTTCTACAGGAATGTTAGCAACAAGAAGAAGGTCAGGGAAAGTGTGGGACCCTTAATGAATGGGGGAGGCAACCTAGTGACAGATGATGTGGAAAAAGCTGAAGTACTCAATACTTTTTTTGCCTTGGATTTCACAGACAAGGTCAGCTCCCAGACTGCTGCACCGGGCAGCACAGTATGGGGAGGAGGTGAGCAGCCCTCCGTGGTGAAAGAACAGGTTACGGACTATTTAGAAAAGCTGGACATGCACAAGTCCATGGGGCCGGATCTAATGCATCCGAGAGTGCTGAGGGAGTTGTCTGATGTGATTGCAGAACCATTGGCCATTATCTTTGAAAACTCGTGGAGATCAGGGGAGGTCCTGGACAATTGGAAAAAGGCAAATTTAGTGCCCATCTTTAAAAAAGGGAAGAAGGAGAATCTGGGGAACTACAGACCGGTCAGCCTCACCTCAGTCCCTGGAAAAATCATGGAGCAGGTCCTCAAGGAATCCATTTTGAAGAACTTGGAGGAGAGGAAGGTAATCAGAAACAGTCAACATGGATTCACCAAGGGCAAGACACGCCTGACCAACCTTCTATGATGAGATAATTGGCTCTGTGGATGATGGGAAAGCAGTGGACGTGATATATCTTGACTTAAGCAAAGCTTTTGATACGGTCTCCCACAGTATTCTTGACAGCAAGTTAAAAAAATATGGATTGGATGAATGGACTTTAAGGTGGATAGAAAGCTGGCTAGATCATCGGGCTCAATGGGTAGTGATCAATGGCTCAATGTCTAGTTGGCAGCCGGTATCAAGCGGAGTGCCCCAGGGGTCTTTCCTGGGGCCAGTTTTGTTCAACATCTTCATTAATGATCTGGATGATGGAATGGATTGCACCCTCAGCAAGTTCGTGGACGACACTAAGTTGGGGGGAGATGTAGATACAGTGGAGGGTAGGGATAGGGTCCAGAGTGACCTAGACAAATTGGAGGATTGGGCTAAAAGAAATCTGAGGTTCAACAAGGACAAATACAGAGGCCTGTACTTAGGACGGAAGAATCCCATGCACTGCTACAGGCTGAGGACCGACTGGCTAAGCCACATTTCTGCAGAAAAGGACGTGGGGATAACAGTGGACAAGAAACTGGCTGAGAGTCAACAGTGTGCCCTTGTTGCCAAGAAGGCTAACGGCATATTGGGCTGCATTAGTAGGAGCAATGCCAGCAGATCGAGGGAAGTGATTATGCCCCTCTATTCGGCACTGGTGAGGCCACATCTGGAGTATTGTGTCCAGTTTTGGGGGCCCCGCTACAGAAAGGATGTGGACAAATTGGAGAGAGTCCAGTGGAGGGCAATGAAAATGATTAGGGGGCTGGGACACATGACTTATGAGGAGAGGCTGGAGGAACTGGGCTTATTTAGTCTGCAGAAGAGAAGAGTGAGGGGGGATTTGATAGCAGCCTTCAACTACTTGAAGGGGGGTTCTAGGCTGTTCTCGGTGGTGGCAGATGACAGAACAAGGATCAATGGTCTCAAGTTGCAGTGGGGGAGATCTAGGTTGGATATTAAGAAAAACTATTACACTAAGAGAGTAGTGAAGCACTGGAATGGGTTATCTAGGGAGGTGGTGGAATCTCCATCGTTAGAGATTTTTAAGGCCCGGCTTGACAAAGCCCTGGCTGGGATGATTTAGTTGGGGTTGGTCCTGGTTTGAGCAGGGGGTTGGACTAGATGACCTCCTGAGGTCTCTTCCAACCCTAATCTTCTATGATTCTAAGACCTTCATTTATAGCTATAAGATCTACTCTAATGACAGGATTTTGAAATCTCACATGAAAAGTAGGCTAGGAGAAAAATTAAATAGTGTAAACATTAGAAAGGGGTATTTCCTTAGATAATCTGTGCAAGAGTTGAAAAGAAAAAACTCTAAATGGTCAAAAATAGGGTCACAAATCCACAATCAAATGCAAATCTTGATTGTTTTTCAATTTGGTTAGGTACGAGGTGAAGAAAACCGCTTCAGAGAATAAATATTTAATAAGTTACGGCATCAGAGGTCAATGATGCAGCTGATTCTCCCTGGAAATTGTGTCCCTTCAGACTTTCAAACTTCTTAAATGCAACTCCAGAAGAACCCAGGTTCATTGATGTCTGAATTGTATATTTGCTAGTTAAAGCACTAATCATTCCACATATACTTCTCTTTAAGTGGATATTTAAAATTGCAAGGTCTCTTAAGACACACTATTTGAAGTTATGATTTGTTTTGGGTCTAGGTTTAGGTCAGTGTGTAATCACTGAAATTTGAATTTTTAAAAATTCTAATGTTAAATTTAGGACCTGTTCTTTCAAACACTCAAGCATGAGCTTCACTTTACTCAAATGAGTTAGAATAAATTTAACTATTAATGTAAGTAAAGTTAAGCACATACTTAAGTGCTCGGAGGATGAAGGCCTCATTGGTTGGGGAAAAAGCACTGGACTGGCTTTCTCAGAGACTTAAGTCCTGGAGAGTTCAAATAGTGGTCCCTGACCACTATTTATCTATGTTGTGTGAAGTTCCAAACAACGTGTAGCTCATGAATGTACTTCAGTATTGAGCTAGATGGACCTCCTGGGGGGTAAGATAGAGGATGCTTCATTTTTCTTGGCTGAGGCTGCAAGCAAAGGTTCCAAATAAGCACTTGATAGTGGTCTGAAGAAAGCCAGATGGTCCCATGCTATTGGCTCTTCTCCTTGTATGCAGTTGTAGCGGGGTGGAAACCTGCTCCTGCCCTTAGGGGCTTAGAACAGCCCAGCAGAGCGCTGTGGCAAGGGGAAAAGCTGTTTGGCTGATTGGGGAAGCAGCTGCAGCTGGGCCACACCCCAATCAGGCCTCAGCTGGTCCTATATAAGAGGCTTTGAGCCAGGAGCACAGGAAGTCTCTCTCTGCCTTCAGAGGGAGAAGGGCCTGGCTGCAGGGAGCTAAGGACAGGGTACCTGAGTGGAGCAGGGCTGGGGAAAGGCAGAGGAGCTGGGGAGCTCTAGCCTGGAAAGCCCCAGGCTGCGGCCTAGTCTAAGGCCAATTGGGTACTGGGGTTGCAGAGGGCAGCCCACGGGTAGAAAAAGGCAGCAGGTCCACACCCAACCTGGCCTATGATGAGTGGCTGACACTGCAGTCTGCCCCAGGGCGCGGGGGCTAGTTGATGACTGGCAGTAGCCTACGACTGAGGCAAGGTGGGGATAGTGGGTGGGGGTTCCCCTGGGAGGGGGAGACCCAGAGAAAGGGACACCGGGGTCCTGGGAGGGACACGGGCCAGTGGCAAGGGGGTGCTCCAGGATGCTGGAAGAGCTAATTCCCAGGACGACCAGCAGGAGGCGCCGCAGGGGTGAGTCCGCACACCCTTACAGCAGTTTATAAAAAAAACTAAAAATACACTACATACTTTCTTGTAGAAGCAATTGCTGTACTTGTCACAGGGAAGTTGTGATTAAGAATGACAAGGAAGGTGGGCCATATGATCACAAAAGCCATAGGGGTGGGCCACAAGAGAAACTGTCCATTAAGATGTAGCTCACACTGAAGTTTGACTCACTGACCTAAAAGGCTCCATAAACTTTTATCATCCTCCACTCAGTCATGACACTGGAAGACCAGATGCCAGCTCATGCCAAGGTCCCCATGTCTCATCTGAGTACTTGATAGGTGCATAGCTGGAATCTCTCTGATTGACTTGTGAGGTAGTATTGACAGAATGGGTATTAGAACTATAAGAAAGTATGTAGTGTTTAGACTTTACTGAATGTGATCTTGCATATATTGTGCATGTAAGGTCACAATGCATGAAGGATACCATTTTCCTCCTCCATGCTGTCTGTGGTCCCAGCAGGAAATGCTTCATTAAAATTGGGTCATGCAGTTTGGGAACCCCTGCTATATTACCTTTTGAAACTAGAACTGTAATTCATTTGTGTGTCTGTTTGCTTGCTTTATCCTTGTAAATAACTCTCTAATTTCCTTTTCCTATTTATTAAATCTTCATATAGTTTACTATAGGACTAGCTACAAGTGTTGTCTTGGGTGTGAGATCTAACATGCAATTGATCTAGAGTAAGTGACTGGTCCTTTTTGTCAACTGGGGAGGGGAGTGAGGGGAGAACTGTCTTTGCCCAAAGATTATTAGAAAGCCATTCAAGATTGGGCATTCTGAAACCTGATTCTAACTTATATTCTGGCAGAGATGAGATTGACTTGCTGGCATACTTATCAGTACAGTTGTCTTGTGCTACTATACTGTACATTCAGTGCACAGAACAGCAGTAACATAGGTAAGAGATGGGGGCAGATCACAAGGGATAAAGTAGGATAGTAAAGTGAAAATGTGCAGAACAGGAACAGCCAGACTCTCAAATTAAGTGTTTTCAGGTTTTACTTCTTTAACCTTGTAGTTCTTTATCTCAACCTATGTATCTTTTTTATTCTTGTTCAACTGAAAGGATCATGTATTTTTTTTCTTTGTTTTACTTCAGAAGCACAGATAATCCAGTCCTATTAGAAAAAAGGTCAAGAGGTCAGGTCTTGTGAGCTCTGCTCACTTTAGGCACTGCATGGAATATAAAAATCAAATGAGATGCCCTTTTTATATTATGTTTTTGAGGCTTCAAAACACAACAAAATTTTCTGATGGATATTTTCACAACATGAAAAAGCAGCAGCCAACTTGATTTTTAGAATACAACTACAGAAGGGTCATTCATTTGTACAAATGTCTTCCATCCACAGGCTAGCAAATCTTCATGGGGCTAGGAATAAAATTAATTTTGGCTAAATTTTGATCTCCAGTTTAAAGTTCTCACTTTAAAATCATATTCTGCATGCAGTCTGTTAATTATGATACTAAGGCTTTGTGAGAAACCAGAGGCCAACTCATTTCATTGGAGAAGTCAAGCGATCTATAGTGTGATCATATTTATATTTCCAAGTACTCTATCTCTGATCCAGCAAAGCATGTAAGCATGTGCTTAACTTTAAGTGACTAGTGCCTGTACCTGCAACATTAGAGTCATCTGGAGCTTGACCCAACATTTTTGAGGCCTATAAAAGAAACAACCCTCTCTTTGCAGTCATTGTCCAAACCAATTGTATCAGCTTCTTCCAAAAAAGAAGAGGTGTGAGCGTATTTCCTGCTGGAAAGTGTGATGTCGTAATTTTTTTAAATGACAAACTGACACCATTTTGACTCATGGTCATGAATAGCTCTGTATTCTGGTCTCTAAAGGTGTGGTGGTGGTTGATGCATCAATGAAAATTAACAGGCAGTTAAAAAATACTTGAATATTTCCTCTGTAGTTTCAAAAGACAGAAGTGAAGGACAATACAGAAAAGGATACCCATGACTGTGCATTACCTGCTATGCACTTGCAGTAACTGAAACTGTAGACAGCCACTTGGGCACCAAACTAGTCTTTTTCATGCATGATTGCATAGAGTAATGAGTTTTTGTGTGTAATCATGAAGGCATGTTTGCACACATGGACTAGGACTTCTACTTGTTTAAAAACTTTATCCAGTATATCAGAGCTTTGTAACTATGATATTACATGTATTTTGTTTTGTGAACACATACTGACTTATCACAACTGATTCTTATTGGACATAAGGCACCCACTTCCAACCACTGTGTGGGGAAATGTCTATTTTGCAAGAGGATCAAATATTATACAGACCTAAGTGAATACCCTTTCCAAAGCAACCCATTTTCCTCCGTCCATTACAATATATGAGATCAAATTTGTTGTTACACATGAGAGCATTTTTGCTTAGTATCTATACCTGAAAACACTTCTGGTTTTAAAAAAAAAACCCCAAAAACAGTCCTATACTGTCTTATGTGGAGGCTAAAAATTAGTGATGGGTCAGCCTTCAGTAACTGTGAGGTGTGATCGTTTCAGATAAGCATGCATTAGTATGAAGGGATATGTAAAGTTTATCCCAATCTCTTGGAAATGGAAATCAAACTAATGCTATCTCAAGACCTGGCCTTCTCATGAAATTTCCAGTACCTCATGCTTTCAGCCAGGGAAAAACTGCCACAATAATAGCTTTTCTCAGGTTATTCTGTTAATTTTTGTGTTTCCAGTCAGAATAAGTTCATGCATATCTTGAAAGAGATTTCTTTCCACAGTGTCTCAAGCAGATTGTCCCAGGACACAAGGTACCTTATTCTGCTTTTACTTACACCAATATACAAACACAACTGATCCCATTGAAGTCAATGGAGTTGCGCTGATGTAAATGACAGGAGAATCAGGCTGGGGAAGTCTGCTTTGTAATTTTGTCATTTAAAGATTTAATATGGTGCCTCTTCCCCCTGTACCTGGGTTTCTTACAACATTTCGAAGAAAAACAAGATTAATAAAATTTAAATATCTTTTGTATCGGCACAAAACCATTATGATGAACTGATGAATGGTTGTAAACACCAGTTTGAACACACAGAGCCTGTTTCTCATTTACACCATTCTGGAGGTGAGACGGAAGCCTTAAAGTGGCCTTAACTTACACACATTTTAAAGCCCCTTTACACTTCCAGAGTGGTGTTAAGGGATCTTAGTGTAAATGAGAACCTGGTTCATAATATAAACTTCATTACAGCAAAATGTTAGAACTTTTATTTTGGAAGACTAGCAAACCTGCGTTCTAGTGCAAGCTATCAACTGCCCTTGCATAGAGGAGTGGGGGAAATCTTTGTTGTTTGAAAGGCATGGCGCTCTTTGGTCCAAATATGACACTCTGATATGCATGGAAAGATTCCATTGATCACAAGCTAGAATCATCTTTTTTTAGGTGACTTAGTAGATCCTGTGAGGTTGAGGTTTAAGTAAACTGGCTCCAGGGATGCTTTAGAATGATTAAAAAAAAAAAAAGATAACATCGCTGTGGTGGGCTCGTCTTTGTCACATTCTGCCTGATTTACCAGTGTCAGCCACGGTGTCTATCTTTAAACCACTAATCTGGGAAAAATTGGAGTCAATTCTATACGATACGAAGCAATTGCTCATATATTCAGAATGTTACAGAAACTTGTATCAGCTGTGCAAAGCTTATTCTATTCATTAATGTGTCTTTTAGTGCAAAAAATGCAGAGCAAAACAGTATTGGATAGTCATAACTTAAATAAGCACATATTTACCTCCATATTCATGCATCACATTTTTTATTATTTAACACCAGCCTCGTCCTGCTGTTTTATTGCCCAATTGGATAGGATAACATATGACCATAAGTATAGACAGAGGCTTACATTTGCATTTGTTCTCGCATTATGGAGCTGAGAGGCAACTAGTAATCAGAAACATATTATCTAGAATTACGAGGGACACACTGCTACCATAATAATGTTTTAAAAAATTAAGCGTTCTCAGTAGGTGTTTACTGCCTCCGTATTTCAGTTAACATACGAGAATGCTTAGCACATGCACACAATTCATAAAAGCATGTGCTAAGGTATATCATTGGGATGCACTTTATGCATATAAAAATATCTAGTGTATATATTCTAACAAACAACTTCGTAACATACTTGTAAAATGCTACATAAAGAAAGAGGGAAAGACCCAGATCCTGGGGTCCAACTGAATTATATTCAGCACATTTCGGAGTGAAAGGTGAAAAATGCACAAAGTACACTTCTGCACTCCCTTGAATCTGATGCTGCTGTGTGTGGTCCCCAAGTCAGCTAGAACAGCCTAAGGGCTGCTCTAACTTGTTACCTGCTAACTGCTCTAAAAGCTAAACATGCTGCCAAGGATCTACACAGCATAGGGTCAGTCTAGCCAAGCCCCCTTTCCTGTTACCTTGTCCCCTACTCTGCCAACAGAGAGTCAGGTGATGTAGGAGCCTCTACGCTATTGGAGGATAAACTTTGCATTGGGCTCATCTTCCCAATTTCAGACATTCCAGCTCTATGGCCAGATTCCACCAGCAATGCCATGCAAAGCAACTATGTCACAGCAATCTATCCAAAAATCATTACAATGTTCAGAAGAAAAGTAGGTCACAACTGAGATAAATATTTTCAAAGAGGTCATTTAACATTTTGATCAGAATTTATCCTGGGAAACTTTTTTTGCACAAGTAAAAGTTTAAATTTGCATAAGTTATTTGTGTGTGCAAATCAGCTTGATAAGGTGAGTTATCAAATGCGGTATCTACAATTTAAGCACCTGAATGGGTATTTGGGCTCCTATGTAGAACTGGTTTGTTACAAGCATTGAGCCTCTGCAGCTCCCACTGGAGTCAATGGCAATTGTGGTTGTTTAACACCTCTAAAAATTAGGCCACTTTTGTTTAAGTGTCTAATACTGACCTAGGTTCTTATTAGGATCTGGTTGCAACATCAAAGAGAGACTATCTCCAGATCCATAACAGCTTGATGGAAAAGAATTAAGTTTTTTCTAGCGCGGTGAGAAAATGAGACTTGAATAGCAGATAAAAACATTCTTATTCTACCACAAAGTATTAAAAGTGTAAAATAATATTATTGGAATTTGCCTGCTAGGCAATCTGTGGGGAAACTAAAAAAGAAAACAAATGAACTGTGCCATTCTATCCTGTGTTATGTAGGAGGCCAGATAACAGTCCCTTCTGGCCTTAAAAATACACCTCTACCTCAATATAACGCTGTCCTCGGGAGCCAAAAAATATTACCGCATTATAGGTGAAACCGCGTTATATCGAACTTGCTTTGATCCACTGGAGTGCGCANTCTGAACCATTTGGTCCCTTTCAGAACAATCAAAAAATCTATCCTGGGAAGCAGTGTTTCTGAGAAGAAGTGGGGTCATGATGGATAATTAGCTGAACTTGAGTTTCCAGTGCAATGCTGTGGCTAAAAGGGCTAATGTGATCCCTGAATGTAAACAGGGCAATATCAATTATGAGTAGGGAGGCTATTTTACCTCTGTATCTGGAACTGGTACAACTGCTGCTGGAATACTGTGTCCAGTTCTGGTGTCCACACTTCAAGATGGATGTTGATAAATTGGAGAGGGTTCATAGAAGAGACATGAGAATGATTAAAGCATTGGAAAACATGCCTTATAGTGATAGACTCACGGAACTGAATCTAATTATGTAACAAAGAATGATAAGGGATGATTTGATCACAGTCTCTAAGCACCTGCATGGGGAACAGAACTTTGATATTAGCTCTTCAATCTAGCAGATGAATGTAGGTATAACAAGTTCAAAAAGGTGTAAATTGAAGCTAAACAAATTCAGATTCAAAATAAGGTGGTTTTTTTTTTTTAAAGGAGTAATTAACCATTGGAACAACTTAACAAGGATTGTGGTGGATTCTCCATCACTGGAATTCTTTAAATCCAGTTTGGATGCTTTTCTAAAAGACATGCTCTAACTCAACCACGGCTATTGCACTTGAAGCAGGATTAAATCATTGAAGTCTTATGTCTTGTATTAGACAGGAGGTCAGACTGGATTATTACAAATGCTGAAGCTATTGTAAATGAGTATTTGCTATTTTAAAAAAGTGGATATCTCAGATTCTGGGTAATAGATTTGTCTAGTATAAGATTAAATCAATTTAGCTTTAAGAGATTTGTCTGCAAACTAATGAAATCCTTTTATTGACTTCAGTGGGTTTTGTATTGACATATATATGCATTCATTTTATATTTGGGGTGAACAGTCAATTGGCTGTTCACAAGCTGTTAGCTTTAACTATTCGCTTACTTTTGCTCTTTGAAGAAAAACAAACTTCTGAAACAGGTGTGTTAACAACCTGCTTCC
Organism: Platysternon megacephalum; assembly: GCA_003942145.1. Taxonomy (NCBI): domain Eukaryota; kingdom Metazoa; phylum Chordata; order Testudines; family Platysternidae; genus Platysternon; species Platysternon megacephalum. The sequence continues at coordinate 28,005 of QXTE01000448.1, forward strand.
AGTACAGATTTTTGAATGAATAATTACTCATGTGAAGATTTATGAAAGATTTGGTGTCCATGACCTGTTGGTTTTATTAATACAATATCACAAATCAGAGTGAATTGAACTTGGTGCTCTGAGATATGAAGACATTTAAGTGTAACTTTGTGTAACTATTTGACAAGCCTAATAATGATTAGCACTTTACAAAAAAGTCATTTTGGTTTAAAATCTGGTAAATGAAAGTATCTTAAGCCCTTAGCTACTGGGTGGGGGCAGACTTTATATTCCATTAATCAATGGAGCATTGATTACTGGAATATAAAGTCTGGTATGGTAAGATAATAGCTGCAGCAGTGAATAAGAGTGCTGGACCAACCGCCTCAGTTCAGCATTTCATCAGTCATAGGTGTGCTTATTTGTTATCAGGATCTGTTATTTGTGGCTTTGTACAGTAAGAATAACCCACTTAAACTGTTATCTTAGATTAAGATGGTCGCTGCCATCCCATAAACTGTATCTCCATAAAAACAAAGCTAAAGTTTGTCGCTGACCTGCAGATGATGTGGCTCCCCTCACCCGCTTTGAACTTACCAGTTGCAAGAGTTGCTGCCAGGATGAAGTATCCAGTTTTCCAAGGCACAGCTTACAATTATTTAGAGGTTGGTTTAGGATCTCCATTGATTTGCTCTTTGATTCACTGACTCTACTCATAGACTTTCAAAAGGTTTAGAATTGCTGGATGATTGGGCAATCTGTGCTACTTGCTGCCTTTTAAAATGAAACATGGCCAGTTTTAACTTTAGATGTGTTTTTCATATGAAATTTAAAGAAAATGGGCACAGTAAGATATGCTTTCGAATGTCTTACACTTTCGGGATGAGCTGAATTTACACTGAATAGGCTTTTTGTATAAAAAAAAGTCAGATCTGAATTTAATTGCATGTTTTTACCAAAATAGCACTTTATCATATTACCAGAGGTTATAAGTTAACCTTTTACTGTTTTCTGCTTTGTCTTTTAAATATTCAGGCTTGATTGCAGACTGCTTTGTGCTGTCACTCCAAGGCAAACACTTGGAGCTTGTTTATTCCTATTGACAAGAGCTTTAAACAGGCTGGCATCGCTATAGTGTGATCAAAGAAGCAATCATTTGTGAAATGACAATGCACAGAATATTCACGTAATGCACTGTGCTTTTATGGGTGCCACACATTAAAGTATCACATTTGGAAGAGATCATTCATAACCAGAAACCAAGAAACATAATTCAATTTGCACCATTTGACTGTTATCAGGGAAATTATACAAATGATAGTAAAAGCTGGTATTATCACACTGATGTATGCCTTACGCATGACACCTTTTCAACATGTCATTCTGATTCTGTATTGAAAACTAAATAACAGTGAACCTTATGAAACAAACACTTAGCAAAAGACCCACTTATTAATCACACTGTTTAAGAGCAGGAATGTCTAATAGCTTATTTTCATCTATTGTTCATTTGCTTTTTATTAAGTTTATTAAGATAGATGCTCTAATTTTGCTCTGAACATGAATTAAAAAGAGTATGAATTAACATTTCAATTTTAAAAGTGTCAAGGAGAAGCATTCCTATTAAAAGAAACACATGGTGGAAAAGTGTTCCTTAAAACAGAATAAGATATTAGCACTATTTTCAGGTGTCAGCTAGAGTGGTGCAAAAAGTTAGCTGTTGTGCCTCATGGGAGTTAGGCAGTCTTTTGTTTTGTTTCAGCTCACATCAGGTCTCATTCCCTGAGTTTAGGTTTTGAAACTCGGAATGAGGGTTCCCATACTAACACAGGAGCCATTTCAGATTGTTCCAACTGAGGGAAAAGGCTCTCCTATGCCAACAGAAATGATTCCATTCCAGCTCTTGCATGAGCTGGTCCCCTCTGAAGGCGAATCCATGCTAGTGCCAGCATGTTAGAGATACCAGGAGGGAGAAGCAGGCCATGCAATCACTCCTTCAATCCAGGGGGAAATGGCCGACCGACCAGCCAGCCATTCTTATAGATCTCAGGAGGTATGTGGACTTAAAATCCTCTGTACCTCCCACAAGGATAACACCACATAAAGGGAAAGAAGAGGGAAAAGAGCTGAACCTATTGGGTAGGAATCACCTCTTCCACTCTTGGACCCAAACAGCTCCCAAAGCAGTTGAAACCCATTCACTTTGGAGTTTCCGGATTAATCTGCCCTGAAATTCATCTAAACGTAAAAAGTAGTACCTGGATAAACCTTTGAGTGTAACTACGGGAACACAGAAAATACCATATGGCATTAAACCAATGGTCATCCCAGTCTGGTATCCTTTCTCCAACAATGGCCGGTTACCCAATGCTTCAGAGGAAGGTGTAAAACCTTCATAATGGAGACTTGTGCAATAACATTGCCTGAGTTTCTTTCTTGAAACATGTTTTTGGTTTGTAGTAAGACCTACAGTCAGGTGAATGTTGCCCATGAGAAACATGTTATGAAAGCTGTATGCTATGACACTGCAGTTTTATTCAGTTAGTACATAAATGCCTGTCAGTCAGACATAGCCATTAGAAACATTTGAATCTGAGTCCCATTCCAGAAATTTGGTTCAAAAGTCTTATGGGCTCTGGACTAGATCATGCCATTTAACTGCAGCCTAGAGTAAGGGACAGCATGCAGCCAGCCAGCCCATGAAGACCACTGGAAGGAATTTACATTGGTGTAAAAGGGGACCACCACTCACCCTTCCACTCCTTTTTGGGGTGCACTGTGTGCGCCAGTTCTGCAGGTCAGTGTGGGGAGGGGCAAAGCCTTGGGCCAATTCTTAATTCCTCCCTTTTCAGGGTAGCATGCTCACCCTGTGTAGCAGGGATGGAGGAGGGAAGCCTCCTTGCTTCTGTTCACTCCATGTGCACCTGAGAATCTGCCAGGTAGAATCTGGCCGCCTGTGATTACCCCTTTTCTATAAATAACTCAGATCTAATTAAAGGAGACAAGTAAGCAGCATTTTAATGTCATGAAGCCTAAAGCTGCAACTCTTCATGGTAATGAGAAATATATCCAAATATTGTTACCATTATTTTATGTTGCTTTAAATTGATATGTTTTAGTGTAATTTACATTATCATACATCACCTTACTGCAGTAACTAGAGATGAGCCAAAACTATGAATTCAGCCAATCTGGGATATATCCAAAACTTGTGGATATTTAGAGGGCATTTTGCCTACCTGACACTGAAGAAGAGGCAGAGGCTTTTTAAAAGGATCCTAATCTCGTTATGACACAGTTTCTCCCAGAATACTCACTTTAACCACATACAAACATTTGGCTAATTTATAGCCCTTGTTAACCTTCCACCTTAGTCATCAGTTAGGCTTATCTGCCACAGGCTTACCTTATGTCTGAACTTACCAGCAAAAACATAAATCACTACACGTTATTGATATCTGAATTATTCCAAGATTATCAAGCATTATTGCAGCTGGCAAAATGCAAGTTTTTTTTTTTTTAAAGGCAGAGGGGGGAAAATGTTCCAATGCTGTTTTCACAATCTGCTAAAGGATTCACTAAACATAACTGCTTTGCATGTGGATAACAACATTTAAAAACTTATAGAAAATGTTGACTATAAGTCTTGGCATAGATGACGTCACATTTACACATACAGTAGATTTTAAAATCAAAGCTTGTAAATGAGGAATCAGCTTCTAAAACAGAAGGTTCTTTATTCTATTGTAACATTTATTGGTATGAACTTTGTCTCCAACTGACTTTTGTTGTGAGCTGATTGACTATGTAAGATGTTGCTTGGGAAACCATACAACCTCTATTGTATGTTGAATTACATATTAACTCCAAGCAAACCACAATAAATCTCAATAGGCCCCTTCAATTTTTATAGTTTTTGAAGAGATCATTTAAATTGCAGATAAATAAAAAAAAGTTTTAATTAAACTAATACTACTAAATGTAATTATCTAAGAACAAATCAAACTAAATAGTCTTTCTCTTTCACTCTGGACAGATCTAATGTCACTAGAGAAAACTGACCACATTTTGAGTTGCACCTAATATCTACTACATGCAGCCAAGCTGGGCTCTGTGAGCCTATGGCCAACTCTACACCAGCCCTACCATAGTTGATAGCAACCAGAGGGTTGCTCTAAAGAGTATGGACTGCTTATTCCTCTCTCTTCAGGGCCATTATTGCAGCCAACCATGGCTGATGTGCAGCAGCACTGTGACCATGCCCATTCCCGCTGCTGCCACTCCCTATGAGCCAGGGCTACAAAGGAGGGAGACATAATGACCTGGCTAGTCCATACTAGGGGATCCTCTAGCTGGGTGGATCCAGCAGCTTTCTAGGACCTAGGCACTATCACAGCCCCCACAAAGGGTCTGGATGGAAATTATAATCTAGCCCATTGTGTAGTCATGGGCTGCTTGTTTTTTTGTGACTGTCAGAATTGTTAAGCTTCACCTTAAATTTCTAATTCAAGACCAAGGGTCCAGAGATTCTTCTATCAAAGTGTGTGTAAGTGACTATTGAGTGAAACAGACCTGGCTTGACCCATTAAACTATGTTTGCAGGAAACGTAGAGGCCATCTATGTAAGCATGGCCTACATATTTTGTTCCTGCATGTATGACCTTATATTTAGTCCTATTGAAATCTTCATTGTTTGCTTGTGCCCAATGTCCTAAACTATCCAAATTATTCTATTAGTGACCCGTCCTCTTCATAATTTACCACTCTCCTAATCTCTGTGTCATCTGCAATTATTTTGAATTTTCTTCCAGGTCATTGATACAAATGTTAAATGACATAGGGCCAAGAACCAATACCATCAAGAAACACAACCACTTGATGATGATTCTCCACTTTCATTTTTATACTTACAGGTTAGCCAGTTTTTAATTTTGTGCCATGTGATTTTTGTATCATCCCAGTTTCTTAATCAAAGTATTGTTCCATACCAAATCAGATGTCTTAAAAATATAAGTATCTTACATCTACGGTATTACCTTTATCAATGAAATTTATAATCTCCTCAGAAAAAATATAGTTTGACAGCCTCTACTTCCATAAACCCATTGATTGACATTATATTACCTTCCTTAATTTTTTTATTAATTGAGTCCCATATCAGCTTTTCCATTATTTTGCACAAGATTAAAGGCCTATAATTCCCCAGGTGGTCATCTTTAACCTTCCTAAATAGTGGTACAATATTAGATTTCTCCCAGTCCTCTGGAATTTCCACAGTATTGCAGGTCTTACTAAAATTATTATTAAGCCATCACTTCTTTAAAAACTTCTGGATGCAAGTTAGCTGGACCTGCTTATTTTAAAGTGTTTAATTTTAGTTGCTGCTTTTTAACATTCTCCTCAGTTACTGTTGGAATGGAAAGTATTTCATAATTATACATTTATGAATAAATCCGTTTTTCCAAATACAGAACTGCAATATTTATTAAACCCGTCTGGCTTTTCTGCATTTATTATTGACAGTTCTATCATTTCCATCTAGTAATGGACCAGTACCATTGTTAGGATTCTATTTGTTCCTAATACACTACTTATTGTCCTTAACTCTGCTGATCATAGATTTCTACTTGTGTCCTTTTGCTTTCCTTATCAATTTTCTACAATTCCTACCTTCTAATTTATATTCATTGTTATTATCTTTCCCTTTTTTCCAATTCTTATCTATGGTTTGGTGGTTTTAGGTTTTTTTTTATTGCTACTTTAATTTCCCCTCTAAGCCAAGCTCTGTTTTTAACAAAGGTAGCCTTCTTTCCCAATTGTTCCTTTTGGGGCATCTAGAAAAATTGGGAATGTTTAAAGTACATTTATCATTCACATGCTTCTGTTTAAGTACTTCCAGCAGATTTGGCTCATTAAAGTTTTCAAATGTTTGAAATTGGCCCTTTTAAAGCAAATCTAATCTAGCAAAGAAAAGAGCCTCCCTAGAGACAGGTAATTGTAGAAGATAGTACTAATATTGCCAATTGTACCAATATTACCAATATAATTGTACCAATATTACCTATTGTACCAATATTACCAATTACCTGGAGACAGGTAATTGTAGAAAAAATACTGTGCATCTTTTAACATTTGTACAAGAGTATACCTTGGCATAATAATAAAACCTAGAAAGATATATCAGATTTCAACATCATAAAATATAATTGATATTAATGAGCAAAAATGTAGAAATTTCAGTATCTAAATCTGGTTCATCACCTTCAAAAAGTGAGTGATATTTTTTAATCATTTTAAGCAGTGGGGGGAGAATAAATAAAATTTAAGAAAAGAACTTTGCATATCGTAGCCTAAAAAAGTCAATAACTATCTTGATTCCACAAAATTTAGTGGAGAGTTTCTTTAAATACATTAGGAGCAAGAGAAAGACAAAAGAAAGCATAGGTCCTCTAATGAGGAAGTAGAGCTAATAACTCAGTGGTTCTCAACCAGAGGTACGTGTATCCCTGGGGGTACGCAGAGATCTTCCAGGGAGTACATCAATTCATCTAGATATTTACCTAGTTTTACAACAGGCTACGTAAAAAGCACTAGCGAAGTCAGTACAAAATAAAATTTTATACAGACAATGACTTGTTTCTTCTGCTCTATATACTATATGCTGAAATGTAAGTACAATATTTATAACTATAATATAAATATTTATAACTATATGGTAAAAATGAAAAAGTAAGCAATATTTCAGTAACAGTGGGCTGTGACACCTTTTTTTTTAAATTTTATGTCTGATTTTGTAAGTAAGTAGTTTTTAAGTGAGATGAAACTTGGGGTACATAAGACAAATCAGACTCCTGAAAGGGGTACAGTAGTCTGGAAATGTAGAGAACCACTGTAATAACTGATGACCTTAAGAAGTTGGAGCTGTTTAATGCCTATTTTGCTTGTCTTCACTAAAAACGTTAATGGTGGCCAGTTACTCAACACAATTAATATTATAAGGGAGAAAGCATACAAGCCACAATGGGTGTGTGTGTGGGGGGGGGGGAACAGGGTAAAGAATATTTAGATACTTTAGAGGTATTAAATTTGGCAGGGCTGGGATATTCTGGGATGTATTATCAAGAATGTTGTAAGCAAGACACAAGAAGTATTTCTTCCACTTTACTCTGTGCTAATTAGGCGTCAACTGGAGTATTTGTCCAGTTCTGGGCGCCACATTTCGGGAAAGATGTGGACAAAATGGAGAAAGTCCAGAGAAGAGCATAAAAAATGATTAAAGGTCTAGAAAACATGACCTATGAGGGAAGATTGGAAAAAAAATGGGTTTGTTTAGTCTGGACTGAGAGGGGGACATAACAATTTTCAAGTAAAACATAAAAGGTTGTTAGAAAGACGAGAGAGAAAAAATGTTTGTTAACCTCTGAGAATAGGACAAGAAGCAATGGGCTTAAACTGCAGCAAGGGTGGTTTAGGTTGGACATTAGGAAAAACTTTCTAACTGTCAGGGTGGTTAAGCACTGGAATAAATTGCCTAGGGAGGTTGTGGAATCTCCATCATTGGAGATTTTTAAATGCAGGTTAGATAAATACCTGTCAGGGATGGTTAGATAATACTTAGTCTTGCCTTGAGTTCAGGAAGGGGACTAGACTAGAAGACCTCTTGAGAGCTCTTCTAGTCCTACAATTCTATGATTCTATGATAAATTCATCCTAGGGTATGGAACTGTTAGCAATTGCCTTCCAGGACTCATGGAGCATGGATGAGGTTCCAGAGAACTGGGGAAGAAACATAGTACCTATCTTTAAAAAGGGGACCAAAGGGAACCTAAGTTCTCTGTAAGCTGTGCAGCAGCCTTCTTAGTGTCATGCAGGTGCTCAGGGAAACTGCCTGGGGACCTGCTGCGTCCCGGCCCAGGGCGGACCCACCCCGGGGCGGGGCAGGGAGGACCTGGGGCGGGCCCACGGTGGGGTGGACCAGCCCCAGGACCTGCTGGGGGAGGGGCGCCTATCCTGCGTTCCCAGTCCCAGTCCAGGTGCTGCAGCCAGGAGAGACAGGTGGGGGAGCCCTCTCTCCCAACCCTAGCCCCAGAGCACCCTCCTGCACCCCAAACTCCTCATCCCTGGCCCCACCCCAGAGCCTGCACCTCCAGCTGGAACCCTTACACCCCTGCACCTCAACCCTCTGCCCCAGCCCTGAGCCCCTCCCACACTCCGAACCCCTCGTCCCCACCCCCACCACATGAATTTTGTTATGTGCACCAATATGAAGGTGATGTGTCATACATCACCTCCATATTGGTGCACATAACAAAATTCATTCTGCACATGGGTGGGAAAAATTAGAGGAAACACTGAAGGGGACCCCAGGAATAATAGACCAGTCAGCCTAACTTTGGTACTTGGAAAGATACTGGAACAAATTATTAAAAACAATCAACTTGTAAGAACCTAGAACAGGGGTAGGCAACCTATGGCACGCGTGCCGAAGGTGGCACGCGAGCTGATTGTCAGTGGCACTCACACTGCCCAGGTCCTGGCCACCGGTCCGGGGGGCTCTGCAATTTAATTTAATTTTAAATGAAGCTTCTTAAACATTTTAAAAACCTTATTTACTTTACATACAACAATAGTTTAGTTATATATTATAGACTTATAGAAAGAGACCTTCTAAAAACGTTAAAATGTATGACTGGCACGCGAAACCTTAAATCAGAGTGAATAAATGAAAACTCGGCACACCACTTCTGAAAGGTTGCCGAACCCTGACCTAGAAGATAATAGGTAGGTTGGCATTCCTTATAATCCTAACTTCCTCCTTTGATAGGATTACCTGCCTAGTGGATATGAGAAAAGTAGTAGATGTGATTTCAGTAAGGCTTTTGATACATTCTCATAAGCAAACTAGGGAAATTCGGTCTAGATGAAATTCCTACAAAGTGGGTGCACAACTCAGAGTAAAAGCAGCAAAGAATCCTGTGGCACCTTATAGACTAACAGACGTTTTGCAGCATGAGCTTTCGTGGGTGAATACCCACTTCTTCGGATGGGGAATAACTGACAAAAATGACTACTAGTTTCAGTTACAATAGAAGTAGATTGCTAAAGGATTTTTAAGGCCATGATTCAGCAAAGGTCTTAAGGACACGTATAAATTTACTTGTGAGTAGTCCTATTCCATTCAAAGTGATTGCAGTCAAAGTGATTGCTCATGCTCAGTCACCCTTGTCCTGATCCAGCTGAAGAACCTGAGTAGGCTAAAATGAGCTTTGGGGCTTAGTCCTTAATATAGGGTGGCACATTTATTACCAAATTTATTATTTGTATTGCTATAATGCTTTGGGGATAACCAGTGGAACCTTGTTGTGCTAGGCACTGTACAAAGGAGGAGTAGCTGACAGTCCCTATCTCAAAGAGCTTACAATCTAAATAGAAAGAAGAGGGGTGGGGGAAAGGGGATAGACCATACAAGTAGAGAGAACAGGGTATTGGTTGATGATGATCATGTATGTGTCATATTTTGATTGCAAGGTGGATCTGGGGTTAGGAATTTTATTTTTGGTTGATGTTTAGTTGGGGGGTTGCAAATGGAAAGACAGAAGGAGAAAGGGGACACTGAAGAGATGGGGATAAGAGGGAAAGGGCAGGGGAGAAGTGGGATGAGGCAAACAGTCTGTAAGGGAGTTGAGGGAGAGGGTTGGAGCAAACAGCCAATCAGCATAAAGGAGTCAATTCTCAAAACTGTGGAAAGCAGTGTGATTGCATCACCTGAAGTCCCTGCTTCAGGTGCTTCTGCAGCTACTCCTGCTGCCTTTAGTCTCTGCATGGCTCCTCCCTGCAGTGCCTTCCCTTCTTTCTCCAAGGCCACATGGTTGAGGTAGAGGGGCACTGTATGCATCCTAGTGCCCCCAAAGTGTGGGGCTCCCATGCATAAATGACGGAGCAGTTGGTCCAGTTAGTCCCCATTTTCCCCCCTACTTCTGTGGGTACTGCAGCATTGCTTAAACTGCTTCTGCACTTGCTACCTCTGGCTCGCTGCCTCCTTCTTATAACTAGAGAACCCCAGAAGTGGCACCATAAAAGAATATGCCTTTGTCAGGATGCCTGGTATGTGGAGCAGGAGGATGGAGTCATACATAGGGAAATCCTTCAATCCTAAATATTGTATTGATTTTTTTTCCCCCCAAACTTTATAACTTGAGTCTACTGTAGACTTGAATGCATCACATTTCATGTGAAGAGTATTAATTGCAGAGAAAATCCTCTACTGTGAGATGTTAGAATGCAATATGATGCTGAACCAAAATCAGATTTCGTTTCTCCAAGTTCAGCTGTTTCTCGTAGATACAGCTAAATTTGATCATAGAGGAGTGTGAGTGGAAGAATATATCTGCTTCTCCATTATTAGCTTCAATTTGGATTGCAATAAGATCAATGATGAAAAACGTATCCAAACTATCTCCCTCCTCACTTTCTGCTTCCTCTTTCAGGGAATAATGGTGAAAAGGGGGAGGACAACGAGGAGGTGGATATTTATCCCCATTTTACACATGGGAAAATTGAAGGTGAGAGATATTGGGCTTGTTTCTCTGTCGCCCTCTCAACCTTGTGCAATCACTTAAACCCAGTGCAAAGTGAGTGTAAAATGCTATCACTGTTCAGGGAAGTTGGAGCCAAAGCAAAACCTTGCATCAAAACATAATTTAAAGTTCAGTTCTGTTCTAAGTATGTGGCTTTGATTCAACTAGAAGGGAAATGTTTTCTTGGAAAAGCATCTAGAGGTACTTCTTGGGCTCCCCATCACTATAGTATCCAAGCACCTTACACTGTAGTTATCCTGGCAGCATGCCTGTGAGATTGGGAAGTGCTATTATCCCCATCTTACAAAAGTGGAACCAAGGTACAGAGAGGCTAAGTAACTTGTCTGGTCACATAGAAAGTCTGTGGCAGAGCTGGGGATTGAACCCACGTCTCTGAGCCCAGTAACCTAACTACTGGACTGGGTAAACAGCCAATACTCAAGGCCTTGCAGGGTCGCTTTCATTAGGCTGAGCAATCAGTGATACAACATCAGGTATATTCTTGGTGTAACCTTTATTTTTATACAGAAAATGTACATAAAGTCCTGTTTTTCTGACACAAACAGCAGGCAGTTTTCTTGCTTGAAAATCTCCAAGTGTGTCATTCCAGTGAACTCCGTACCCAAGGAGCTCCATCTCTTTCTTCCTCTCAAGGTCATGCTCACAACTCCTTCCCTAGCCTTTCTCCCTCCAACACAAACAGGCTGCAATTCAGTCTCCTGGCCTCGAAGAGAAACTCCCTGTTGTTCTATCTGGGCTAGCTTTGCTCAGGTATGGCCATACAGCTTAGTGACTAAAGTGGTGGCCTCCATTGTCTGCAGCTGTTCCACTACATAAAGGGCTTAATTGCTCCTACCAGTGAGCCTGACAGAGAGCACTTAGAGAATGTCCATTGGCATTAATGAGTTCTCTGATTGCCTTTGGATCAAAGCCCCCCCTGCTGGTGGCGCCGCTAACACCTTTCAGCATAACAGTATAAAAAGAATGTTGTGATGGCTAGCATATTACATAACATGCACAAAATAAGCAAATAGATCATTGTTAAATGAAGACATTAGCACAGAAACCTATGTGCCTGAAACATTTCCTGTGGTACTGTGTGTTCACACCACTTTCAAACATGATGAAATCTGAAGCAGCTCCTGGTCTTATCAACCTTCTGTCATTTTCTGGTAGCTGAGCAATATCCAAGCACTTGACCTCTGTAAAAACAAGAGGAGGAAATAGCAACAAATAATCTGCTCCCTGAAAACCGGGAGAGGTGGAATTGAAGAGAGTTGTTTGCTTCTTACCTGCCAAGATACAATTCCTAATTGCACTTTTCAGTGTGACAAAAGGCCACTTAAAAGGGAGAACTGCACTTTAATTCTTCCATGAATATAGATTTTATAGTGGTGCCCTATAATTAAGGTTCTCTCACTGTTTCCATTATAAACCCATTTCAGCAGAGAGTGGGGATAATATCTCAGCCATTACAAATCACACTGGGCTAGTCAAAAAGTGATTTTTAAATCTTTTTTTTTTAATTCAACTTTGCAAGATTTTTTGTAATGCTTTTTTTCCATCTCAACAGCAGTTACCAAGAAGCTTAATCATAAATGTGCTTGGTACTTATTAGAGAATTTTATATTTTAGCAAACTTTAAGACTTTGCAGGAATAAAAATGGATGCAAAATACAGTATGGTAATAAAATATGAAAACATAGTAGCACAAAAATAAGGAAATCCTCAGTGAGTGAAAGACATGGGGGGGTTTGTTTTAATATTTAAACAAATGTACCCTTATGGTTTTGAAGCAGTAGACTATGTCACAGGCCACAGGAGAAATAATGAGAGAGAGAGAGAGAGATGCTGCTGGAAACTCAGATTTACACACACACACACCTCACACCATCTCTAGGTAGGGTTTTATTGCATTGGTTATGAGTTACTCTAATTTGGCTGAAATCTCTAGCTGTGATCTTTTCATACAGATTTAAAAGTAGTAAACTTAGAAGTACAAACAGCACAGGATGGTTTCTGTGTCTTCGTAGAGATCTCTCTGGCTTCTGGTCTACACGATCCCTTAGCCGTGCACCCTTCTGCATGTAACATTGTTTTATGGCATTTAGTCTTAAAACTTCATCAATCAGTTCCTAGATAATAGTGCCTTTTCCAGATGGGGGTTAACTCTTGAAAGCCCAGGCTGGCTCTGTAAAGCCTTTTTCTATGGACATCATAGAGGTGAGATGTAGGAAGGCATTGTGGTTCCCTCTGGGTGACATCAAGGGACCTGCATGCCCTATGACAGTCTGTCATGGAATTGAAACAAGTTGCCACCTGCACATAGTTTTATTTTCATGTTTTATAATTTGTTATTTCTATTATTAATGCTATTATTAGAGATCAAACTAAACCAGAGCTTCAGAACTGAACTTCCTTAAATTTTTGCAGTGTTCAGAGCCAGATAACTTGATGCAAACCACTTTCAGGGGCTTTGCTCTGGAAATCAAACACACACCTCTAGAGATTAGAAGTTCAGGCTTTCTCTTATCCTGGTTTTACCTAAGGGCCAGTAGAGTATCTGGACAAGCCCAATCACATTAGCAGCAGAGACTGATGGATGGAGTTCTACACCTGGACCACCATAATCAGGGCCTTAGAGGCTCTTCTCACCCACATACCTACTAAGTGTCCTTCATCTGGAGTTAGTCACACACTGAAACTCTCCAATCACTCTCTCTTATGCCTTCTGATATGTCACTTGTAAGTAGGGCTGCAAGTGGTGAGCAATGGTTTTCTTTCAGCTTTCCCAGATGCTACTCTGAGTGTTTCTGAGCAGTTAGCCAAGGTTTCCTCTTTCCTCCCACCTGATCCATCTGCTGGTTCCCTCACCCTCCACTATGCCTCTCGGTGCAGTGCAATGGGGAAGGAAGTGAGGCAAGTGCTGCTACTTCCTGACTCCGAACAGCAGCACATTCTGCTTCCCCCCTTGCGCTCAGAGCAGTAATCCAGGGGGGCTAAGTAGGGAATAGCCTGGAGTCTTAAGCTTGGTCTACACTTAAAACTTTTACCACCATATTATGTCAGTCAGGAGTGTGAAAAAACCCACACCCTTAGCAACACGGCTATGACAACGAAACTGCTGTGCTTTCATCAGCATAGCTGAGTCGTTCAGGGAGGTTGTGTTCCTACACCAGCAGAAAAGCTCCTTCTGTCAGAGTATGCTGCATCTACACTAGGGCCTGTACTGGCATATGCTCTGTGGTGTAGATATAACCTTACTCCCCTTTTAGCTCTAGATCCCAGTCTGGCTCTAAATGAGGAGAAACTGAATATTCTCCAAAAAGTGTTTCTCTTCTTGTACAAGCCACAAATTATGACAATCTATCTACCTCTCAATTGAATATGAATTTACAAGAAACTAGAGCAGCAGTAAAGAATTAGGATTTCTGCGTTATACTCATTTATTCTTTAAACCATAATAAAGCTTAGAGTAGTGGGTCAATTTAAAGCTGGTCTCTATGGACACTGTGAAATAAATGCTTTCATTACACCATATAAGTCCTAGCAGACAGCAGGGAAATAAAGTAAATCTACTAAGGATGTTAAAGTCATTAGAACGTTATCCAAGGAAATTAGACACATAACTGAGGAAAAGCATGAGCCCATGAGAAGAAACACAAAATTAACACTAAGCATTTTAACCACGGTGACAATTTTTATTGCCTCTTATTTCCTGAGTTCAAAAATGTCAGCAGTCACAAATCAGACAGGAATTAGATTGCTATGTATTAAATGATATTTATGTACTTGTGACACTGTTCTGCTTTATCTGCCGTAAGAAGTCTCCTTCCAAAGAAGTCCCAAACCACTTAGTATTGTACATGAACCAACTTTTATATCCAGATTTGTGTGTATGGGTACAGTTTCAGGAGACCAACGTGTAGAAATGTTTGCCTGCACACAACTGTTTATTGGCTTGTATCTTGCAAAGCCAGCTTTGACAGTGTTGCGTTTTATGATCATTTCCCGCCCTATAATACTTTAAAGCTTTAGATCCCATTTAGTAGAGGTTAAATTCCAAGCCAGTTTTGTAACATTAAATCATAAGTAGTAATCTCTATTACAATGGATTAAAATATATTGTCAGTCACTGCACATCAGAAAATACCTTTGTCAGAATCCTATGATGTGATTTTTTTTTTTTAATGGAAACTTATCAAGAAATATAATATGATGTTGTTCAGAAAAGATTTGTTAGCACTTCTAAATAATTACTTTTGGGTTTTTTCTTTGTTGAATTTTTGATATTGCTAGAGCTAATATCACTTAAAAAAAATCTTTCCCGTGCATAAAGGCCCAATGTTAAAAGGGCTGCATGCTGTGGCACTTGTCTGTCTGAGTACCAGCCTTCAATACAATATCAAAATGTCCCACTAACAGGACATTGACAGGAGACACAGGTAGCGTCTTTTCTTTAACAGGACACACAAGTAGTATTGTTCTCAAACTGAGTTTGGAAATAATTTAAAAACAGTTCTTCTTTTACAATTACATCACTGACATTATAACATCCCTTTCACAACATTCTAGTCAAGGTTGTGTCAGCCTTCCCATAATAACCCCCTATTTTCAGAAGTTTATAGCTCAGACATAAAAATGTGCTCTGAGCTGAAACTTGGCACAAAAGTGATATTTTTTGCAATATTTGAACATATCCATTCAGCTTTTTTTCCTGAGTGCAAAAGAAAAGGGGAGACTTTCACATACACTTTTGTGTTGATATTTTTTTTTAAAGAGAATTGGGCCAGGTTCTCCAGTCTGCTAAGTTCACTTTGTACTGCAAAACCACATGAAGAATTTCTCCTAGATAGGAGGAATTTCAAGTCAGTGTAAAGCTGACAGAAGCAGTTCTGTTGCTTATTCCAGTAATTCTGCCACTTACTTCCTCCTCTGCTAAAGCTGCCCAGCATAAGGTTATGGGGGTTAGTCAAGACACAGGTCAGGGGCAGTGAGAAGAGAAAGGAGATGAGGGGGATGAAGGGAGAAAAGGGGCCATGATGAAGCAAAATTCTACTATGACTGATTCTCTGATGGTGGAAAGTCTTCTCCAGGAGCGAGACTTAAAGGTGTTCCCCAGTAAAGTATAAGTTGCACTAGGGCTGTACAGAGTAGAATTAGGGAGTCACAGTAGGGTCCTTGTCAGCCCCTGCCCTTCCACTGAACCCAAGCTCTGCTCAATGCATAGTGAAGAACTGATCATAGAAGGTTAGAGTTGGAAGAGATCTCAGGAGGTCATTTAGTCAACCTCCTGCTCAAAGCAGGACCAACCCCAACTAAATCATCCCAGCCAGGGCTTTGTCAAGCCGGGTCTTAAAACCCTCTCAGGATGGAAATACCACCCCCTCCCTAGATAACCCATTCCAGTGCTTTACCACCCTCCTAGTGAAATAGTTTTCCTAATATCCAACCTAGACCTCCCCCACTGCACCTTGAGACCATTGCTCCTTGTTCTGTCATCTGCCACCACTGAGAACAGCCTAGCTCCATCCTCTTTGGAACCTCCTTCAGGTAGTTGAAGGCTGCTATCAAATCCCCCTTCACTCTTCTCTTCTGCAAACTAAATAAGCCCAGTTCCCTCAGCCTCTCCTCGTAAGCCATGTGCCCCAGTTCCCTAATCAATTTTATTGCCCTCATCTGGACTCTGTCCCATTTGTCCACATCCTTTCTGTAGTGGAGGCCCCAAAACTGGACGCAATACTCCTGTGCCGAATAGAGGGGAGTGATTTCTTTCTCCAACTTGCCAGAGAAGGGCTCTGTGTTCTGCACAGAGCTCTTACAAAACTCTCAACTCAGATTGAATTTCTTTAATGGGCGGTCTCTGACTAACATACAGTTTAGCAAAATATATGACCTTAGTCACCTTCCAGGGCCTCCTTGTCTCCTCTTACAATCACTTGTCACACCCTGTCTTGTTTCAGTCCTCCAGTACAGTTATTTCATTGTCTCCATCCACTAACACACTCCCATACTCTGGTGGTGGTGGTCGGTCAGGTGGAGGTCACGATGAAGTGCCCCCAATACTGCAGTTTAGAATTAAACCCCCATTTTAACTTCCCCCAGAACAGAAAACTCATTTTACCATTGTTTTAGACTTACTTCTCGGATATGTGTACCCTACATACAAAGCCATTCCAGAAATATAGCCTCATTCTTCCATGACACCCACTCTGTACTTCACAGGAACAGGCCTTAAAAATTAGGAGTGCTTCGTGGAATTCAATGGTATGAAGTTGTTGTAACTGCATTAAGAATCAAGTCTTCCATATTCATTCCTTTGCCTAGCTTGATACAAAATTATGAAACAAAGCAGTTGATTTGTTTAAATAAATCTTACCAGTATTGTACAAGAATAGCATTTTATGAATATTTAGGTTAATTGAAAAGTTCAACTCAAATTATTGCGTGTGGTCATGTGACATATATAGTCTGGTTTGTGAGCTACTGGTTAGCTGCCCCTGTTTTGAATTTGGCTCTGATGGTGTACATTTGAGTCTATATAGACTAATTTTCTGTTAGAATAAACTGGATGTATTTTGGTTTGTTAAAAATGAGCGAGTGAATGATCCGTAATGCCCTTTTCCACAATGCAGTGTCCCTTAATTACAGCAGTCACATAATGTTGCATGTTTTCCTTAGCTTTTGGGGGAGCATATGGCCTGTTTTGCAGTCTCAGTAACTATAACATTCTTCTATCTTTGCTCACTGCCATATCACTGATATTCTTTCAAAGTAAGCTTCTTGAGTATTCATTTGAAGCCACTGAGTATAATTATTAAAGATGTTAAAAACCACATGGTTTCAGAAACTGTGCTGAATATATTTTGTCCTTGATTACACTTGTAAGTAAACTATATTCAGATCTAGTTCAGCTTACCAGTTATGGATACACATCAGCAGTAGGTTGTTTGCCAGCATGGATGCAAGCTCAAGAGACTAAGCCTTTGACTCTCTGTAATGTAACAGTTTCATTATGTTAGTGTTGGGTGTGACATGGGTAGTACAGACAGAGCTGATAGTACATGAAACCTGCAGAGGTATTTTGTATGCCATATGGAGCAGTATAAAATTGTTTCTAGTATTCTTCCAGCCTTAGAAGTTTTCTGTTATTTGACCATCTTGGATGGTGAGTGTAATAAACTGTGAAATCTTAGCCCACTCTTGTAAAAATCAGACAGTAATGGGCCCGTTTGTCAGTAAGTATAAATAACAGCACCAATGAAGCGGCATCATTTGACATTAGCTGATGATCTGATCTTTTGTTGTGTAAACACACACACATGTGTCACTTGGATGACAAAGAGAAATAGAAGAGTATAAACCAATCCCATCCCAAATCCTCTCACTGCTTTTGTTTCTTGGAATATTTGCCTCATGCATGTCTCCCTCTTATGCTTATCTTTCTTGTTTCTCCTACCACCGCTTTCTCTGGTGGTACGTAGTTCCATGAGGGGGAAATGTATACAATAATGTATACAGACGTTCCTGCTCACTGATTAACACAAGACCCGGATGAAACAAACTTCATCCAACATTATCATATCTGTGGACTACAAAGGCTATTAATACTGTTTCTTCATTTTCCTAATTAAGAAATTTGAAAATAAGGGCAACATTTCTCCTTAGATATAATTAAAACAGTATTTCACAGAATTGTTCCTGAATTACCTTATCTCAGCCACTGCCAATTAAATTGGCCCAAAATGCCTTCCTAAAGTGGTCTGGCCAATTTAATTAGCCTAACTTCCCTCTCTAATTCCGTATCTTAGCGTTTCAGAAGCACTGCTTAACTCCATGGAGTGACCATAATGAATTAGGATGTATTTTTGGAGAAACTGCTTTAGTAGAAACAAAACAACCAGCCATATCATGCTGTCTGTTTTTAAGCAGAAATTCTTTTTTGACTTCAATGGCATGTTGTAGCCCACTGTTTTGCTGTGCTCCTTTCTCCGACTGGTGTCACGGCTGTGTGTGAGGAGTTCTTTAACAGGGAAACAAAATAAGTGGGGCAGCTCATAAAACTGAATCAGTAATAAAAAATGATCTACCAAACATCAATAAACATGCTCAAAAGTTTGACTCAAAGAAAATTAAAGACTTTTTTTAATGCTATAAATGAAGCTAAGAGGAAAATAGATGTAGGGAAGAGAAATAAAATTAAGGGAAGGAAAATAAACCTGAAAGAAAAATCCCCTTATAGATAACATGAAGAGAGTGGAATTAGAAGCCTCCTTAGCACTTATATAGTTCTTTCATCTTCAAAGTGCTTTACAAATATTGAATCCTCACAAGACCCTTGTGAGGTAGGTAAGGTTTTTTCTTTTTTTAATCCACTTTTTATGGAAATGGAAGTTAAGCAAAGTTTAAGGGCTAGATTATGGTACTTATGTGGGATTATGGCATTCCTGTATTGGGGGCAACACAGAGCTCCTCCACCCCACAAGGAGCACTGGGTGCTGACTCAGAGTGGCAGATGGGCTCCTGGTACATAGCATGCAAAGTGCTATACTCCAGGAGCTGGGGTCATAAGCAAAGGTTTATAATTCCTATCCCTTAATCTGGCCCTGCGTGGACATGGTGTTTTTGATGGTCACAGTCCTTAGGGTATGTCTACACTACGAAATTAGGTCGAATTTATAGAAGTAGATTTTTTAGAAAGCGATTTTATACAGTCGATTGTGTGTCCCCCCATTTAAGACCATTAACTCGGCGGAGTGGTCCACAGTACCGAGGCTAGCGTCGACTTCTGGAGCATTACATTGTGGGTAGCTATCCCACAGTTCCCGCGGTCTCCGCCGCCCATTGGAATTCTAGGTTGAGATCCCAATGCCTGATGGGTCAAAAACATTGTCGCGGGTAGTTCTGGGTACATGTCGTCAGGCCCGCCCTCCCTCCCTCCGTGAAAGCAACGTCAGACAATCGTTTCGAGTCTTTTTTTCCTGGGTTACCCTTGCAGATGCCATACCACGGCAAGCATGGAGCTCGCTCAGCTCACCATCACCGTACGTCTCCTGGCTGCTGGCAGACGTGGTACTGCATTGCTACACAGCAGCAGCTCATTGCCTTTTGGCAGCAGACGGTGCATTACGATTGGTAGCCATCGTCGTCTCCTGGGTGCTCTTTTAGCCGACCTCGGTGAGGTCGGTCAGGGGCGCCTGGACATAAATGGGAGTGACTCCAGGTCATTCTCTTTTTAAGTTTCGTCTCATGGAGATTCAGTCCTGCCTACAGTCGTACTGCACCGTCTTCTGGTGAGCAGCCAGGAAACGACGATGGCTAGCAGTCTGCTGCCAGCCTAAGATGTATAAGAGAGATGGAGTGAATCAAAACAAGAAAGAGACCAGATTTGTTTTGTATTCATTTCAGGGGCGGATTAATAATTTTGCCGCCCCTAGGCCCGGAAATAATTGCTGCCCCTGGCCCCGCCCCGACTCCACCCCTTCCCCAAAGTCCCGCCCTAACTCCACCCCCTACGTGCCCCTATTGGATCCCTTCCCCAAATCCCTGCCCCAGCCCCGCCTCTTCCCCTTCCTCCCTCTCTGACCAGCGAAACAGCTGCGGAGAAGTTCCCCTGCTCCAGCTCACCTCCTTCGCGAGCGCGCCGCCGCTTCCTGTTTCTCTCCCCTCCCTTCCTGCCCAGCAAAACAGCTGTTTCGCGGCGTAAGCGCTGGGAGGGAGGGCAGAGAAACAGGAAGCGGCGGCGCGCTCACGGAGGAGGCAGCTGCAGCAGGGGAACTTCTCTGGGGGTGCTCAAATTTGCCGCCCCTGCAAATTTTCCGGCCTAGGCCTTGTCGGCCTAGGCGATAATACGCCGCTGATTCATTTGCTCCCCCCATAAATAGTGGGGGGAGGGATAGCTCAGTGGTTTGAGCATTGGCCTGCTAAACCCAGGGTTTTGAGTTCAATCCTTGCAGGGGCCATTCTATGTGACAGTTGTGTGTGTTTCTCCTTGATGCAAACCCACCGCCTTGTTGATTTTAATTCCCTGTAAGCCATGTCATCAGTCGCCCCTCCCTCCGTCAGAGCAATGGCAGACAATCGTTTCATGCCTTTTTTCAGTGCAGACGCCATCACACAGCAAGCATGGAGCCCGCTCAGATCACCGTGGCAATTATGAGCACTGTAAACACCACGCGCATTATCCAGCAGTATATGCAGAACCAGAACCTGCAAAAGCAAAAGCAGGCGAGGAGGCGATGGCAGCGCGGTGACGAGAGTGATGAGGACATGGACAGACTTCTCTCAAAGTACGGGGCCCGGCAATGTGGACATCATGGTATTAATGGGGCAGGTTCATGCCGTGGAACGCTGATTCTGGGCCCGGGATACACGCACAGACTGGTGGGACCGCATAGTGTTGCATGTGTGGGATGATTCCCAGTGGCTGCGAAACTTTCGCATGCGTAAGGGCACTTTTATGGAACGTTGTGACTTGCTTTCCCCTGCTCTGAAGCACAAGAATACCAAGATGAGAGCAGCCCTCACAGTTCCCAAGCGAGTGGCGATAGCCCTCTGGAAGCTTGCAACGCCAGACAACTACCAGTCAGTCGGACATCAATTTGGAGTGCAAATCTACAGTGGGGGCTGCTGTGATCCAAGTAGCCAACGCAATCAAAGAGCTGCTGCTATCAAAGGTAGTGACTCTGGGAAATGTGCAGGTCATAGTGGATGGCTTTGCTGCAATGGGATTCCCTAACTGTGGTGGGGCGATAGACGGAATCCATATCCCTATCTTGGCACTGGAGCACCAAGGCAGCGAGTACATAAACTGCAGGGGGTACTTTTCAATGGTGCGGCAAGCACTGGTGGATCACAAGGGACGTTTCACCAACATCGATGTGGGATGGCTGGGAAAGGTACATGACACTCACATCTTCAGGAACTCTGGTCTGTTTCAAAAGCTGCAGCAAGGGACTTTCTTCCCAGACCAGAAAATAACCGCGAGGGATGTTGAGATGCCTATAGTTATCCTTGGGGACCCAGCCTACCCCTTAATGCCATGGCTCATGAAGCCATACACAGGCAGCCTGGGCAGTAGTCAGGACCTGTTCAACTATAGGCTGAGCAAGTGCACAATGGTGGTAGAATGTGCATTTGGATGTTTAAAAGTGCGCTGGAACAGTTTACTGACTCGGTTAGACCTCAGCGAAACCAATATTCCCATTGTTATTACTGCTTGCTGTGTGCTTAACAATCTCTGTGAGAGTAAGGGGGAGACATTTATGGTGGGGTGGGAGGTTGAGGCAAATCGCCTGGCCACTGATTATGCGCAGCCAGACACCAGGGTGGTTAGCAGAGTACAGGAGGGTGCTGTGCGCATCAGAGAAGCTTTGAAAACCAGTTTAATGACTGGCCAGGCTACGGTGTGAAAGTTCTGTTTGTTTTTCCTTGATGAACCCCCGTCCCCTTGCTTCACTCTACTTCCCTGTAAGCTAACCACCCTCCCCTCCCCCCTTCGATCACCGCTTGCAGAGGCAATAAAGTCATTGTTGCTTCACATTCATGCATTCTTTATTAATTCATCACACAAATAGGGGGATAACTGCCAAGGGAGCCTGGGAGGGGTAGGGGAGGAGGGAAGCACCAGGTGGGGTGATGGAGGAGGGAAGGATAAGGCCACACTGCACTTTAAAACTTATTGAATGCCAGCTTTCTGTTGCTTGGGCCAGTCCTCTGGGGTGGAGTGTTTGGGTGCCCGGAGGCCCCCCCACCGCATTCTTGGGCGTCTGGGTGAGGAGGCTATGGAACTTGGGGAGGAGGGCGGTTGGTTACACAGGGGCTGTAGCGGAGGTCTGTGCTCATGCTGCCTTTCCTGAACCTCAACCATATGCCGGAGCATATCAGTTTGTTCCTCCAGTAGCCTCACCATTGCCTCTTGCATTCTGTCAGCAAGCTGACGCCACCTATCATCTTCAGCCACATGTCCTCGCGTTCATATTGTGCTTTCCTGGACTCTGACATTGTCTGCCTCCACGCATTCTGCTGTGCTCTTTGAGTGTGGGAGGACTGCATGAGCTCAGAGAACATTTCATCGTGAGTGCGTTTTTTTCGCCTTCTAATCTTCGCTAGCCTTTGGGAAGGAGAAGATAGTGTGAGCGTTGAAACATTTGCAGCTAGTGGAGGGAAAAAAAGGGAGAGTGGTAGTTAAAAAGACACATTTTAGAGAACAATGGGTAGACTCTTTCATGGTAAACCTTGCTGTTAACATTACATAGCACATGTGCTTTCGGTACAAGGTCGCATTTTGCCTCTTATTGAGGATATGCCGGTTTGGTGTGAGAGATCTTTCACGCAGGGCTGGGCAACAGAATTCGGCTTGCAGCCAGCCATGGTAAGACAGTCTTTTAGCTTCTTTAACCTTCATAACATGTGGGGATGGTTTCAAACAGCAGCACCCTCATTTCCCATACCAAGCAGCCATTGGGTTGGCCATTTAAAATGGATTGGCAATTTAAAAGGAGAGACTGCAGTTTTCGGGTTAGCGTGCAGCACAAACCCAACTAACCCCCCCCCCCCCCACACACACACACATCCAATTCTCTGGTATGATCGCTTCACCCCTCCCCCCACCACGTGGCTAACAGCAGGGAACATTTCTGTTCAGCCACAGGCAAACAGCCCAGCAGGAACGGCCACCTCTGAATGTCCCTTTAATAAAATTTCCCTATTTCAACCAGGTGACCATGAATGATATCACTCTCATGAGGATAACACAGAGAGATAAAGAACGGATGTTGTTTGAATGCCAGCAAACACCGGGACCATATGCTGTGTTATGCAATGATTCCAGACTACGTGCTACTGGCCTGGCATGGTAAAGTGTCCTACCATGGAGGATAGAATAAGGCTGCCCTTCCCAGAAACCTTTTGCAAAGGCTTTGGGAGTACATCCAGGAGAGCTTTATGGAGATGTGCCTGGAGGATTTCTGCTCCATCCCAGACACGTTAACAGACTTTTCCAGTAGCTGTACTGGCCGCGAATGCCAGGGCAAATTAATCATTAAACACGCTTGCTTTTAAACCATGTCTAATATTTACAAAGGTACACTCACCAGAGGTCCCTTCTCCGCCTGGTGGGTCTGGGAGGCAGCCTTGGGTGGGTTCGGGGGGTACTGGCTCCAGGTCCAGGGTGAGAAACAGTTCCTGGCTGTCGGGGAAAACGGTTTCTCCGCTTGCTTGCTGTGAGCTATCTTCAACCTCCTCCTCATCATCTTCCTCGTCCCCAAAACCCGTATCCCTGTTGCGTGAGAATCCATTGATGGAATCAAAGCACAGGCACAGAGGTGGGGTAGTGGTGGCTGCACCTCCTAGAATGGCATGCAGCTCATCATAGAAGCGGCATGTCTGGGGCTCTGACCTGGAGCGGCCGTTTGCCTCTCTGGTTTTTTGGTAGGCTTGCCTCAGCTCCTTAAGTTTCACATGGCACTGCTGCGGGTCCCTGTTATAGCCTCTGTCCTTCATGCCCTTGGAGATTTTTTCAAATGTTTGGGCATTTCATCTTTTGTAATGGAGTTCTGATAGCATGGATCAGATCCCGTACCTCCTGTTCGGTCCATGCTGGAGCTCTTTTGTGATTCTGGGACTCCATCCTGGTCACCTCTGCTGATGAGATCTGCACTCACCTGCAGATTGCCATGCTGGCCAAACAGGAAATGAGATTCAATAGTTTGCGGGCCTTTTCCTGTCTACCTGGCCAGTGCATCTGAGTTGAGAGCACTGTCCAGAGCGGTCACAATGGAGCACTCTGGGATAGCTCCTGGAGGCCAATACTGTCGAATTGCGACCACACTACGGCCAGGTCGATTTCAGCACTAATCCCCTCGTCGGGGAGGAGTACAGAAATTGATTTTAAGAGCCCTTTAAGTCGAAAAAAACGGCTTCGTCGTGTGGACGGGTCAGGGTTAAATCGATGTAATGCTGCTAAATTCGACCTAAACTCATAGTGTAGACCAGGGCTTAGTCTCCTTTCAGTTACACCAGTTTTGCATCAGTTACTTCCACAGACT
This sequence comes from Platysternon megacephalum, assembly GCA_003942145.1. Classification (NCBI taxonomy): domain Eukaryota; kingdom Metazoa; phylum Chordata; order Testudines; family Platysternidae; genus Platysternon; species Platysternon megacephalum. The sequence goes on from QXTE01000448.1 coordinate 52,609, forward strand.
TCAGTGGAGGTATTCTGGAATTACAACAGAGTAAGTGAGAGAATCGAGATCTCAGTTCACCATGTTCCATCCACTGCCCTGTACAGTGTTATCCAAGTATATTAGTTATGTGACATTACCCCTTGTTTAACAATGCGTCACTGAGAGAATCCTTTGGTTTGTTTATCAAATAAAAATCCAACTAAAACATTTTCTGTTCTCCAGACATGAAAGATCTAGATGAAATTAAAATAAGAAGATGGGTCTGATCCAGTATGGCAATTCCAATGTGTGTGGACATTTGCATATACTCAAACTGTACATGCAAAATGTCTAACGTTAGAGTGGAACTCATGGTGGGATATGGGTATTTGTCTGTTTGGGTGCAAATGCATGTGGACTTTTGCAAGCATTGTTTTAAAAGACTAGGCTCTGATTTCCAAGTAGATGAGTTTTATTTAATAAACTGTCACATCGCTAGGAATGTCCTAAGATATAACTGAGATGGGGGTGAGGGGAAGGAAATAATAAAATCTTATCCAAATGAGCAAAGCCACTGATGTATCATATTTTAAACCCTAAAACGTGATAAAATTTATTGATTTTTTTCAAATACTATCTGAACTGAAGCCAAAAACAATTATAAAGTAACATGACAATGCAAAATGGAAAATATCATTTGCCATCCTAATTTCCTTAATATAAAATTTGGAGACTCCATAAAGGTAATGTTTCATTCCAGAGAAAAGGAGAGAGAAGAGTAGTCCCCCCTCCCACCCCCACCCCAGCAGGCTCTGTAGACATACCCTTAGCAAAGAGCAGGGTCCTACTATAGCTACAACACCTGGATCCAAAGCAAAAAACTATATCCCAAAATACACTTTAGTCACGTAAGGGGAGAAATTCTGCAAACCTTACTCATGCAAGTAGTTCTGATAAAGTCAGCGGGACTACTCGTGTGAGCAGAGCCAGCAGGATTTTGTCCTAAATTTTGAATTCAGTGTTACCATTCTCAGATCTTTTTGGAATTCATTGATTGATACCACCCTGGAGTCATGCAACACACAGCTGAAAGGGCATATCATAAGAGCTTGCAAAGATTCACTATTGATCAACCTTCCACTAAGCTATGTCCTCACTACGAACTATGGGTGTGATCCCTCTGTTTGTGTATGTGTGCTCGCGCTAGCTCTCATCAAGCTAATGTGAATGTAAATACCAGTGTATCCGCAGTAGCATGAGTAGTGGCAGCAAAGACATGGCTGAGTCATGCCTCCACTACCACTGCTGCGTTGCTATCTAGACTCTCACTAGCTTGATGAGAGCTGGCTCAAGTGTGTACATGAGCAGTGGGGGTCACACCCATAGCTCATAGTGAGGACATAGCCTAAGATTACATTCTATCCGTTACAAATTCTGCAGGGTTTTTGGTTTTGTTTTGTTTTACATAACTGCTCTGACCTCATCTGAGTTACATAGGGACAATTCATTAGAGCAGAATTTGGTCTTAGTTGGATGTGCTTCACAGTAATGGTGGCTTTTTTTCAAAAATATTTTAAACTTTACATTTGGGTCATAGTTGGAGCCTCAACTATTTGGGAAAGAACAAGTTAAAATTACTTAGACAAGTTAGATGTCAAGTCACCAGGGCCTGATGAAATACTCAAGGAGCTGACTGAAGAGCTATCTGAGCCATTAGCGATTATCTTTTAAAAGACATGGAAGATGGGAGAGATTTCACAGGACTGGAAAAAGGGCAAATATAGTGCCCATCTATAAAAAGGAAAATAAGAACAACCCAGGGAATTACAGACCAGCCATCTTAACTTCAGTACCCGGAAAGATAATGGAACAAATAATTAAGCAATCAATTTGCAAACACCTAGAAGAGAATAAGGTGATAAGTAACAGTCAGCATGGATTTGTCAAAAACGAATCATGTCAAAGCAACTTAATAGTTTTCCTTAACAGGGTAACAAGCCTCATGGATGGGGGGGAAGCAGTAGACATGGTATATCTTGACTTCTGTAAGGCTTTTGATACTGTCTCACATGACCTTCTCATAAACAAACTAGGGAAATACAACTTAGATGGAGCTACTACAATGTGGGTGCATGACTGGTTGGAAAACCTTTCCTACAGAGTAGTTATTAATGGTTCACAGTCAAGCTGGAAGGGCTTTTCGAGTGGGGTCCCACAGAGATCAGTTCTGGGTCTGGTTCTGTTCAATATCTTCATCAATGATAATGGCATAGAGACAGGGATGGCGCAACCCATTAGGCGACCTAGGCGGTCTCCTAGGGCACTAACATTTGGGGGGCACCGGCGCCCTGGTCGTCGGCAGTATTTTGGGGGCGGGACCTTCTGCCGCCTCTGTCGGGGGCGGCATTTTGGGGGCGGGACCTTCCGCCTCATAGGGCGGCGAAAAAGCTGGCGGCGCTCCTGCATAGAGAGTACACTTACAAAGTTTGCGGACAATACCAAGCTCGGAGGGGTTGCAAGTGCTTTGGAGGATAGGATTAAAATTCAAAATGATCTGGACAAACTGGAGAAATGGTGTAAAGTACATGGGATGAAATTCAATAAGGACAAATGCAAACTGTTCCTTCCTAAATGGAGTAATCTGTTTCACACATAGAAAATGACTGCCTAGGAAAAAGTAGTGCAGGAAGGGATCTGGGGTCATAGTGGATCACAAGCTAAATATGAGTCAACAGTGTAACACTGTTGCAAAACAAAACAAAAAAAACACCTCATTCTGGTATGTATTAGCAGGAGTGTTGTAAGCAAGACACAAGAAGTAATTCTTCCGCTCTACTCTGCACTGATTAGGCCTCAGTTGGAGTGTTGTGTCTGTTGTCAGATGCTACCGGTGGGGTGCTCTGCTTTCTCCTATGTTGATATCACTCAGCTGCGTGCGTGTGGTCCCTCTGTGTGCTGCCCCAGCTCTGCAGATCGCTGGCGCAGCAGACCCGACGAGCACCCCCAATAACCACAGAGTCCAGTAAGATGCAAAGCTACGTCGAGTAGGTTTATTGCGACCTCGGACACAATTGCAGTTCCCTGTAGGTTTCTTAGCCTAACTCAGGGCATACTACGAGAAAGTGCCTCTTGGCAATGGACCCAGCTCAGTCAGTGGGGGGACTTTCCACTGCCCCCTCGGCTGGTCAAAGCCACCGCCCCAGCGATACATTCTTATACACAGGTACAAACAAGTTACACATCACTCCTGACGTATTGAGGTGCCACCCTTCTACGCAGCAAGGTACAACCCCTCTACGTAGTAAGGTGCCGCCTCTCACCTTGTACAGATTGGTTCGATCAAAACAACTCTATCCATCATTTTACCCTTTTGCCCCCGTCATTGGGATGGGTCGTCCTGTTCCATTTTATCTGTGTGGAATGTCTACATTCTGATCCCTAGTGTGCCGTACCTTTTAGGTATGTATCTTCTTGCAGCAGTAGCCCTTTCCTTGCCAACTTCTGTGAGCAGGGCCTGCCTCTAGCTCACAGCTTAACTTTGCTTTATGCTTAGCAAAGTCTTGACCATTACTTCAGTTCAGGCCTCAGGCCTCATACTGGGCCTTTATCAGGGCCTTCACTTACTACAGTGTCCAGTTCTGGGCATCATATTTTGGGAAAGATGTGGACAAATTGGAGAAAGTCGAGAGAAGAGCAACAAAAATGATTAAAGGTCTAGAAAACATGACCAATGAGGGAAGATTGGAAAAAAATGGGTTTGTTTAGTCTGGAGAAGACTGAGAGGGGACATGATAACAGTTTTCAAGTACATAAAATGTTGTTACAAGGAAGACGGAGAAAAAATGTTCTCCTTAACGTCCTAGGAGAGGACAATAAGCAATAGGCTTAAATTAGAGCAAGGGCAGTTTAGGTTGGACATTAGGGAAAAGTTCCTAACTGTCAGGGTGGTTAAGCACTGGCATAAATTGCCTAGGGAGGTTGTAGAATCTCCATCAATGGAGATTTTTAAGAGCAGGTTGGACAAACACCTGTCAGGGATGGTCTAGATAATACTTAGCCCTGCCAGGAGTGGAGGGGACTGGACCAGATGACCTCTCGAGGTACCTTCCAGTCTACAATTCTATTATTCTATTCAGCAGTACCCTTTAATATAATTTATCCAAAAGCATAAACATTTCATCCAAACTTTCCTCCAGTTCATCTGAAACAGGAAAGTGATGGTATCTGTAATGTTTCAGTGAATGAACAGGTATTTTGTCCAGTTGCCTTTTCAGAAAACAGAATTAATACCTTAGTGTCCCGATATGTGGCTTCCCCTTCCCCTCCCCAGAAGATAAGAAATGTCCAGTATGGGGTCATCTATCTCATTCACTACTGCCTTGTGTTGTCTGCCTTGTTGAGAAAGTGCTGCTTTGCCCCTTTAGCCTTGATTCTCCACCCCCCCTTTTCCAGGATTCAGATTAGAACTGTGTGGATAACTGTCAGTGAATAATGTATTTGAACATTGTCTTTTTAGGGTGATGAATTTTCTACACACAGATGGTAATTTCCCTGAACTTTTTCCCTGTCGCCGTATAGTTACTGTGAATGATTCAAAGTCCATAGCTTGTTTATAAGCAGTTTTAACAGCATGGCCAAGTGGGTTGGACACACCTATTGTATGACCTTGGCCAAGTCACTTCAGCTGTCTGTGTGTCTGATTCTACTCCCATACACTTCAATGGCAAAACTCCCATTGACTTAAATGGTGCAGGATCAAGCCTTGTGCCTCTTTTTCTCTCTAATGACTCTAATGAAACTACTCATCTTCTTAAAGTTAGGCAACTGCATAGCTGTTTTGCTGCATCAGGCAATAGTGCAGAGCCCCTTGCAGCATTGAGCCCCAGAACTTTGAAAAATTAATCATATAGCTTGAACCCTATTATGGTTTGGTTTCACTCCTACTTATATTGTGGTCAGTGGCTGGAGATGCTTATTATTAGACTGCAAAATTCAAAATCTACCTTTTGTGCTCTTTTCTGTTGCACATTTTGCTATTTTTTTTTTACATGATTTCATTACCCTCAAAGTTCACTAGATGCAAAATTTCAATGGAGTGATATTTTCACATCTAAAAATATGCATTTCTGCATCTTTTTAGTGTAAAGCTAAGTTTTTCTCAAATTTCAATCAAATTTTCACTTGAATGTGGCCATGTTCTAATTTTATTTTTTTTTATTTTTTATTTTGTAATGTAAACCTTATAAAAAAATTTCAGGAAAATGGTATTATAAAATATGAAAAACCAAGACATTTGAATATTTTTGCTTTTTATTATGAATATTTCACACATGTAATCCATTTTATCCTAACTGATTTTTCCATTGCTAATTGTAATACTTGTGCAGTAAGATTGTGCAGTTCCTTCTGCGTCTGAAATCCACAAATAAGTACACAGGTGGTCGAACCCTCCTGTTCTGACACTGGTTTGCTGCCCTATAGTTTTGCATTGCTTTTTAATGAATACTGTGCAAGCAACACACCCATCTGCCACTACAGAGAAATCACATAAAAATAAATATACACCTGCCTCCTAAGTGAGCAGAGCCTTTTACGTTTAAGTTTACTGCCTCATCAATATCTATCAATTTTATGATGCTTTAAAGTCCTAACCATTGACATTCTTATGACATATTCTAACTGCAGTTCCAAAACTTTCAACTAGCCAATCTGAAGGTATAATTTCTAGCTAGCATTTTGTTTCTAGTTACTTGTTAGTAACTAGAGATGGAAAGAATGTATTGATGATTTGGAATGAATACTGCAAATTTTGCTTGAAACCAGTTATCTTGGTTGTTGCAACACTAGAATTGCATAAGTCTCACTTCAGACAATAGGAAGTCGGCAACTAATCTCTTTGCATGATGCTGAGAGTCAGAGCTGCCCTTTTCAAAGTACATGCTAATCTCCTGTCCTGCCCTAGTTCTCTGTGTATCATTGTGTTTGGTTAACTCTTCTTTCATAACGGGATCCAGTCCTTTAGTCAAAAAAATGTTTTATATTCTGAAAAAACTTTGAACTAAAATATCTTCTGAACTCTCAATAAAGCTAACTCTCTGGGAAAACTTATTCTGTGCATGTGTATATAGGGTCATATTTTTGTCACTTTTATCCCAATGAATAGTTTGTCACTCCACAAGTTGTCCCATGAGTATGGATAGTAGAATCTGGATTTAGAGATTAATTTAAATCATAATTATTTATTTTAATGTATATATCTTATATAAAAAGTACTTCTTTCCATGCTCTAGGTCCTTTAACAATTATTAAAAGCATAAACCATTATAAAACTGTATATGTTTTTCATAGCCGTCAGGAAAGGATCTTATAACCTCACTGCTTCTGCTTAGGGCTTAATTTTTAATTTATCTATTTATTTCTATCACTAACCTGGGCCATTGCTTGAGATAAAGTCTTATAAGTTATAGCGACATAAGTGGTAGTATAGACATAGGCTTAGTCTCCTTGAAATAGTCCAGGACAGTTAATGGTTGCCATGTCACTCAGGGGTGTGAATAAGCCACCTCTTTGAATGACATAAGTTACACCGACCTAAGCACCAGTGTGGATAGCGCTGTATCGGCGGGAGAGCTTCTCCTGCTGACATAGCTACGGCCACTCGTTTGGGGTGGATTAATTAAGTCGACAGCAGAGGTCTTGGAGCTAAGAGCAGCTACACTAGAGATCGTACAGCGATGCAGCTGCATCGGTTCAGCCATAGCCTAAGTCTATAAGTCCACAGTAATGGCATTCAGGAGACTGCTGCTAACAAACTATGGGCCAGATTCTCAGATGTTATCTGGTACGCTTGGCTCCATTGACTTCAATGTACCTACACCAGTTGATTATATGGTCCCAAGTATTAATTTTAGGATTTCAGCTGTGATATCAGTTTACCATGTCTGTTTGTTTTATTTGTAAAAGGTTTCAGAGTGGTAGCCGGGTTAGTCTGTATCAGCAAAAAGAATGAGGAGTCCTTGTGTCACCTTAGAGACTAACAAATTTATTTGGGCATAAGCTTTCGTGGGCTAAAACCCACTTCATCAGATGCATGGAGTGGAAAATACAGTAGCAGGTATAAATACACAGTACATGAAAAGATGGGAGTTGCCTTACCAAGTGGGGGTCAGTGCTAACGAGACAATTCAATTAAACTAGGCTATTCACAACAGTAGAATACCAAGGGAGGAAAAATCACTTTTGTAGTTGTAATGAGGGTGGCCCATTTCAAACAGTTGACAAGAAGGTGTGAGTAACTTAGGAAGGTAGAAATTAGTTTTTCAATGACCCATTCACTCCCAGTCGTTATTCAGGCCTAATTTGATGGTGTCCAGTTTGCAAATTAATTCCAGTTCTGCAGTTTCTCGTTGGAGTCTGTTTTTGAAGTTTTTTTGTTGAAGAATTGCCACTTTTAAGTCTGTTATTGAGTGACCAGGGAGACTGAAGTGTTCTCCTACTGGTTTTTGAATGTTATAATTCCTGAGGTCAGATTTGTGTCCATTTATTCTCTTGTGTAAAGACTGTCCAGTTTGGCTAATGTACATGGAAGAGGGGCATTGCTGGCACATGATGGCATATATCACATTGGTAGATGTGCTGGAATTAATTTTCAAACTGGACAGCATCAAATTAGGCCTGAATAAAGACTGGGAGTGGATGGGTCATTACAAAAACTAATTTCCCCATACTGATGAAGTGGGTTTTAGCCCACAAAAGCTTATGCCCAAATAAATGTCTTAGTCTCAAAAGTGCCACAAGGACATCTCTTTGTTTTTATTTGTATAAGTTTGTTACTCTCTCAGACTATGCAGTTTTCCCGTCATGCATTTTAAAGAAAAATGGCCTAAGCATCGAAGACCATCTCATCACTTTACATGAGTAGTTTACAGGATTTGGCAGTGGACATGCAAAAAAGAGCTAGTGTGAATGGATTAACAACTCAGTTTATTTCTCTTATCAATATGTAGTTATTATTCAGTATAACAAAAGAATTCACAGTGTTATCTCACATTGTCTAATAACACATTAAGTGTCTGATGCTGGTACCCCACTAGCCATAAAACTCCCACTAACATTAATGGGAGATGCATGCAAATGGAGAGATTGGAAATGTAATGAATTATTTAGTGTATGCTACAATGAATATAAAAAAATCCCAACTGAATTATTTGGGGGGAATGATAACTAGTATCATTTGGAGATACATGAAATCATAAATACGTAATGTCCTTATGGATTTATAATGAAATATGACAAACTATCCAATTAATTCAATTAAAATAAAGTAGTATACTATCATCTACACTATGGGCATTCCTTATTTATTCCAGTGCATTATTTATTGTAATACCATTGAGAGATGAATGAATCTGGTATTGGTATACAGGTGATAAGGATCTCTATAGGATTTCCAGTGCAATTCAACATTAAATAACTCCTTTGGTGCCGCTGGAAGCTCAATGTATTGCCAGAAAAAATGGATCCCTTTCAGACTTACATCAGTGTCTTAGAATCATATGAATGACAGGAGCCATGCATGTAGCCCTTAGGGCTTTAACTGGACCATTAACTAGAGAAAGAGGGTTGTTTAACCATATAGTTGCTTGACTAAGCCTATATAGTACTTGAACATTACAAAACTATGATTAATATGATTAATCTGAATTTCTCTTTGTTCTTACTGTTTGTCCCTTTTCCTCATGTCATACCAATGTGTGTTCTCCAATAACACATGTGGAATTGATTAGAAATGTCATCTAGGCAATATGCTGAAAGGTTTTCCCATCCTTTTATTCTGAGGAATACTCTTTTCATTCAGATCTCTAAATCCCTTCTACAAGGCCATAAACATGACATTCCAGCTGAGTCTGCAAAGACATCTGAGACACCTCTCCTGTTAGTCCCAATGGTACTCCATAGCGCAACTCTAGGAGACGCTCGTGAAGTGAACAGCAGTGATTATCAGCACATCTGATCTTGCACCGAAGCATAACTTTCTTATGATATTCGTATCTTTCAGAATCGCAATATGACTGAATAAATACAGATATATTCTCCATGGAGAGGGAAGGAGGATTTTTGACAATAAGGAACTGACCAAAGCTTGCCATCCCCAATTATTATCAATGCTGAATATGTGCATACTCAATTTTGGTGGGGATGGAAATTCTGTATCAGAGAGAGAGACACACACACTTTTCGAGTGCTATGTGCAGGACTGTATTTTCTGTAGGAGCCTTTAGCTTGAGAGTTGAAAACGTGACTTGTCAAGTTACATTCAGTTAACCAATGTTGGCCCACTGAGCTGGAAACAATGTTCTGTGGTGTTTATACTTGACTTTTTTCTTCATGATTGCATCAATGAACAATGGTTTCAGTGATGTGGAGTTTATAGCATGAAAAGACCTCCAGCCACAGAGAACATAAACCAAGTACAAGACACTGAATGCTCTGACTAAAACAACAGCATTAGGGACAGAATGAAGTTCCACTTCATCCTCTGGTGCTATAGGGATCACTGTCCTTCTCCAGCAACTATCCCTCCAAGAGCGTGGCTATGTGGTGCTGAACTGTAACCTGACTTCTGTATTTAGAACTGAGTCTATTAAATGCCACGTGAAGCTCATATCCAAGGAAAAATTAATTGAAAATAACCTGGAGCAACAAGTTTCTTAAACACCATTCAACTGAGAAGGCCCAAATTTCAACATTTAAAGACTTTCTCTGCGATACTGATCAGGACAGCACAGATGCTCTGATGCTGCGCAGAGCACAGGGAGCGACAGACCCACCACATCTTTTCTCTGACTTCAGCTATCAGACTGTTTTTGTACTTCCCTTAAAATGCCATGATTTATTCTGCATCAGCAGGAAGAGCCACTGTATTTTGCTAGCATGTACTTAGACTTTAAAAAGGAAGATGGAATAATTCAATCTCATTCCACAATGCATACATCCAAGCTTGTTAGGAGAGGGCTGGAGAGCCATGAAACTCTTTGTGACATCATCAGGGCTGTGAATAATGGTTCATCAGAGCTTCATAGACTCCTTTGCCCTTTCCCATGGGTTATGAAATTCCAAGAGAGAGACGACCTCATTCAATCAGTGCTATAGCAACTGTAAAATTTCAACCATATTGGTGGTACACAGTGTTGCCAACTCTTGTGATCTTTATCTCACAACAGTTGGTGCTTTTCTTAAAGCCCCAGCTGATGGAATTAGGTTATTAGCTGAGAATCTTGGCTTTCATTTATTTTAAAAAAGTAAGTTTCTGACCTTTATGGATGTGGAGCAAAGAGTGAAAATATGAACCTTAAGTGCTCCTACCTGAGGAAATAAAATAATGCCAAATTTAAAGAATCTCATTATTTTTAAGCCAATTTTATCATTTTGGTGCCTGACTTATGACTTTTAAATACTTAGAGTTAACAATATGGCCATTGGCATCCTGAGAATAGGGTGTATCCAAAAACTATGCAATGATTATTTTGTATTTATAAAAGTTTAATGGGGTCACAGGATCAAGGCCCTGATTCATCACATCAGTTAAGTGCTTGCTTAAGTCCCATAGACTTCAATGTGAATGCAGCACATGCTGAAAACTAAGTATGTGCTTAAGTGCTTTTCTGAATCAGGACCTAAATGTGTTAGCAAATGACTAATACTAGTTTTAAAAGAAAACACCCTGCATCACCCATGTTTTCTCAGATTTGCCTTTCTCCATAAGTTAACTTTTCCTGTGTATATATTAGCCATGAAAAGATTATGATTTTCTCAGAAGCGTTTGCCACTTGAAACTCTATGCTAATAAATATTCAGGTAATAAATCTTGATCTGCAGGTTGTTCATTATATTTAATATCTGAGCTGTTTTGATCAGTCACAAAAGTCACCTGGTATGTTTTTGTTCCCTGATTGGGTTTGCATAACTCCTGGAAGCAAATCTCTCAGGCAAATGTTTTTAATTTATTTATCATTTGCATTTATAATGGAGTAGCACCCGGCGTGTGCTAGGTGCTTTCCAAATACAGAAGATCATTTGATTGTGAGCTCTGTGAGGCTAGGACTGTCTCTTCCTACGTCTTGGTACAGTGCGTAGCACAATGAGGCCCTGATCTCAGTTGGGGCTCTTTGAAATAGTATAAATAATATAAAGACAACCCAGTCCCTGCCCTGTACAGCTATACAAGTTCAAAGTTCACTTTCTGTAAATATTCTTCAGCATTCAAATTCAGTAACTGTTTCTCCCCTGTGGACAGTGAACACACAAGCAGAGTAAATACAGCCAAAGCTTTGTTACAAACATTAATGAGACTCTCTGAAGCAGGGTCCGTTTCCATCTGTGTTTGTACAGCACCCAGCTCGATGGGGCTAACAATCCTCATTGGGTCTTTGATGTAACCATGACCTAGTGCAGTGGTTCTCAACCTTTTTTAGTTTGTGGACCCCTATAAAATTTGGAATGGAGGTGAGGACCCTGTTGGAAATCTTAGACATAATCTGCGGACCTCTAGAGGTGCGCTGATCACAGCTTGAAAACCACTGTTCTATGGTAACTACAACCTTTTGTGGACCTCTTAGACAGAGTCTGAGGACCCCCAGGGGTTGGCAGACCACAGGTTGAGAACCACTGACCTAGTATATAATAATACTTGGGGGAACATGTATGCAGTATTCATTCACAACCTAACATTACTTTGTGCCACCCAGCCTCCCTGCTCAGAGCTTTGCTAAACTCACTCCAAAGTTGAAAACCATTGGAGCCAATTGGAATAATTTACGTGCACTAGTACTGGCAAGTAAACTTTAGGAAAATACAATGTTATCAAAATCCCATTAAACTGCCATATACCTTTTCCTCCCTACTTATTATCCAGATATTTGTGTATAAACTGGAGTTTTCTCCCTCTATAATCCGCCTCCTTACGCTGTCTGATTCATTCAGTGATGCATTACGATTTGTTATCATACAAGCACGGGATGGTGATCTCACTATCAGATGGATCAGGCAACAGCAGTGCTGTGCTGTCATGCCCTATTGTTCTCATTATACAGTAGCATTATCTTGATGCAGCACAAACTAAACAGACTGAAACTCCCAGGGCACTTTGAATAGGAAGCGCACAGCCATTTTATATATTTTTTTTCTTCTACCACTGTGTCCTGGTGTATGTCACTTATTATCATGGGAAGAAGTATGACATTAAGGAAGGCTGATCTCATACTGTATTTACTGATGAAAATTCAAGCCCCTGAAGAATGCTAATCTTTGAAAGTGACATTGGACTGGTCTTTTGTATACCACAGGTGTCTAGAATATACTGAAACTCTAAGACAGCTTGCAAATGCAAGTGCATTTAAAATTTGCTCCTTACAAGGAGCAAGATGGTGTGTTAAGTTAGCAAGTCCATTAACCTTTCATTTCTGGAGACTTGGCTAAAAATGTTTGATTATAGCCACAAGTGGTAATTTGGTGGCATCATCCAAATTTTAAATCAAATGCACTGGATAAGGGCTAAAAAGTCCTTTGTTTCCCCTCCCACCTTTCCTGTGTTACGTGGGAGGGCTATATGATTGTAGTGGTTCCTTCTGGCCTTCAGATTTATGAATCTCTTTTGTAGATGTTTCTAATAGGGACGTGCTTCTGTTCCTTATACCATAAAATCACTCTGAAGTTTGTGTAACTTCTCTAGGTCATCATTACCTTCTATACCCATTTCATAAACAATCAGCTGGTTATCCAGAAGCTTTTGATTTATTTAATTTAAATTTTCATAAGCTACGTACAGAAACAAAGTTGCCAAAGGAGAAGGGGGAGAGAGAGAAGCCCATGCAGATGAGTCCAGATTGTACTTTATCCCACACTGTCGGACAACAGTACAGGTCTCCTCAATATGAGAAGATAAAACATGGGTTCCAAGCATAACTAATGGAAGTTGTTGTTGATGGAACTGAGAAGCATCACAAACCTCAACAATTTCCAATCCAAGAGCCTGATCCTGTGCCCACTGAAGTTAATGGAAAGAATTCATGCAAATTCCCTTCATGGAAGGAAGTGAAGAGGGAACCACGTATGACATATGTTAGTCACTTTCTTTAATTTATCTTTGGAGGGCATTTAGATAGCACGGCACTGTATAAAAAGGTGAATAGAACAAAATAGTGGGGCTCCGTGATTTTGTTGGTCATTTCCTGATTATCTATCACAGGGATCAGCAACCTTTGGCACGTGGCTCGTCAGGGTAAGCACCCTGGTGGGCCAGGCCAGTTTGTTTACCTGCCGCGTCTGCAGGTTCGGCTGATCGCGGTTCTCACTGGCCGTGATTCGCTGCTCCAGGCCAATGGGGGCGGCAGGAAGCCGCGCGGGGCCAGGGATGTGCTGGCCGCCGCTTCCCGCCACCCCCATTGGCCTGGGATGGTGAACCGCGGCCAGTGGGAGCAGCGATTGGCCAAACCTGCGGACGTGGCAGGTAAACAAACCGGCCCGGCTCGCCCGGGTGCTTACCCTGGCGAGCCGCGTGCCAAAGGTTGCTGATTCCTGATCTATCAGAATAGGAAGAAGAGTTATTTCCTTGAATCCGTGTTGGGGTTAGTATTTTTATTTTATTTTTTTGTCCTGAGAGGTGTAAACTGGCTTAAGAAAGTGGAGAGGGGGGGAATAATCATACTTTATGGGACCACAGGGGAAGTTCTGAGGATTATCAGCAGACATAGAATCTGGTTAAATTAATAGAGTTCTCAGTGCTAAAGAGGATGATACTGATAGTTATATCATTTATATACTGAAGAGATAATGCAGAATAATCTTTTTAAAAGTATTTGTCTATGTGATCGGTTGGACCACCTGGGATGTCACCTGGTGTGCTGGGATGCCACTGAGTCGGACTATTCTGCCAGTCTGGGCAACCTTTTACCTGGTCTTGCTGGGCTAGGCTCCCCAGCCTTTTCCAGCCAAGCACACAGGCAGGGTCACACCCAGCTGCACAGAGAGACAGAGATCCGCTCTGGGAAGGCTCAGCTTAAGGGGTTTGCCACAACACCCAGATGTCCACCCCCTCTTGGAGTACAAACCCAAAATTATATGAAATTCACCTCTTCCCTCAATGTGGAGGAGGGTATGCACAACTTCTCGCCCCCCCTCCCCCATTTACTAAGAAAATAAAAGAGAGCACGCAAACTAAGCTTAATACACTAAAGAAACTGGTTACATGTGAGTTCTCACCCTAAATGTGTTTCTAATAATCTTCACAGGCCAGACACCCTTCCAGCCTGGGCCCAGTTCTTTCCCCCAGTTCAGTCTTAGTTGTTTCCAGCAGTCATTTGGGTGGAGTAGCAGGGGAGAACTGATTACCTCACTCCCCACCCTTAAATAGGATTTGCATAAAGCGGGAGTCCTTTTTTTCCTAGTTTGACCCCCCTCAGCTTCTTGTGGAAAAGTACAGAATTCAAGATGGGTTCCAGTATCAGGTGACATGGTCACATGCCTCCGTAGGGCCCGTGTAGCCATTCTTCACAGGCTGACCCAAACATTCACAGGAAGACTAAGCTCTTTTACAGTTTATTTTCTCTTGCTGATGGGACATCAGCACTGTCTGGCTTTTTCATTGTTGTACCTGAAGTGTTAGCAGGGGGTGTCACCCAAAGTAACATAGTTGAAAATATAGATACAGAGTCAATATTCCTAATTTCAGATACAGAAATGATACATGCATACAAATAGGCTAATCATTTTCAGTAACTTATAACCTTTCCAATGATACCTTACAAGAGTTATCTTGTATAAAGCATATCTTAGTTATGTCATATTCCTACCACAAGCACATTTGCATAAAGAATATGGAGTATAATGTCAGTCTACTCATAAAGTGCATTTAGAATGCATGACAAAGAAGCAGAACAAATGGACCATGAACATACCTTACTACTTATGTGTCAACTTAATATCCTGGTCACACTGACAAAATGTAATCTGTAGATGTTATGTGGAAACAAAGTCTGAAAGAAATTAATATTTAGGATGAATAGTGACATCAACCAACCTTAATAGTGTTAACAGCTGACAATATAATTATGATATGTTACCTCTGTGCTTGTAGTACTGGAGTTTGTACATTATTCAATGTACCTAAAGAACCATTCTCAATTAATATGAAATTTATGAATGTGTTGTACTACATACTTAACTGAATGCCGACTTTAAAGTATTGCAAACAAAAGATGACATTACTTATGCTTTCCTAGCAGGTATTTGCATAGACCATTCAGTCTGAGTAAAATGTATACCCCAAGATAACACTCCCATTCTATCTCTTACAATTTCCTCGGGGGCTTTTTGCAGAAGGCTGATTTCCAAAGCATATTTCTTGTTTTGCTCAATGTCAGGAGACACTCGGTAAAAGATTAAGGAAGATGTTTTCGTTTGGAGTTTTCTTTTTTTTTATTTAAATGGAAATGTAGGTTGAGAGTGGGCAGCTCTCTCCTAACAAAATTACTTGTCGTGACATTTTTTGTAATTGTCACCTGCCTTCTCCTTTCACTTAGCAATGGTCTCTGGACTGCTGTGGACCTGCAACAATTTCATAGTGACAGAATGATGAAAGATTGCACTTCAGCCAAATCCTTTTATGCTGCCTAATGAGTGAATTTTTGTCCACAGTGGACATTATTTTAATGTGGCCTTCAGCAAAGCACCACTGTATGAGGTTTTCTTGACTGACAAAAACAAGCTTTGTTTTCTATATGTGTAGTATGAAGATTTTATAACTTTGTATAAATTAAAGGCAAAGTAAATCTGCATTAATGCGGCATTTAGAATGTGCAATGTAGATCAAAATAGCCAGGAAGTGCATAAGATTATGGCTTGATTTTTCAAAGGTTGCTATGCATTCCCAACTTCCATTGTTATCAATGGGAGCATCTCTGAATATCTACCGATAAATTCTACAGTAGCATTAATTTGACCACGTTGTACAACTTACACACAATACATATTTATCAATATGAAGAGACATGTAGTAATTTGTACATTTTGCCAATGAAAACAGGAATAGGAAATAATGCTTCTGGGAAACACACACACACACACACACACCCCCTCCAGATAATATTGCTGTAGAATGTTTAACATTTGTATTTCAAGACATTTTTTTACATTTAAACTGTGCAACCTAATGTTATGTTGGCATCATTTGTGAGAGGTTTTCACAAGGGGGGGAAAAAGCACCCAGATACAATATCTTTCTTGCCCCTTTGTGCATAGCAGCCATTTTTAAATTGTGCACTTGTACAAGGTGCAGGCACGAGTGTGCCGCAAGATTAAACTTTTTAAGTTACTCTAGGGCCTTAGAAAGGGTAAAGTAGCTTAAGTCTCTTTAAGTCCTTGTGCCAGTTCAAAATGCTTCGAAAGCTCAATCTCTTTGGGCTTGTCAACAGTAGGAAAAACTGGGCTTGTAATTCTCCACCTGTGGTAAGAACAGTGAAAGCTGGAGTGCAGCCAGGGCATTGGTCTTGGGCCCAGTACAGTCCAAAGCTAAAGATATTGTGAATCATTGGTAAAAAGTGACCTTAAAGCTGCCCTAAATGGGTAGCTGAGAATTTCCAGAACTCAGTGTATTCTTTCAGTCCTCACCATTGTAATGGACCATAGGGATAAATTAGAGCAGACCGTGAGAGTGATCTGGTCACAGCAGCAGTAGATTGTTTTGGCAGCAGTATTTTTGATTTACTGGCGTTTCAGATAAGAAGTCACAGCAGCTGAGGCACATCATGACCCCAGGGTGGACATGGGCATTAGCAGCAGTGACAGAGACAAAGGATGGGTTTAGGAGAAGATGTTTTAGAGCAAGACTCAACAGGATCTGATAAGTCTCAGTGTGGCTGAAGGAGGAGAGAGAAAAATCTAACATTATGCTAGGGTTATGACCTGAATAGTGGGAATAATTGTGGATTTTTCAGCAAAGATTGGGGAGGAATAAGAGGAGAGAGCAGGGCTTGTTTTTCAACATGTTGTAATTCCTGAATAATTTTTTCCTGACTCATCTAAGAGATGTCAGCGAGGAAGTCAGGGGTTCAGTAGTCAGCAGAGTCAAAGAAAGATACATTTGGGATTCAGGAGAATAGGGATAGTAGTTGGAAGTATACAGAACTCTGAGGGACTCCAGCCAAGCATAAGAGGGGAGAATGGTTGCTGCTGAACATGATGCTGAAGTTTCATTTTGTAGAGAAAGAGAGAGAATCAGGAGAGCACAGTCCAAAAGCCAATGGAGATGGAAATGATGATTTGTGTTAAAAGTGCCAGAAAATACGAGATTGAGGGGAAAGAAGATTTGGCCAAGAGGAGGTCACTGGTGACCCTAGTAAAAACTGATTCAGTAGAGTTGAGGAGAAGGAAACCAGATTACAATGGGGTCAGGACAGGGAAGAGAGACAATCAGTGCAACCGAAGTAGTCTGCATAATGATGGATCTTGGAAGCAAACTGTGGAAAACCAGAAGATAGTAGTCATACTTTAAATAAGCCCTTGCAAGCTATTTATAAATGTAATGATTAATGGGTGTTATAATACATCATCCTGTAATATAAACACATCATAAGAGGCATGATAAGCAAACTATTGACCTGCTGGATTCTAAAACAATTGATTAACCCTTCATTAAACCATCTATTAATCATTTAGTAACCTTTTATAAACCATTTATAAATGTTTCCTTAATATAAAATGTGACTAAGATAGCTGAGAGTAGAAACTTACTGAATTGAAAGACTGAGGATGTCTTTGGACTGTTTTTCAGGCCCACAGTTTGGTTTAAAATGTTAAGAGCTTTAAAAATAATGAGTTGGTTGTAGGAAGACAATGTTTCTGTATATAGTGTGTGTAGTAATTAGTGAGAAGATAGAAAAAGAAATTAGCTAAAGTACAGGGTTACTGAATGTGAATGCAGTGCCAACAGTGCAAATGTTCAAGAAGTGAATGTCTTAAGAAACAGAAAAGTGGGAAAGTGGATTATTGAAATATTACAATGTTTTTAAGACATAACTTTGAGGACTAGGCAGTCTCTATGAGTTTTTGTAATAGATGAGCATGAAAGACAGTAGTTATACTGTAGGAAATTAGATGATAATGCAAAATCTCTGTACCTCTGATTCGCTTACTGTTTTTCAGTACTAAAAAAACAGTACCACTTACTCAAATCCTAAGCACTTGAGTCAGTTCATCAAACCTAAAGTTCACTTAATTCAGCCTCCTACACCACAACTGATCAGGCAGTAGGTGAGTGGAGTACACTGGGGTGAGATAAATCCACCACCTGACTTGGACCGGAGTACAGGACTGAAGAGATGCCCACAAGCCCTGTTATGGAGCTTAAGGGGTTTCAGGTGAATGAGGTGAATTTTATCAGAAGTATTCAATTTTTCACCATGCGCAGTATTAATCAATATAGTATACAAAGCCCCCTCCCGCTATTTATTTTTCCTTGGTAGGGATAGAAGTGTTGATTAATAGCTTAAATCTGCTTTGAATATAGAATATAGTGTTTAGCAGCTTGAACTGCATACTACATGCAGTATTGAGGAACAGATGGAGAGTTATTAAGGGGTTATATATTCTGTAGATTGTGTACTTGTGTGCCTGATGATATAGTATTTTCTGGTTACATAGAACTAATACAAAATGTTACAGGACAAAATTATGCCTTCAGTTACCTAGGTTCAAATGCAGAATAACTCCACTGACTAAAGGGGTTACACTACTGTAACTGAGAATTCATCCTAGGCCACTTTTTGTACAGTACTCTTGCTTATTTTAATTAGCAAAAATTACTATTACAGTTATTGTTCCATAAATATATTTTAATAAATGTAATATAGCATACCCTATTAATGTAAGAAAATAATTCTAACATGAAGCCATTACCCACTGCATGGTACCACCACCACCACCACCACACACACAGACAATATTCTGCGCTATCTAATGTTTATGGCTTTCTTGTTTCAATGACAGTTTGGGCCATTCATGGCTTTAATGCATTTCAGAAGCCTAAATAAAGTGTGCCAGCAGCATTTGAAGTGTTTTTAGAAATTACAATGCATTTTTACACTATAAAGCATAAAGAACACTACCATAAACACTCATATATTTATAATTCATCCTATTTACAAAACCCTAGTCTGCCTTTAAATTAATTAGAATGCACCTTCTATAGGACTATTGTTGGAAGCCAAGTAAGTTGCGTTTTTACAGATGAAGCATTGTTTTGTAGACAGGCTTAGTGTGAGTCTGTGCCAAAAAAATTAGTTGAGAAGTCTTTGTATATTAAAGACACTTTAGGTTGAAATGCAAGTCACTGATTGATGTGTCCTGGATTCTTGGAGCCCTGTTCTGTAGTCTTAAAGATATGCAGACTTCTTTTCCCTCTGATCTACTGATAGGTAGGATGGTTTCAACTGCATAACGCTTTATTCATATAAGCTTAAATGGCTACTGGTTTGGGGTTTTTCAAAAATATATCTGCATGTGATTTCTATGAGAATTCCCTAATTTTCTTAGATTTTTATTTAAATGATAAAATATTACAACTAGTATACTAAGTATGTATGAGTAATATTGGTTTAAACAGTGTTCTGCAAATACGAAGTTGATGGAAGGAGATTTATTTGCCTCTATGTAGTACCATTCTTTCTCTGCAAAAAACACACACACAAACAAAACAAAAACTGGCAGGGTTGACCTTTGTTCCTGAATGTTAAACACACTTTTGCAAAGTAATCGATTCTTCTCCCCACCCCACTTCATGTAAAAAGGCGGTGCAGCAATTCTTTTAACCCTCCCTGTGAGTCAATACCTGCTAACAAGGTAGTTAACAGAACAGCTTGCAGAATGATACTGACAAATTTCTGCTAGCTCATTGTGCACATGCATCTTCTTAATTCCTCCAGGGTATGAGAGAAGTGGGAGTTGCACTCTTGGTACAGAACACTGAGGGCTAGGATGAAAAGAACCTTCAAGGAAGTTTTAGGATCAATTTTGGGTTATTTTTTATTATTTGAGTTACTAAAAAAGCTAGACCCCAGAAAAGATTTTAGGAGGGACTAAACATAGTATTTGTGGATTCTGTTCAGAGTAGGGTGAGGAGGATTTCATCTGCTTATATCACCCCCAAAATGTCTTGTGTTTCTCATGCAAATTGTTTAAAAAAAGATTTCATATAAACCACTTTAAACTCCAGCATTTAAGGGAGAGATTTTTAAAGTCCCAATGAGTAGTTAGGCACCCATATCCCATTGACTCATAGACGCCAACTCTGTGAGTGCTGCGGGGTTCAAGCACCCACCAAAAAAAAAATAGTGGTAGCTCAGCACCCATGAGCCACCAGTAGGTGGCATTAGCACGTACATGGCAGACAGTGAAACTAGAAGGCAGAAAGCACCAACTGGCAAAAACAAAAGTCATTTGACTGTCATATTGAACTGCCCTTTATGCCTTTTGACTGTTCTTAAATTTTAAAAAGAACAAGAGTACTTGTGGCACCTGAGAGACTAACAAATGTATTTGAGCATAAGCTTTCGTGGGCTACAGCCCACTTCATCGGATGCATAGAATGGAACATATAGTGATGAGATATATATACATACAGAGAATATGAAAAGGTGGGAGTTACCCTACCAACTCTAACTCTAACAAGAAATTCAGGATTGTCTTCAACATTAATTTCTTAAGGGTTTATCTAGTCTGTTTCTGATTACTCCTGCAATGATGATTTAGGGCCCAATCCAATTCCCCTCCACGTCAGTGGGTGTCTTTCTATTGATTTCAATAGGCATTAGATTAAGCCCTCAGAGACATTCCTAGGCAAATTACCCCATTGTTACAATTAGAACATGTTCCTATTTTAACCCCCTGGATTCCCCTCTGCATTACTATTACTAATGAGTTCTGGTTGTTCCAATTAAATTACTTTTCTATCTCCAACTTCCCTAACTGCATTACCTTGAATTTTTCTTAATCAAATCTGCTCTTTGGGGGCTTGGAACTGTAAAGTACTGTGGACCTCCTTACTTAGTCAATAGCAGTTGTGGCCAGCTCACCTCTTGGGAGGCTCTCAGCTTTGTTTGAGTGAATATTGAGAGTTGCAAACCCACCATTATTTTCCCATGCAGCTCAAGTCTGTCATCTGTAATCAGCATCACCCAGCCCTGGGAACAAGAGAGCCAAGATCCACCAAGCTGCCAGACTGGCTGTTTGTCATCATGGTGAATCTTTATGGCTTCAGACATGTTTAACCTTATAACAAGCAGTCTTGAATGCCTCCAATCAATTTGAATTTCCAAAGAATCCTGATACATTTTTGAAGTCTTCTACAAATGCTGGGGTTTTTTTAAGACCACATTACTTTCAAAGTCAGCCAATGTAATAAGTACAGTACTAACATTTTGTGTCCAAAAGATTTGATATTTTAAAATATTAAACATTACTAAATCTTTGTTTTTAAAAAAGCATGTTTTAAATAGTAATTTTTGCTGTAAGGTAATTGACCTTGAAGCTGCTACATCCTCTTGCATTGCAGTAAAGATGCAATAGAAGGCACTCATTTGTAAAGGATGAAAAGCAAGCATTTAGTAAACTTAGCATGCCTATTATGTAGCTCCCAAGTAGTGAGTACGCATAATGACAGGTAATTGAAGAAAACAGAATTTTAAAGAGTACAAACCAAAAAAATACTGTCCTAGTTTTAAACTGTGGCACCGGGAGCTTCTGGAGTAAAATCTTGTGAGTTTTGCCATTGACTTCAGTGGTGCCAGGGTTTCATCCCTGGTGATAGTTTTTTTTATTCACTATGCAAATTTCTAAAAGGTTCATGCATGTTTTTAAATTTCATTGCATATCCTTAGGCCTTGGTTCATTCACATTAATAAGTGTGTAGAAAGAAAGTGGTTTCACTAAACACTAAACTCTTCCATCTTCCAGATTAACTAAACCATCTCTTTTGAATGTCCTTGCCTTGACACATAATACCGATTGTTGTTCATGCTCAAGTAAATCGTCATTTTATGGCACTGATGATGAAAGTACATATGGATATAAGTATAACATGGTGCTTTATCCTTGTAATGTAATTAATGAAAATAAATTCTGATCAAGCAGTTACATCAGCACATTTGGAACTACGTCTCCTGGGTTGTCTTTTTGGCTTTACCATTTATGCGCTGGTTGACATTGTGCATATTACTTAACCTCACCATGTATCAATTGAATCATATAAGAAAGGAGTCCCAATAATATTGTCTATGTACCAAGGTAGGGGAATGCTGAGGCAATATTATGTATAACATTATTGCACTCACCTTCTTTCTGCACCTAACTTTAACTCTTTAATGAAGCACAGGACCCAGTTTTGTCTATTCAGAAGTTTTTGAAAGGCACAGAGTATTCCAACTAAAGTCCATGTCTCCTCACTGCTTATCTCCCTTTGGGCAAAAGTCAAAAGCTGAAGTATAAAGTATGTGGGTTATATTTACTTTCCTCATAGGGGTCTAGTAAGCCCTAATTAATATTAGATCTTCTAACTAAAGGTGCATTATAAAAGCAAATTATTATTTTTTACTTAAATCATAGATAATAAATTCACTGTACACAGTTTCAAAGACCTTGTGAGCTATACATTTAGAATGGAGGATTATTTTTAATACACTCACTACCCACGAAAAAACATTTGTGTTATGGTGTGTTGAGATATCCCAAGCTCCCAAAGGTACAGTATTTCAGCGCTCTTCTAGTTATGACCCAAATGTATTATCATCTGTTATCTTAGCTTTCTTGTTGTCCTCACTTGTTCATATGTCTCTCGTGATGCGAGATGTCACTGGAGCACTGTTCTGCTTCCTTGCATTAGGCCATTAAAGACATTTTGCACTGCCTTACTTTGGTACAACTTATCTAAATGATATCCTCAGAGACTATTTGCAAATGAGATTCAGTTCCTCACCGTCATACACTTCAAATTTGTTTCTACCTGTAATGACTGAGGACATTGTTTCAGAACGTCTTTGAGATGGTACATAGCAATACGTGTCCCAAAAACCTAATGTTTCTGAACTCCCAAAGAAAATGTTTGTTTGTGAGATTGACAGAAGAAGAGGCTATACAAGCAACTTTGATCTGCCAGAACAAAAGGTTTGGAGTTATTTACATAAAGTAAAATAAATTAAATTATGTTTAAAGCTCATTAAAATATCATACCTGTAATAATTAGGCAAAGGAAAAAATCCCTCCAATGTTTCCCAAAGAAGATGATTTTTCTGTGATATTTAAATGAATGGGTGGTGCATTTTGGCCAAAAGCAACATCAAAGTGTGCTATTCATGTTCTGGGATTAATGCCCTTCTGGTGCTGAAGTTAATCATCTTCACAATTATCCAATTATATGGAGAAAGTTAAGCTATCTTTTTATAGAGGAAAAGTGAAAGTCCCTGGGGTTGCTATTCAGATTGGAAGTAAACCAAATCTCTCAGAGAAACAGAAAAGATCTTATTCATTTTATGACTCCTGGGATGATCTGTGCACATAACCCTAGGCAATTTCATTGCACCTTTGGTGAAAGTTAAAGACTTTAATGAATATGATGTGAAGCATTTTTAGATTTTCTTGGGTTCTGACTTCCAATGCAGTATTACTTACAGAATATTAGGAGAAAACCTACAATTAATAATGAGTAACTGAGGCTCTGGAAGCTTTAGTTTCCCATTACATTTGAATTATTCATTAGAATTTACTGTATTGTAGCCCCGATTATATAAAAAAAAAATAAAAAAAAAAGAGCAAAACACCCTACCACCAAATATCAACAACAACAAAAATCCCTTTGTTTTTCTTCATATGTAGGGAGATGGTAGCGGGGGACAGAATGCATAAAACTAACCAGCAAGATCACTTTCCATTCAGAGCTCATTCATTCATCTGATAGCAGGAACCTTCCTTCATATTTTGTCTGTAAATTACATGTCGTGATGTTACAGAATTAAAAGGAGGTATATTAGATTGTATGAATTATTCACAGAAAACCATGGAAATAGGAAAGACCATCAGACACAATGAATAGCAATGCTATTAATTCCAGTTTAGATTAACATTCAGCAAGTCATATATACAGTAGATGAAACCACGAAAGCTATGATCAAATAATACTGAGTTTAATTTCAATCCACAACATCATTTACAGCAATGGTTCTCAACCAGGGGTACTTGTTCCCCTGCGGGTATGCAGAGGTCTTCCAGGGGGTACATCAACTCATCTATATATTTGCCTAGTTTTACTACAGGTGAAATAAAAAGCACTAGCGAACTAAAATTTCATACAGACAATGACTTGTTTATACTGCTGTATATACTATACCAGGGTTCTCAAACTGGGGGTCGGGACCCCTCAGGGGGTCATGAGGTTATTACCTAGGGGGTGGGGGTCACGAGCTGTCAGCCTCCATCTCAAGCCCTGCTTTGCCTCCAGGATTTATAATGGTGTTAAATATATTTGTAAAAGGTGTTACACTCAGAGGCTTGCTATATGAAAGGGGTCACCAGTACAAAAGTTTGAGAACCACTGTACTATACACTGAAATGTAAGTACAATATTTATATTCCAGTTGATTTATTTTATAATTACATGGTAAAAATGAGTCAGCAATTTTTCAGTAACAGTGGGCTGTGACACTTTTTTGTATTTTTATGTCTGATTTTGTAAGCAAGTAGTTTGAAACTTGGGGGTATGCAAGACAAATCAGACTCCTGAAAGGGGTACAGTAGTCTGGAAAGGTTGAGAGCCACCGATTTACAGCAGCAAAGGGTAAAATTACAAGCTTCCTTCTCCCCAGCTTTTTCCCATAGCATTATATTGGACATAGAGGTTTTAGCACTTTGTTGTGCAAAATAACTTTCCCTTTGAAGACTTCTGCAATATTATATTATATATGCATAACTGGATGAAGGAGAGACAGAGGTTTTTTGCATAAGGAATGAGCTTCAATTCTGTGGAAATCATAAGTCCGCACTGAAGCTGCAAGGTGAAATTTCCAGCCGGCGTAGACATACCCATGCTAGCTCTAACAGAGATAGCGAGCTTAAAAATAGAAGGGTAGCCACTCAGGTGTGAGCAGTGGAAGAGGCTAGCTGCCCAAGTATGAATCTGGATTATACTTGGGTGGCTATTTTCTGTAGTCTGGTGCCACACATAATATCACAAATACCTGCATTAGCTCTGATAACACTAAAAATAAATTGTAATGGATTTATACACATTGAATCTATTTTCCCCATGTTAAGTATCCTCACACCTTCTTGTCAAACTGTCTGGGCCATCTTGATTATCACTACAGAAGGTTTTTTCTCCTGCTGATAATTGCTCATCTTAATTAATTAGCCTCTTAGAGTTGGTAGGGCAACTCCCACCTTTTCATGTTCTCTGTACAAAAGGACTAAAAATAAAAGGATATGTCTACTCAAGATGGAAATTACCCCTTCCAGCTTCAGTATAGACATACCTGTAGTACTGTAAATAAAAACTGTATCCCAATTAATATGCAAAAGAGGACAGAATTAAGGTTGCACATACATTAACTTTAGCATTTTCTGACTTTTGACTACTTCATTTTGCAAGTTTAACATTTTCACCTATATGACAATAATATATATTATTGTAATCTAAATCTTTCTCCTGGGTGCTGTTAGTAGCAACAAGGACCCAGCTCAAATGTCTAGGGTTCTTAAAATTAACACAAACCTCACTGGCTTACACCCCTACCCAGAGTTTATGAGAAAACTAAATATTTTATTTGGGCAACCTTAACAGGCATCACTTCCCCACCTGCAAACACTGAGTCTGTGTATATAAAACAAGGGAAAACCCCACTAGGGACAAGGGGACACAGCATCAACTTGGGAAAACCCAGCAACAACATATATAAATGAATGAATAAGTAAATGCCATGTCCCCATAGTATCTTTGGCAGTACTGCTTTAACTCAATTCACCCATCGGTTTATAGGTCCAATAAGCCAATGTTCGCTTTACCACATCACTTCTCCCCTTCATCCTCTATTGCACCTCACATATGGTTTGGGGCAAGTGCCTAGCATACCTGCAGAGTCCAGGACTGCAGCTGAGTAGGTCTATCTCTAGTTCTTTGTGAAGTGTTGCTTGGTCTGTTTCTGAGGCTCCACTACCTAACCCAATTATAGTGATTTCAACTTTATTTGTGCTGGTGATGGGGGTCGTCACTGGAGTTCACTCAGTTGTATTGCCTCCCTCCACAGCTTCAGCCACCTCTGTGCCATCTCTCATCCTGAAGCTCTTTCTGTCATCTCTTTGCAAAGTCTTTAGTGGAGGAGGAGGGTCAATGATCTATCATTTCTTCAAGCAGAGTCTTTGCAGCCAGTGATGCATTCCTTGCCACAAGGTAGGGGATCCCCCCCGCTCCTCTCAGTTCAGTCCCACTACCCAGAATTTGAGTGCAGTTCTCCTGACTCCCAAAGTGCAACTTGGAAGATTTCAAGGTAGAAAGCTTATGCAAATGAAACTCACTCTGTTGCTGTACTTCTCACAGTACCTAGCTCACTACCTTCTATAATTTCAGGCCCCAGGGCTTCGGATATATGTATTATACATTTTATTTTGTTTATTGTATTGTAGTAATACCTAGGAGCCCTACGCATGGACCAGGACCCAATTTTGCTAGATACAAACACATCACAAAAGGATGGTCCCTGCCCCAGAGAGTTTACAATCTTAAATATAAGATGAGACAACAAGTGGATACACACAGAGGGGGAGCAAGGAAACAGTGAGATAATGCTGTTCACACAGATTAATTACAATAGTAAGATACCAGACGCTGGGTGTTGAATCATGTTATATATAGTTATGGTGTATGCAAATGCATATACTTTCAGACTTGTTTGTCATTATACTGGACTGTATTCCTTGTTGCAATGGTGTTGATGTGCTTTGTTTACTACTTACCGGCTTGAAAAACAGGAGCAGAACAAATTGAGTATTAATGATGTGGAAAATGCAGAGAACATTGAGGTGGGAACACCTGCAAGTGACACAAAATAACTTAAATTAGTCAAGAGTAGAGAAGATGGAGGAACCTCAGAGGGGCCTGGCTAGGCTAGCTGAATGGGGCATAATGGCAGAGGAAACTCAGACCACCAGAGAGATCTAGCGAAAAAGCCAGGATGAGGAAAGGAGAGCAGAGAGCATAATGGTGGATATTTTGTGAGTTAGAATAAAGAATCCAATTAATCCTACTAATTTGGACCTTCATCTTGCATCATTAAAGCCAGCGTGAGCTGGATCAGGTCTTTCCTTTGCTTACAGTTTTGCTTACAATGTTTCTGGCTTATCTTTATTTGATTTATGTAAGATTTGAATTCTCTAGCAAAATGGCCTTTTTTATTACAATGTTTGCAATTTTCTGGAAAGTCTCCCATATGATAAATAGGCTTTGAAGAATTAGATTTTTATCAGTAAATGTCGATTTCACTATACACACACACACACACACCCACCAAAGGAAAATAATATTTGCATTGATAGTAATCAGATTTTACAGATAGAAAAAATAATAAAAACCCTGCTTCCTGAGAACTTATGAAAGTCAAAATCCAGTTATTTAGGCTTCTCAATTAGGCTTGTTATAAATGGACTAATGAATGAATAGTAAAAACAAGTGTGATTTGTTGATTTAAATATACTTTGTATACATGATGTTGACAGTTTGTGTTTAATGGTTATAAAGCTGTAACTTTTCGAATCTCAGTATCTATTGTCATTAAATTGTCTGACCTCCCCATAATTCCCTGCAACTGTGAAACTTTAAATTGATTAAAAATCTTTAAAAATAAACATCAATATTATTTGTCGACATTATAAAAAACAATAAAATTTGAATTCAGCCAAACCTAATGATAGACATCACCACATCTATTGCACATGGGAGAAAGTTGTTTTTTAATGTGGATTTTTTTGTATACTTGCAAATGTGGGCTTTTCCCCTGAACATCATTTTTAATTACTGCAATGTCATTAATGGTCTGGCCTGTATAAAAGAAAATGAATTATGCCACTTTAATGGCTAGTTCAATTCTTTTACTAACTCAGTCGTAGCAGGGGTTAGATCTTTCTCTATTAGCATGTGCTCTCTAATTGAAGAAAGACTTGTCTTTTCAAGTGATTTGAGCAATAATTGAGCAAGCTAGACTCAGGGCTTGTCTACACTTGAAACACCACAGCCGTGCAGCTGCACCACCGTAGTTCTTCAGCGTAGACACTACTTATGCCGACAGGAGGGGCTCTCCCTTCAGCACATGTAATAGCTACCACCTTTTGGGGAGGTGTAAGTTGACGGAAGAATTCTTCCATTGACCCAGTGCTGTCTACACTGTGGGGTAAATCAGCTTAGCTACCCCGCTCAGGGGTGTGGATTTTTAATACCCCTGAGCAATGTAGCTGGGTTGACCTAACTTTTTGGTGTAGACCAGGCCTCAGTGAATGTTAGCCCAAAAGCTGAGACAAAGAGTTGTCTGCAATCATCATTCCCCATGACCCACAGAGCAGGGGCTTTTTGACTATCTGTGGCCTTGACTAAGCACAGGTTAAGTTTAGGTTGGGCTTGGCTAACAAACTAGCTAAGCCTGCCCTAAACTCAGCCATTTTCCCTAGTCTATGTGAACCTATGTTGTTCACTTCCTCCATAGGGTTACCATATTTCAGGTTCCTAAAATGGGGACACTGCTGGGGGCAGGAGGGACAGAAGTGGGAGGGGGGATACAGTTGGGGGTGCTGGAGGGATACCTGCGGCCGGGATACTCCACTGGAGGTGGGAAGCAATGTTGCTCCCTGTCACGGTGGCAGGTGGCTGGTGCAAGCCCAGGATGCAGCATTGGCCATCAGTCAGCACCTCCCTGCAGGTCCACCTGTGACACTACACCCCATATTCATCATAGTAATATTATTATATGATTATGGCATAATTATGATGCATTTTGTACAAGATGGGTCTGTGACGGGCTGGGTCACAGAAACCCCCTTGGGAGCTGCCGCCCGATGTGCAAAGACTACCTCTGTTCCTGCTTTCCCTGCCAGCTCAGTGGCTTCAGCACCCTGCCTTGCTGAAGCCAGACACACCCATCTGCTCCAACACAGACCCAGGGTCTGAATTACCTGCCCCAAAGCTGCAGGTTTACCTGAAAACAGCTCACAGAAGTGTGCTTGTCTTTAGCACTCAGACGCCCAACTACCAATGGGGTCTAAACCCAAATAAATCCGTTTTACTCATAAATTGTTCTCCCTCTATAACACTGATAGAGAGATATGCACAGCTGTTTGCTCCCCCAGGTATTTATACATACTCTGAGTTAATTAATAAGTAGAAAGCGATTTTATTAAATACAGATAGTAGGATTTAAGTGATTCCAAGTAGTAACAGACAGAACAAAGTAAGTTACCCAGCAAAATAAAATAAAATGCGCAAATCTATGTCTAATTGCACTAAATACAGATAAGATCCTCACCAGTTCCAAAATGTTCCCTTTTACAGGCTAATCTTCTTTTAGCCTGGGTCCAGCAGTTACTCACACCCCCTGTAGTTACTGTCCTTTGTTCCAGTTTCCTTCAAGTACCTGGGGGGGGGGGAAGCGTGAAGAGGCTCCTAGTTTAGCCAGCTGAAGACAAAATGGAGGGGTCTCCCACAGGTTAAATAGACTGTCTCTTGTGGGTGGAGACCCCCTCCTCACCCTCTGTAGAATCCAGTCACAAAATGGAGATTCGGAATCACATGGGCAGGTCACATGCCCATGCATGACTCAGGACTCGCAGGTAGCAGCCATTACCCACATGCTACCTTGAAAGTCCTCAGGTAGACTCCTTATGTGGATTGGAGTCTTCCAAGCTCTTTTGTCTGTTAAGTGCTCTCTGATTGAACACTTAATTTCACATTCCTTTCCCAAGAAGTGATCAAATGTTCTAACTGAGGCCACTTAGAAATCAAGCAATTATATAGCCAATGTTCACAACTTTGAACACACAAATGGTGCCTGCATACAACTAGGATGAACATAACCAGTAGATCATAGGCCATGTAACATATCTATGTAAAGGTTATGTAGCAAAACCCTATTCCAGTTATATCATACATACATTTATGACACCCCCCCCATAAAGTCTTATGGGGTACGCTGTCACAGGGTCATGTGAGGTGTCATTGGAAAAGTTATGGTTTGCTGAATATGATTATCCTGTTTATATGCATGTATCATTTTTGTATCTGAAGTTATGACTATTGACCATGTATCTGAATTTTACATGTAGTCACACCTGCGTGACACCCACTAGGCAAGATGCTACCAGTCTAAACAGCTGGTTGTGAAGGGCCGATTCAAGGTAATGGACCATTAGGAAAAAACAATAGGCCTTAGGAGAACATTATCCCCCACCTGGTGAACCTTCCTGAGAATGCTCCAGACAGCCTATGGATAATGGCTGCTATGACTATGCAAGGACATGTGACCAGCCCATATGACTCTGGACTCCATTTTGGGTATGTGTATTTTCCCACAAACTGGGCTGGGAACTGATTTTGGAACAAAAGATTCCTGCCATATGTTACATTTATATAAGGTGAGGTGTGACATCAACAAGGGGCCTCCCTCCCCACACGAGAACTCCTGGAAACACCTGAGGAACAAAGACTGGGCTGGGGAAAGTGTTGGTCCCAGGCTAAAAGGATTTCTAGCCTGTGTATGGAAACCTGGTGAACTGCTTATATTATCAGCCAGGTGAGAGATTGCTAATTAATATCTATCTAGTATTTTAGGCTTAGTTTGCGGTTTTATTTATTTACTAGGTAATCTGCTCTGATCTTTTTGCTGTCACTTATAGTAACTTAAAAGCTTTTTTTTTTGTATTTAATAAACATGTTTTATATTTTAATCTAAACCAGTGTGCTTTTGACTGAAGTGTCTGGGGAAAATCTCAGCTTGGTTTAACACAAGAGTATTGTACATATTCCTCTCCACATTGAGGGAGAGGCGAACTGGGAAATAAATTCATACTGGTCAGGATTTTGATCAGGGCAGGACGGTACAGCTCTGGGGTACTAGGCTGGGGTTTATTTTGGCTGTAGCCTCTCTATTGTTGGTTCATACAGTGGCTGGTCAGCCTGCATATAACTGCTACTGGGTGTGTCCCTGCCTGTGTAAATGCTGGTGGAAGTGTAGGACTGGGCGCAGTCTATAGCTTGTCATAGCAGCACAGTGCTGAGAGGGAGCCCAGAGGGCTCAGTAGTACTCCAGTTCCAGGTGGCACCCTGGGGAAAACTTGTCACACACCCCTCTCCAGGGCTGGGAGCTGGGTGGATGGTATATGGCAGCTTTGGGTGCAGGGGAATGGCCCTATCATGGGTGGTGGGTGAACCACTGGCTCGGGGAGGTTAGCTCCCAGCCAGGCCTAGCCCATCCCTTCCACCTGAAGCCCCAACCCCTTCCCCTGCGGAAGCCCAAAGCGCCCCCCTTGCAGCCTCCAGCACCCCTCCCTCCCCCAGCCCTGGGCCACCCGAGCACCTCCCAGCCCCGGAGCGACCAGTGGGCAGCACCTCCCAGCCCCAGAGCACCGGGCGGCATGCAACCCCCAGCCCCAGAGCACTGGGCAGGCGGTGGACTGCGCATGGCCCCCCTTTTCCCCTAGCCCTGGAGTGCTGGACATCATGACCCCAGCCACCCCGTGTCCCAACCGCCCTATCCCCAGCAGGCTTCCCGGAAGAGGAGCAACCTGCCTGGGCTGTGGCCAACTAGCAGCAAGCAGGAGAGAGCCTTGGGGCAGAGTGTGGTGGGGCCATGCGGGGCTGTTTGGGGAGGCACAGCCTTCCCCTGCCTATGCTATCCGTTACCCATGGGCCTAGGGTGACCAGACAGCAATTGTGAAAAATTAGGACAGGGGGTGGAGGGTAATAGGCACCTATAGAAGAAAAAGCCCCAAATATCGGGACTGTCCCTATAAAATAGGGACATCTGGTCACCCTACATGGGCCCAATCAACTATAGATGCAGGGGAGGGACCAATCAGGTAGTGGACCTCTTGGGGCTGTTTCTGAGCTGCAATATCTGCTCTGTAAAAATCCCAGACATTTACTGTTTGAAAAATCTTCCTGGACAGAAAATGGAGCCTCAAAAAAGAGGCAATGTCCGGGAAAATCTGGACATATGGTAACCCTACCGCCACACCAGGGCTCTGTGTTTTTTCCCTTACACTGGATTACCCCCAAACTGGGGGAAGAGGGCCTCTCATTATCTCTCCATTGTGGGCCCCTCTTCCCACCCAGTACTAGAGATGGTTGGTGATTCTTTGATGGAAAATGCCATTTCTGCAAAATCCAAATTTTTTCCTCAGAAAAGAAATTGCCAAAATATTTTGATTTTCCATTGAGAAAATTGAAATTAAATACTTTATTTTGAGTTGGTTCGACCCAGACTGGAATATTTGATTTTACTGAATTGACCTGAAACAAGTAAAAAAAAATGTAACTGCATTTCCCTAGCACATAACCTTATGGGAGTTGTAGTTCAGGCCCCGCATTGTCTCCTGTGATCTGTGTAACACAGTCAGCAGGGCCTGTATTGCATTGTGAACGACATAGTTCTCCAGGAAGCCTGGCTCATAGGCAACATGGGAAGCCCAAACTACAACTCCCATAAGACAATGTGCTAGGGAAATTCAGTTAAATGTTGATCTGATTTGAAAGGAAGCCTTTTGGGTCAATTCATCAAAACAAAATTTAAAATTTTGACTTCGAGAATGTCAAAATATTTTGTTTCAATCAAAAATATTTGAACAAAAATATTTTGATGTTTCCAAATTGACTTTTTTCAGAATTTTCATTCTTCAAAAAAAATTCAAAATTTCAACTTTTTGTCCTGTTTCAGGATGAGAACAAATGTTGGAACTTCTGGATTTTTCTCAGCTCTAACCAGTACTATTTTCCTTTTGGATTCAGAGTGTCTTTCTCTCCTCTCAAAATGTAGAATAGTTTCTGTGCAGGTAGGATGCTGGCTGAAAGACAACTCTCCTGTATGCTCTGCCTCCCTCTGTGGACTGGCTAAGCTGAGATAGCATTGCTGAAAGGACTTTCTCAGTGTAGCATTGCTCAGTGGAGTTCTCATTTCTGCATTTCCTATTAGTCAGCTCTCAGCAGGGTAAGAAGAATGTGATGAGAGTGCTGCTGCTGTTTATGGCAGCACTTCTGTCTATGAGGCAGAACTTTCCTTATCTCCTTCCAGTCTCATCTCCTGAAGCAAATGGAAATCTTTTGGGGGAACTTGTCCCCTTCCTGACTCCCTCTAAAATTGCATGTAGAACTAGGTGATCAAAATTGTATAGAGGTGCTAAGAGTAAAAATTTCAAAAGTGCCTATGGTACAGCTCCTCAAAGGTATTTAGGTGCCTGGTTTCAATGTACTGAGGCAACCAAAGACTTTTGAAGCTTTAGGCCTAAGTGACTTTGGACCAGATTTTTAGGTGCCTAAAGATGCACACAGATGCACAGTGGGAATGTTCAAATGTGCCTAGATACCTGTCACCCATTAAAATAAATGGGAGTTAGGTGCCTGGGCATTTTTGAAAATGGGAGTTAGGTGCCTGGACATCTCTCTGCATCTTTAGGCACCTAAAAATCTTTAAAATCTAGCCCAAATCCTTTTTAAAAATGGGACTTAGGTGCAGAGAATTTTGAAAATGTTACCCTAATTCAATTGATTGATCAGTCCTCTTTCTCCAAAAAAAGCTATAACATTCTGCCATAACCAAAGTCCTGGTAAACCAAAGTCCTTTTCATATACAAGAATTGCTTTATCAGAAATTGGACAAGGAGGAACATCTGATGTGATGGGTGTGATGGGTTGGATCACAGAAACCCCCTTGGGGCTGCCAACTGATGTGCCAAGACTACTTCTGCCCCTGCTTTCCCTGATAGTTTGGGACTTGTTGAGCCAGACACGCCAGTCTGCTCCAACACAGACCCAGGGTCTGAACCACATGCCCCAAAGCTGCAGACTTAGCTGAAAGCAACTTGAGAAGTGTTCCTGTCTTTAACACTCAGATGCCCAACTCCCAATGGGGTCCAAACCCCAAATAAATCCATAAACTCATAAATCGTTTGCCCTCTATAAAACGGATAAAGAGATATGCACAGCTGTTTGCCCCTGTCCCCAGGTATTAATACATACTCTGGGTTAATTAATAAGTAAAAAGTGATTTTATTAAATACAGAAAGTAGGATTTAAGTGGTTCCAAGTAGTGACAGACAGAACAAAGTGAATTACCAAGTAAAATAAAATACGCACGTCTGAGTCTAATACAGTAAGAAAATAGAGTACAGATAAAAACCTCACCCTTAGAGGAGTTCCAGTAAGCTTCCTTTTACAGACTAGTCTCCTTCTAGTCTGGGTCTAGCAATCACTCACACCCCCTGTAGTTACTGTCCTTTGTTCCAGTTTCTTTCAGGTATCCTTGGGGGTGGAGAGGCTATCTCTTTAGCGAGCTAAAGACAAAATGGAGGGGTCTCCCACAGGATTAAATAGACTTTCCCTTGTGGGTGGAGACTCCCTCTTCTCTCCTATGCAAAGTCCAGCTCCAAGATGGAGTTTTGGACTCACATGGGCAAGTCACATGTCCATGCATGACTCAGTTTTTACAGGCAGCAGCCATGGCTTACCTGCTACCTTGAACATCCTCATGTAGACTTCTTATGTGGATTGGAGCCTCCCAAGATCAATTGGCCCTTAAGTGCTTCTTGATTGGGCACTTAATTTGCACATTCCTTTCTCAAGAACCTGACCAAATGCTTTACAAAGGCTACTTGAAAATCAAGCCAGTACACAGACAATATTCATAACTTCAAATACAAAAATGATACATGCATACAAATAGGATTAGTAGATTCAGTAGATCATAACCTTTACAGAGATATGTTACATGGCATATGTAGCATAAAACATATTCTAGTTATCTCATGTATACATTCATAAGCATATTTCCATAAAGCCTTATGGGGGCACCGTCACAATGGGTAAATTTAAAATATCTTTTGTCTTTCAGGCAAAAAAGAATTCTTTTGACTTGCAGAAATGTTACCACTGTAAATCAGTGTTTCCCAAACTATAGGTCAGGAGTCCATAGAGTAATTTTCCACTTTTACAATTTGCAGAAACTTATTCTGTAAGTGAGAGGTGATAATTTGTAAAGAACTTTGGGATCCTGTGTGGTAAAGGGCACTAGCTACATTTCTATTATTATAATTATTTGTTCAGAGTTTGTTCACCAGCATTAAATGACACACAGAATTTTTAGCCAGTCCAGGTTTCCCCCCTCCCGCTTCCACTCTAGGAGCAGAAAACAAATTAGATATACAATGTAATGTTTCATTAGGCAGCTTTGAAGAAAAATAAATGAGTGTCATATCATGTAACAGCATAATAAACCATGGCAAAATTATTAAGTTCTGGATATTACCTTTTTACCTTTCTTTATTAAGTACTAACTGATGAGTTTAGGCTTAATATGTTTTTGGGGACAGGGACTGTCTTTGTTCTGTGTTTGAACTGTGCTGGTACAATGGGGTTCAGGTCCATGACATGGGATCCTAGACTCTACGACAATACAAACAAATGCTTATAGTAACAACAGTAGATGTGTGGCTGGCAGACACTACATATTCAAATGTTATATGACAATTGTAAGTAAGGAATGACCATGGCGCAGTTCATGCTCTATGACCTTTTTCTACCAGGTTTTCTAACAAGTATCAGGAACTCCTGTTTGTATTGCTTCTTTCTTTTGAACTTCCAGCTTTTTTGTAGCATCCTTTACATTATGTCTCTCATCATTTTTCCTGGCTCATGAACTAATGCAACATAATTCAATGTGTGCTGGCATCATACTTCAAAAACTGAAAGAGCACATTTCCTTCAGATCAGATATTTGCTATCAATTTGAGAAGCAGGAACTGGTTCCAAATGTATTGTCATTGGATCACTGACAAAGAATCCTCATTTTTCATGCCAAACCTATTTTATTTTCACATGTAGTGAGTAATGAGAATGTAAATTGGCCTTTGGTGGTGATTTTTATATTTCACATGCATGCATCAATACCACTCTAATCCTGTCTAATTAGGACCAATTTACCATGCACAGGATAAAAATATTGTAAACATTTATTTACCAGTTAGTATATTTCCTGGCCGGGCACTGAACAGATAAGCTGACATTATGAAATAAAAAGCTATATGCATACAAATTCCATTGTATTAAACATCTAGCCATATTATGCAAAATAGCAAAGTAAAAGCAAATTCTAAAGGTCCTGTTGCAACTCATCTGTAATTCATAAGCCTGTTTTAATGCATTGTTTCTGTATTTTATTACAATTTGATATAGTTATGATTTTCAGTTCAACATGTCTTGTTAAGATATGTTTGTGTGCTTTTAAAAAAGGAAAGTAATAATTGTCCCAATGGGAAAATGTTTATTGACCAATCCTGTTAACATAAAACAGCTGACTGTTTTTGGTTTGTTTGTTTTTTGTTTGGGTGTATGGCTAGACCATTTAAATAATTCACTGTCTGGGCTCTTATTGTCCAAAGTGATATAAAATAATGGAAGAGCGGAGAAAGATTCAACAAACTTTTTCTAACATGGGGAAGTGGGAAGGAGCAAAATGTCAATAGGCTTAGATGAAACAGAGAGAAAGTCGTTTATCTGTAGTTATGGTTGCAACCAGGTCTCATTAAAAGTCCTATTTTTATTCCCCTAAAATATGGGCTAGTGAAATTGTTTTGGCTCAAAAATCATGCAGCTCATTCAGATGGCTAAAGACTTTTTTTCCCCTGCAAAGTGTGGAGGAAATTGTCCAAACAGTTTTTAAGTTGTTAGGTAATTTACAAAAAAACGGATACAAATTTTCAACTTGTCCAACATTATTTGGGTCTCTCTAGCTCCCAAACCTGTTACTTTGCCTTTTCACATAGATTAGTTAAATGTCCTTGAAAACTAATGAATGGGCTATCTTTGAAGACAAGAAGTTGAAATTGAGCAAAGTGAATAGTGACTAATTGTAATGTGTGTGAAAGCTGTTAGTACTCCTGCATGTGTGTTGGCATCTAAGACCAGGTGTATACTCATAACTTTTGCCAATACAGTGATGTTGCTTAGGGGCGTGATTTTTTTTTTTCTTTGCAAATATTTCTGTACCAGCAAAAGTTGTTGTATAGACACAGTTTATACACTATAGCTGATTTCTTTCAGGAAACTGGTATAAGCTGGAATGGAAAAAGTACTTTTTTTGCTAGTAATAAGCGGCAAACATTTTCTAATTTAGACTAGGCCACCGGGTATATCTACACTGCAGACAAAAGTGTGTTCTTAACTCAGGTTACCTATCCTGAACTAATTACATTAGGTTAATATAGTAGTGAAGACACAGCTTTTACCTCAGGTTAATCGTAGCCTATAAAGGAGCCTGGGGTTGAATTTGAGATGCTAATCCAAGTTAAAGACAAGTTACTGTGTCTTCACTACTATTTTAACCCGTTAGCTAACCCAAGTTAAGGACACACCTTTTATTGCAGTGTAGACATGCCCTTAGATATAACATAAGGGCATTTGTACAAATATCACCGTGTAGCGTTACCATATTTCAGGTTCCCAAAAAGAGGATGCTGCCAGAGGGAGACAGGGGAGAGCTGGGAGGGGATACAGTTGGAGGTGCTGGAGATGTTACCTGCGGCGTGGGTACTCACTGAAGGCAGGGGTGAAAGTAACTTAAAGGACTTACCAGTACTCCGGAGTCCTTATGAGGGGGCGGGGCCTCGACCGGAAGAGGCGTGGCCTCTACCATGCGAGGCAGGGCCTTTAAATCACTGGGCACTTTAAATCAGGATTTAAAGGGCCCAGGGCTGGGGCTGTGGTAGCAGCAGCTGGGAGCCCCGGGCCCTCTAAATTACCCCCGGAGCTACCAGCTGCAGAGGTGGCTGGGAGCCCCAGGGATGATTTAAAGGGCTGAGGGCTCCAGCTGCTGCTACCACAGCGGAGCCCTGGGCACTTTAAATCACCATCGGAGGGGGCCCCAGCCTCTGGCGGAGCTTTAATGGGCCCAAGGCTGCGGCAGGCGCCCTGGGCCCTTTAAATCTCCGCCCGAGCCACGCCGCCGCTTCCCCAGGGGTCTGGCAGCAGGGCTCTGGCGGCAATTTAAAGGGGCCGGGGCTCCAGCTGCTGCTGGGAGCCCCAGGCCCTTTAAATTGCCGCCAGGGGAAGCCGATCTGCCCCGGTACGGCACCCCGGTACGGCACACCGGCTCTTGCCGATATGCCGTACCGGGGCGTACCAGCTTACTTTCACCTCTGGAGGTGGGAGGCAGTGTTGTTCCCCATCACAGTGGTAGGGTGGCTGGTGCAGGACTCTTTCCCCAGGGCTAAGAGCTGGGGCCTGGGTGGGCAGGATCTGGATGCTGTGGCTTGCAGGGGAATGGACCAATCAGCTGCAGATGCAGGGAAGAGACCAGTCAGAAAGTGGACCAATCGGAGCTATTATTTTTAAAATCCCCCCTGAACAAAGAAAGGAGATTCACAAAAGAGGCTTTATCTGGGAAAACCCAGATGTACGGTAACCCTACAATGACAGAGTGGTTCTGGTCTATAGATTGAGGCTCACCAGGGAGGGCAGCATTAAGGATGTTTTGGGAATATGCAATGAAATATTTTACATATACACGTTTATTTAAGAGATGGTATGCACGGTGAGTGTTTGAATATTTTATGTTCCTTTTACTTCTTTCAGTAGCACTCTTTTAAGTGACTTTGTTGAGAGTTCTACCCAGTTGAGGACTATAGGATAGACAGTAAAGCAAGAAATTTGTAAAATAAGTAAAACGATATTTTTTCTTATTAATGAATTCTGTTCTATGTAGGTTTTTATACTGCCTTCACCACTGTGGTATCTGAGTGCCCCATGCTATGGCTAGCATCTATCATGTAAGCTTCTTTCTTGCTTTCTTTCTCTCTTTTCCTAGAAAGAAAATTGGTTAATGACTTTTAATTATCTTACTTTATTTTTAAGTTGAATTTTAGTAAATACATTTAGCAAATCTTGTTGGTATTATGCACACCTTCGTATCCTCATGCCCTTAAATAAGGGGTCTTATTGAATTGTTCTGGGGTTCACTGCCAGAATAATGATGCTGCATAGCATCTCAGAGACTTGTTCTATAGGGTAAACCATCTATCTGGTCTCAATCACACCTCTGCCCCATTTTCTTACTTGTAATAAGGGTAAAGTGGCATCTTTGAACCATTTATTTCTCAGTGCTTTTCAGATTAAAAAGATGTACTTATAGGGTAGAATTGAGAGACCAGTTCCCTCCGTTTCTCTTTGCACGGGAAAACAAGTTAGTTATTTCATATTTTAAAACAAGGACTTGGACTTCCTAGTGAACTGTGCTTTTATGAGGAGTACTGGTAATATTTTAAGTAATATTTAAAATACTGTGATTTACTGATGCAAGCAACACCTAATTCTGTGAGTAAGGCAAGTGGGAACTGATCAGGCCCTTCTACTTTATGGCATCTCTGTTATACCATTTAAGGCACTTCAGAAAGTTAATAAGTAGAGAGAAGATGAAAGAGAAATGCCTGCAGTCTGCCCTAAGGTACATCCACAGACTAATGTATACAAATAATATTTTAAATTTCCTGGGCTTGATTCACCATCAACAGTACGAAATATGTTCTTCTGTATAGTTTTTTTTTATTTGTTTTACTGATCTTCCCCTGTCGTTAAAACGGACATATCCGATCACTTTAACAATCTACAAACTGTGAGCTGCTACGGCAGGGGCCATTATTTTATAATTTCGCTGTTTCACAACTTTCATGTACTTTGAAGATACTGAATTGAGAGAGAAGTGCACTATATTGGATGGTAAAAGACAGAGATAGGTACTGTAGGCAAAATTAGGAACCTGTAGCTCTAGGCACATTTCATCAAGGAGAGATTTTTATCGAAACTATTTAGCCATCCGTTCAGCATAACCTGTTTGAACACTTGGCTTGAAGTCTGTGGGGTCTCAGACACACTTGTAGCACAGTATTGCTAATGAGGTACTTACTGCTATTCCTTTTTACTTGCAGCTTTGTACTCTAAATGATCCGCCACTGTTTCCCTTGCTGAATAACAAAAGAATTGCTAATGCAACCAATGCAACACCAAGGTGCTCGAATATCATTTACATTTCTTTATCTTTCAGGTCAATAAGGCGCTAGCACAAGGCAGTTTAAATTAACATAATCATTTGATTCATGCTTTTAAAGGAATACTAACTTAGAATAAAAATAGATAACACCCAAAGTCAGAACCTTTCACGAAGGAGGGTGTGTATATCCATGCCATTCCTGGAAGTAGCAGACTGTCTGGCATTCTGGGGATGCCTGAGTGTCCGCTCTACCTGTTCCACTCTGTCCTGCCAGTAAAAGTCCTTCTATGGACCCTCTGACTCCAGTTCCACTGACCACAATACATCTTCCCTATTTTGCAAACATTTTAATATAAACATTAAAAACAAATAATTGATGCCCAGATCCCCACCCGTTGTCCCCTAGGCAAGAGGTTGCTAGCACATAACAGAGTTGGAGTTTCATCTTTACCACAGTCCCAGCTGGTTACTAAGGGTATGTCTACACTGCCCATGTTACAGGGCAGCCACGGCAGCGTTGTGACATGGGCAGTGTAGTCACGCTTTATCGCCAGGGGAGAGCTCTCACAACAATTAAAAAATAACCACCCTGAACAAGCGGCGATAAAGCGCTGTCTATATTGGAGCTTTTCAGCGCTAAAACTTTTGTCATTCTGGGTGGAGGGGTTTCACACCCCTGAATGACTAAAGTTTTAGCGCTGAAAGTGGCAGTGTAGACATGGCCTTAGCCTTTGAGATAGTTTGGTTTCCTCAACAGATGACCTATCTCTGTGTCCCTGTCACCTATCTCTGAGTATAGCAAACGGTCTCTCTGTGGAGTATGGATGGTTCTCTGTCTCTGTTCTGAGATGACCTCTGTGGGCTCTTTCTGGGTGTTGTCTGCTTTCTCATAAGTGCGTTCTGTTTCTTCAGATCACTTTGGGTGGGTTCCACTGCAGTCCTCACAACTGATTGTGTCTAGGGATTTGTGGTCAGATTGCACTGTTCCTGGGTGGTCACTGAAGCAATAGCTTCACTCCAAATACCACAGCCAGAAGATCTCTTTCTATTTAAGTGTACCACTTATCCATCTCTGACAGGGCTCTGCTGCCATAAGTGGTTGGCTGCTCCTGCAAAAGTGCTATACCCAATCCTTTCTCCGATCCATCACACTGGCATGTCCATGGCTGTCCTGTATTGTAGTACTTCATGATAGGAGCATCCATTAGCATTTGTTTCAGTGGGTATGTCTACACTACGGGATTACTCCAAATTTACAGAATTCGATTTTTGGCAACTGATTGTATAAAGTCAAGTGCATGCGGCCACACTAAGCACATTAATTTGGCTGTGTGCATCCATGTACCGAGGCTAGCGTCGACTTCCGGAGCGTTGCACTGTGGGTAGCTATTCCATAGTTCCCGCAGTCTTCCCCACCTATTGGAATTCTGGGTTGAGATCCCAACGCCTGATGGGGCAAAAAACATTGTCGCAGGTTGTTCTGGGTACATCCTTCCCCTCCCTCCGTGAAAGCAACGGCAGACAACCATTTTGCGCCTTTTTTCCTGGGTGAACTGTGCAGACACCATACCACGGCAACCATGGATCCCGCTCAGCTCAAGACAGCAGTCATGAACATTGTAAACACCTCATGCATTATCGTGCAGTTTATGCTGAACCAGAACCTGCAAAACCAGGTGAGGAGGAGGCAGCGACAGCAGCGTGGCGACGAGAGTGATGAGGACATGGACATGGACACAGAATTCTCTCAAACCACGGGCCCCGGTGCTTTGGAGATCATGTTGTTAATGGGGCAGGTTCTAGCCATGGAAGGCTGATTCTGGGCCCGGGAAACAAAGCACAGACTAGTGGGACCGCATAGTGTTGCAGGTGTGGGACGATTCCCAGTGGCTGCGAAACTTTCGCATGCGTAAGGGCACTTTCATGGAACTTTGTGACTTGCTTTCCCCTGCTCTGAAGCGCCAGAATACCAAGATGAGAGCAGCCCTCACAGTTCACAAGTGAGTGGCAATAGCTCTGTGGAAGCTTGCAATGCCAGACAGCTATCGGTCAGTCGGGAATCAATTTGGAGTGGGCAAATCTACTGTGGAGGCTGCTGTGATGCAAATAACCAAAGCAATCGCTGAGCTGCTGCTACCAAAGATAGTGACTCTGGGAAATGTGCAGGTCATAGTAGATGGCTTTGCTGCGATGGGATTCCCTACCTGTGGTGGGGCGATAGATGGAACCCATATCCCTATCTTGGCACCGGAGCACCAGGGCATAAACCGAAAGGGGTACTTTTCAGTGGTGCTGCAAGCACTGGTGGATCACAAGGGACATTTCACCAACATCAACGTGGGATGGCCAGGAAGGGTTCATGACGCTCGCGTCTTCAGGAACACTAGTCTGTTTAAACGGCTGCAGCAAGGGATTTACTTCCCAGACCAGAAAATAACTGTTGGGGATGTTGAGATGCCTATAGTTATCCTTCAGGACCCAGCCTACCTCTTAATGCCATGGCTCATGAACCCATACACAGGCAGCCTGGACAGTAGTCAGGAGCTCTTCAACTACAGGCTGAGCAAGTGCAGAATGGTGGTAGAATGTGCCTTTGGACGTTTAAAGGGTCGCTGGCGCACGTTACTGACTCGCTCAGACCTCAGCCAAACCAACATTCCCATTGTTATTGCTGCTTGCTGGGTGCTTCACAATCTCTGTGAGAGTAAGGGGGAGACCTTTATGGTGGGGTGGGAGGCTGAGGCAAATCGCCTGGCCGCTGATTACACGCAGCCAGACACCAGGGCGATTAGAAGAGCACACCAGGAAGCGGTGCGCATCAGAGAAGCTTTGAAAACCAGTTTCATGGCCAGGCTACGGTGTGAACGTTCTGTTTGTTTCTCCTTGATGAAAACCCGCCCCCTTGATTGACTCATTCCCTGTAAGCAACCCACCCTCCCCCCTTCAATCACAGCTTGCTTTCAAAGGAAATAAAGTCACTATCATTTAAAAATCATGTATTCTTTATTAATTGATTATAAACATAGGGAGAGAACTGACAAGGTAGCCCGAGTGGGGTTTGGGAGGAGGATAGGAGGGAAGGAAAAGGCCACTTCAAAAGTTCAAAATAATGACAGCCTTTTGCTTGGGCTGTCCACTGGGGTGGAGTGGCAGGATGCACGGAGCCTCCCCACCCCTGCGTTCTTACACATCTGGGTGAGGAGGCTATGGAACTTGGGGAGGGGGGAGGGCGGTTATAGAGGGGCTGCAGCGGCACTCTGTGATCCTGCTGCTGCCGTTCCTGAAGCTCCACCAGACGCCGGAGCATGTCCGAGTGATCACGCAGCAGCCCCAGCGTTGCAGCCTGCCACCTCTCATCTCGAGCGTCCCTCCTGTCCTCACGTTGGTCCCTCCTGTCCTCACGTTCACTGGCATCTTTCCTGTACTGTGACACCGTGTCCTTCCACTCATTCAGATGAGCTCTTTCATCGCGGGTCGATTGCATGATTTCCGAGAACATCTCGTCTCGTGTGCATTTTTTTCACCACCTTATCTGAGTTAGCCTTCGGGATGGAGGGAGGAGGGAGGCTTGAAAACAGCTGCGGGAGGGAGGGAAAAAAGGGAGAGAAGTATTTTAAAAGATACATTTTACAGAACATTGTTTATACTCTTTCACGGTAAACAACACTATTCACATTAAATAGCACATGTGATTTCGGTAGAAGGTCGCATTTTGCATTATA
The DNA here is from genome assembly GCA_003942145.1 of Platysternon megacephalum. NCBI lineage: Eukaryota > Metazoa > Chordata > Testudines > Platysternidae > Platysternon > Platysternon megacephalum. The sequence goes on from QXTE01000448.1 coordinate 96,617, forward strand.
TTGTGTGCCTGCGGCTTTGGTGTTAGAGATCACAGACGCAGGGCCTGGCAACAGAATTCGGCTTGTATGCAGCCATGGTAAGCCACTGTCTTTCGGCTTCTGCAACCTTAATAAAAAGCAGCGCCCTCCTCTCCTATACCAAGCAAAGGCCATTGAGTGCTGTGGTTTTCCTGTTAACGTGCAGCAGCAGAAACCAAACTTAACCCCCCCACCACCCATCCAATTATGTGCGATGATCGCTTTACCCCCTCCCCCCACCGCGTGGCTGGTATCAGGGAAGATCCCTGCTAGCCAAACGTGAAAAGCTCAGTGCCAATGACCCTCCCCCCCTCCCCCCACCGGCTTGGCTAACTGCAGGGAAGGATTTCTTTTCAGCCACAGGCAAACAGCCCAGTAGGAATGGCCACCTCTGTCCCCTTAATTAAATTCCCGTATTTCAACCAGGTTACCATGAATGATATCACTCTCCTGAGGATAACACTGTGAGATAAAGAACAGATGTTGCTTGAATGCCAGCAAACACCGGGACCATACGCTGCAAGGCTTTGTCATGCAATGATACCAGATTACTTGCTACTAGCATGGCGTGATCAAGTGTCCTACCATGGAGGAGGGAATAAGGCTGCACTGCCCAGAAACCTTCTGCAAAGGCTTTTCGAGTACCTCCAGGAGAGCTTCATGGAGATGTCCCTGGAGGATTTCCGCTCCATCCCCAGACACGTTAACAGACTTTTCCAGTAGCTGTACTGGCCGCGAATGCATCCCAAGTCCCCAGGGAAAATTAATCATTAAAAAATGCTTGCTTTTAAACCATGTTTTATATTTACAAAGGTACACTCACCAGAGGTCCCTTCCAGGGGGTCTGGGATACCGCCTTGGGAGGGTTGGGAGGGTACTTCAGTCAGGGTGAGAAAAAGATCCTGGCTGTTGGGAAGAATGGAGTGCTGTGTGCTCTGCGCAAGCTCGTCCTCCTCCTCCTCCTCTTCTCCATCCGCAGAATCCTCAGGCATGGCTGAGAGTAACCCCTCATCGGAATCCACGGTCAGGGGTGGGGTAGTGGTGGCGGCCCCCCCTAGAATTGCATGCAGTTCCGCGTAGAAGTGGCATGTCTGTGGCTCTGCACCGGACCATCCGTTTGCTTCTTTGGTTTTCTGGTAGGCTTGTCTGAGCTCTTTAACTTTCACGCGGCACTGTAGTGAGTCCCTATTGTGGCCTCTCTCCATCATGCCCTTGGAGACTTTTTAACATGTTTTGGCATTTCATCTTTTAGAATGTAGTTCTGATAGCACGGAATCCTCTCCCCATATAGCGATCAGATCCAGTACCTCCCGTACGGTCCATGCTGGTGCTCTTTTTCGGTTTTCGGACTGCATGGGTACCTGTGCTGATGAGCTCTGCGTGGTTACCTGTGCTCTCCACGCTGGGCAAACAGGAAATGAAATTCAGAAGTTCACGGGGCTTTTCCTGTCTACCTGGCCAGTGCATCCGAGTTCAGATTGATGTCCAGAGCCGTCACAATGGTGCACTGTGGGATAGCTCCCGGAGGCCAATACCGTCGAAATTCATCCACACTAACCCTAATTCGAACTGGCAATGTCGATTTCAGCGCCACTCCCCTCGTCGGAGAGGAGTACAGAAATCGATTTTAAGAGCTCTTTATGTCGAAGTAAATGGCTTAGTTGTGTGGACAGGTGCAGGGTTAATTCGATTTAACGCTGCTAAATTCGACCTAAACTCATAGTGTAGACCAGGCCAGTGTGTGAAATGCTTGTTGTTGGGGACCTGCCCAGCGCTAAACAAGATCTTGCATTGTGAGCTGACAGATGGGTTCTGCTACTGAAGCCATGTGTGGACAGAACTTGGACAGAAAAATTATCATTCCTATGAAGTGCTATATCCCTTTTACACCCACACCTGACACATCACTGGCTGCCTTGATCTTGTTGGGATCTGCTTCTGTCCCTCTGCTGTGAGTAGATGTCCAGTGTACATCAGCTCACGTTGTTTGAGTCACATTTTTTTCTGGGTTGAGTTTTATCTTCTTGTCCCTGCTAAGTTGTAGAAAAGCTTGTAGTTTTCTGTCATGGTTTCATTCAGCTTCTTTACCATAACTCCGTTCACCTTCTGTGCTAGAGTACTGGGCAATAGCAGCTGTACCAGCACTCTGATCAGTGTATCATCAAGTTAATCACCTGGAGGAAACCTGATGGGCAAAACTCTGCCTGATTGGCAGATTGGAATGGTCTGGGGCGAGTTAAAGTGCTCAGAGAATAGAAGAATACCAAGGAAGTCTAAGGGGGAAGAGAGAGACTGGCTGGGTCGCTGGCTTGAGAGCCAGAGCCAAGAGAGATCTCCGAGGGCTTTCCATCTCTATCCTCTGTATAAATGAGGGAGCTGGGGAGTTTATATGTTGTTGTAGCTAAGGTGTTGCACAGTGCTGTGAAGGTGACAGGGGAACGCTGGCAATATACCATATGTGATGTTTACAAGCAAAGAGTCTCCAAGCCGTCTGTGTGTGCAGAGGAAGACAGGAGCAGAGAGGGTACCCTGTTATATGTAGGGGCTTCTCCAGGATCTTACCTTGATCCATGCAGATGGAGAACCTCCAGGGAGGGGCTGGTATGTATCACCACAAACTTCTGTTGGTACCGTCTGTTGTTTTTCAGGTCAGTTACTGTGACATCATATTTTCCTGTGTGCTGCATTATGCTGTCATTGTACATAATTAGATTACACCTGCTCTTTGTTATGGGTGTGTTGTAGTCCAATTCAACCCAATGAATCACATTGCAGGAGGCCCCACTATCCAGCTGAAATTGCACAGGGTGTTTCCCTGTTAAAATTGTGGTATGCACGGAGATTGATATTGTCCCTTATTACTTTCCTGTCCCCAAACCCTGAACCTGATGTGCTCTTTGGAATCAAGAAGAGAGTCATGATATAATCACAGCTGTCTGATGCACCCTCCCCCTCTCATAGAATCATAGAATATCAGGGTTGGAAGGGACCTCAGGAGGTCATCTAGTCCAACCCCCTGCTCAAAGCAGGACCAATCCCCAACTAAATCATCCTAAGTCTAACTGAATCTTTCTGACAGCTTCTTCTGCTCTTGCACACACTGCTAATGTGGTTCAACTTGCCGCATTCCTAGTGCAGGGCACTTCTCCTTTACCCGCTCATGCTGTCTCCCACTGTAAATGCATCTCACTCAGGGTATAGAACCCCGGCCACTTGCTCTCCTTTCCTGTTCTCTCACTGCATGTATTTCTGTGAGTGTTGTGTCTCCTAGCTCTTCCCTCCATTCTCTTGAGGATTCCACTATATGCCCCCATCTAACCAACTGTCTAATGTGAGATTGTCCGCCCAGATTAGCCACTCCTGCAGGTGGTGATCCCAAAAGCTGCAAACTATCCTGTCCCCAATTAGGGAGTCTGTCAAGCCCACAAAAGTGTGCATAGTAGTCAGTATGAATAGGAAGGTAACATAGGGGTTTGTTCCCCCCACCCCTTCAGATTGGTGTCTAGTGAGAAACCTGTCATTCCCCAGCTTCATTCTGCTTTGGGGAGCAATAGTGGTGTGTGTGTGTGTGTGTGTGTGTGTGTGTTTTCCATGTCTCACGCTGCCAGGTGCTGCACTTCAAAGAAATCAGCTCAGACGCTGCCCCATGTTTTCTTTGCAAAGAGTGAAGCTGAATGCAGGTTAAGACGAACAAGGGAACTTTATTAAAACCCGTAGATTGCTCTGTCCATGTGGGTGAGTTGCTTCCAGCCTAACTCCCCAGCATTCCCTGTTTCCACTGGTGTCTTGTTAATAAGAGTCACTCCAGGGAACAGGGACCCTCCAATTCCAGTTCTGCGTATCATGAAACAGGGCAGGGACATCATCTTTCCTGTGTATTTTGTACAACATAGCGTACCTATTAGGCACTTAAGGTGTGAACCTGATACCCTTGTTCACATTGAGTAGCACATCAGTCTTCGAACAGTCCATTTTCTATTGAAATGCTTAGGGAGCAAGGCACAACTCAAGTGGTCTGATCCAGAGGCAGCTGAAGACAGTGGAAAGACTCCCATTGCATTCAGTGGGCCAGTGTGAATAAGGGTAAGGGTGAATTAGAATCTGGTACTTACCAATTAATTAATAATCATAGAATCATAGGACTGGTAGGGAGCTCGAGAGATCATCTAGTCCAGTCACCTGAATTCACGGCAGGACTGAGTATTATCTAAAGCAGTGGTTCTCAAACTAGTGCCGCCACTTGTTCAGGGAAACGGTGCAGGCCGAGGGACGTGCTGGCCGCCCTTCCTGCAGCCCCCATTGGCCTGGAGCGGCGAACCGCGGCCAGTGGGAGCCGCGATCGGCTGAACCTGCGGACGCGGGAGGTAAACAAACTGGCCTGGCCCACCAGGGGCTTTCCCTGAACAAGCGGTGGCCCTAGTTTGAGAACCACTGATCTAGAGTAGACCATCCTTGACAATTATGAAGATTCCACAAGCTCCCTAGGCAATTTATTCCAGAGTTTAACCACCCTGACAGGAAGTTTTTCCTAATGTCCAACCTAAACCTCCCTTGCTGCAATTTAAGCCCATTGCTTCTTGTCCTATCTTCAGAGGTTAAAGAGAACAATATTTCTCCCTCCTCCTTGTAACAACCTTTTATGTACTTGAAAACTGTTATGTCCCCTCTCACTCTTCTCTACGCCAGACTAAACAAACTCAATCTTCAATCTTGCCCCAGAGGTCATGTTTTTCTAGACCTTTAATCATTTTTGTTGCTCTTCTCTGGACTTTCTCCAGTTTGTCCACATCTTTCCTGAAATGTGTTGCCCAGAACTGGACACAATACTCCTATTGGGGCCTAATAGCACTGAGTAGAGTGGAAGAATTACTTGTTGTGTCTTGCTTACAACACTCCTGCTAAAACATCCCAGAATGATTGTTTTTTTTTCTTTTTTGCAACAGTGTTACACTGTTGATTCATTTAACTTGTGATCTACTATGACCTCCCAGACCCATTTCTGTGGTACTCCTTCCTAGGCAGTCATTTCCCATTTTGTATGTGTGCAGCTGATTGTTTCTTCCTAAATGGAGTACTTTGCATTTGTCCTTAATTGAATTTCATCCTATTTACTTCAGACCATTTCTCTAGTTTGTGCAGATCATTTTGAATTTTAATACTATCCTTCAAAGTACTTACAACTCCTCCAGTTTGGTATTGTCCGCAAATTTTATAAGTGTATTCTCTATGCCATTATCTAAATCATTGATGAAGATATTGAACAGAACTGGACCCAGAACTGATCCCTGTGGGGCCCCACTTGATATGCCCTTCCAGCTTGACTGTGAACCGCTGATAACTACTCTGTGCAAATGGTTTTCCAACCAGTTATGCACCCCCCCCCCACCGCCATAGTAGCTCCTTCTAGTTTCTATTTCCCTAGTTTGTTTATGTTAGGATCATACAAGAAGTATCAAAAGCCTTACTAAATTCAAGATACACCACATGTACCACTTCTCCCCATCCATCAAGGCTGGAGACCACGCCTCCTCGCTACAATGCTTCTGGAGTGACTCAGTTCAGGGGGAAATTAGCCGACAGTTAATGGCTCTGGCCAGCAGTCAGGCAAAGCAATACAGCAGTCTAGGGGGATCAGCTCTCTGGTAGGACAGTCAGCAAAACCGTCTGGCTCCTAGTTCAGGTGGGCGAGAGACCAGTGCAGGCTTCTTGGCCTGAAGGTGGGGAAGCTGCCACCCCGAGGGGTAGGGTGGCAGGGATAGAGGGACACAGGCCCACCCGCTCCACTGTATCCCAGCCCAGGGCCCTAACAGAGGCGGAGTGGTTCCCTGGGTCAGCAGGGAAATCTGACCGCAACACGCTGGCCGGCTTGCAGTCAGTAACACAGCTGAACCCTATTTGGCTTCCCTGGGCTCCTTCCTACACTCCCAGCCGGGGTGCCTGGGTTCTGGGGTTGTCATTCGTATTGTTGGGGTAAATGGCAAGTGGCAGCCCCAACTGCAACTCGGTGTTCCCAGCATCTGGCAGCTCCAGCAGTCCCTCTGGGTCTCTGGCACAGTGGTGGTCTCCATCCGGTTCGGTGTCCAACAGCGGGAGGGAGATGTCCTGCTCCTCTGCCAGCTTTCCTCCAACTGAGTTGGAGGGCCTGCCTTTTATACTTCCGGCTCGTGTCCCACCCCTCTGCTTCTGGCGGGGCAGCTGCAGGTGTCCCAGCTCTGCCCACCAGGGAGCGGTCGTGGGTCTCGCCCATCCGTCAGGGTGGAAGACCACGACACCTCACTACACCCCCTATCCACAAGGTTTGTTACCTTGTCAAAGAAAGCTATTTGGTTGGTTTGACACAATTTGTTCTTGACAAATCCATGCTGACTGTTACTTATCACCCTATTGTCTTCTAGGTGTTTGCAAATTGATTGCTTAATTATTTGCTCCATTATCTTTCTGGATGCTGAAGTTAAGCTGACTGGTCTGTAATTCCCTGGGTTGTGCTTATTTCCTTTTTTATAGATGGGCACTATATTTGCTGTTTTCCAGTCCTCTGTAATCTCTCCCATCTTTTATGACTTTACAAAGATAATCGCTAATAGCTCAGATACCTCCTCAGTCAGCTCCTTGAGTATTCTAGGATGTATTTCATCAGGCCCTGGTGACTTGAAGACAGTTAACTTGTAATATGGCTTTGGTCTTCAGCTTTGCTATACTGAGTGATGATGGTTATACCCACATTAGTAATACCTAGCAGCAAGCAAATTTTAGGTTCTGTCTGAACAAGCATGAAAGTGTTTAGAAGCTTATTCTCTGAGTGTCTTGGATCCTCAAACTGGATGAGAAATATTGCAAATAGAGGCTTTGTCGCTATATTCTGGCAGTTCCACTTAATGGCCCATTTACATCCCAGGAGTGAGGATGCACACACAGATGGAAAGCAATGAGGAGGAAAAAATGTGAACCAAACTTTTATGAAACTTCACAAAGATTGGGCAGAAATGTTTGGCAGAGCAAGGTCTGACACTCAACTCAGTGGTATTTCTTTGTCTGTTACCCAATAACATTGGAACACAGCATGTGGGGAATGCTGGTGATGAAGGAAGCAGAGACCTAGAGGGGAGGGAACTGGGTGAGTGAGTGTGGAAGCAGGGACTCAGAGTGGAGATGGGGAGGGGAAAGTGGGGCCCCAGTGTGGTGTGAAGGAAGAAGGAGGATCCCGGAAAGCAGGGGAGTGAAGATGGGGAGGGGAAAACGGGGGCACACAGAGATGCTGTCATGCAGGGAAGAGGGAATGGAGGGCACGTGGAAACCCTTACATGGGGGAGACAGTGCAGGACCCTAATATGGGGGGAACACAGGCCCTGACTCGTGGGAGGGGTTGTGGGGAGTTACAGGCGAATGTGAGGTGTCCCACAGGGAGCTTGTTAGGTGGGAGGGGATGGAGGTATGCAAGGAGCCCCTGGTGGGTGCAATGCACTTGACCGACTGCAGCTATGAAGGGTGCAGTCCCCCAAGTTTAGTTTGAAGCAAAGTTTTAGCCAAACCACTTTGCACAAATTAATACAAAAAGTGTAGGGGTTATATAACATAGTAAACTGATTTTTTCCCCCAAACAATGTCACTTGTAATAATAATAATTAATAGAAAATCTTCATCAAATACATTTCCTATGTACAAAAAGCAAAGCCAGAAGGTTCAGCAATACAGCCACAGGGATAGTCATTTCAAATGTATCTAAACAAGGTACAATTAAGGCTACATTGTCCCCACTTCCTCTTCCCCAGATTCAAACCCCAACCTTTGTGAGCACTGAATAGGAGTGGGATGATTAAAGTGGCTCTCAGGCAGTGTCGACACTAGCTTTCTGTCCACACAGACCTGCATGCTATCTAAATCTACTCAGAGCCGATTGGGGCAGCAAGGTGGCTAAGCCACAGATAGCTACCAGTACTTTATCTTTTATTCCACTACCGCCTGGGTCCTCAGCTTCAAGACACCTCAGAGTCTGGATTAAAAGGGAAGGAAGGGAGGCAGAAGCTGAGAAATGTGCGCTGTGTTCCTGCCTCTGACCGACTTTTTGAGTAATTTAGCATAAATGTGCCTCAGTCTCTTCATCTGTAAAACAGAAATAATAGTACTTCCCTACTCTTCGAAGTTGTTGGGAGGCTTAATTCATTTAGGCACAATTATGCAAACCTTACTCTCACTAGTAAACATACACTCATACAGGGTGTTACTCATGTTCGTGGGCATACAGAACAATGAAAGGGCTGCACAACTGGTCATAATATTTGTGGTGCACTGGAGACCTTGGAATGGAAGGTGTTGTAGAATGCAAAGTACTTTCATTAGTGAACACTGACAAACAGAGCCCCAGCCCTGCTCACTAAATGTAAATTAGATCTGGACAATATGATTCAGACACACGATGCACAGGTTGAAGTTATAATCTGATAGGGGAGCAGGTTTGTTTGCTCTTTTTAAAACAAAACAAACAATATGGATTTTTGATAGTGAGTTAGTAATGAAAGGCTTGAAGAAAAAAATTGTTGTCCACAACTTTTTGTTGAAGATTGTGAGGCCATCTGGCACAAAAGGAGAAGGGAGGAATTCCAAGCACAGAATGTAGCATGGAAGACAGAGTAAGGAGAGGGGAGGAAGGATAAAGAAAGGGATGTTCAGAAGGAAAATCTGTAAAGAGCATTAGCATAAAGAGGGGAAGCAGGAGGAACTAAGAGCTGAGATGCAGGTGGAGTAGAATTGTGCAGGCCTTGAAGATGAGAAGATGCATCTTGAACTTGCTGTGGGAGGAGAGAGGAAACCACTAAAAGAGGGATGTGACTATGATCAAAATGGCTGAAGAGAGGAGATTTTAGCAGCAGCATTTAAGATATATATTAGAGATGGATGAGATGAGAAGTCAGATGGTTAGGGAGGAGAGAACTGCAAGAAGTAACAAAGGCATGGACAAGGATTTTAGTGGTTGGAACAGAAAGGAAAGAATAAGTTTCAGACATGCTGTAGCCCACTTCCTTGAAATTGAACTGCTGCAATATTGCAAAAGAGGCTGTTCAGAGTATATCAAACCTGAACAGAAGCACGAGGTTATGGATGTGTCACAAAGGGGTTGGGTAGCGTAATTTCCAATCCAGTTCTGCAGGCTTGGGAGGTTCAACAAGTCTTGCTAAGCTTCAGATAAGCAATTGAACTTTTGGATACTTACTGAGTTGAATCTCTGAACCACTTGTGTTTCTCCCATATTTTTAACATTGTATCTTTAGAATTTGTTTTTCTCTCTTTAGACTCTGCTCTGAATAGGAAAAAATATTTTCTATTGAACATTTATTTTCTCTTTGAAGTCCAACTTAAGCTCAAAACACATCTGTTTCAAAGATATATCAAAGATGCAGCAGCTTGTGTTCAAATGGAAATGTATGTGTGCAGTCTGTCTGGCCCAGGCTTTAGGAGCCTCAGGGTTTTAAAACATTTAATATTTTAAATAACTTTAAGCATTATATCTATCAGTCTATCTTATGGTGTTTCATTTTGCTTTTTGTCTAGTCTTTTTAGCTCTGCAGTGGGCTTACTGATCTGAGAAAGTATGTGGTAGCTAAGTCACGTTTTAAAGGGTTGATAGAAGACAGAGACTTTGGAATGGATACGTCTGTCAAGATATAAATTCAACTTGAATAGTCACTAACAGTAAAGTAACCGATGGAATGATGGAGAAAAGAGGAGAGGTTCCTAATGGACATCAATGCTGCATGGTACGGATGTTGTGATTGCTCAAGTGAGGGAAGTCGGGGAAAGTCAGGACACAGGAAGTGCCAGGGCCTGGGGAGGGATTGCTATATGGAAGGTTGTTGTTATTGATTACTTCCCCAGTACTGAACATTTATGAAAGGGATAATTTAAGAATTCTGGTAGAGAGATAAGAAGAGTTGGGTTGTGGGGGGCAATAGGTAACTGGAGCAGTACTGAGTTTAGAGAACCATGTAGTGAAGGGAGGTGAAGGAAATTTGAACTTGGAGAAGATTCAAATGATACTGTTTCCACTGTACCATTGCAGCACCCTGCGGAGTGCCATTTAAAACAGGTTGCTGTGCCCAAAATTGCTATAGTTCTTGTAGTGTGGGTAAAAAGGGGACATGTAGTAAAGGGGTCAGAAGAGGATGGTGATGTTAAGGGCACTGTGAGGAGGGCAACTGGGATGGGGACTGCGAGCAGCTGCTCCTGGCCAAGGGGGAGCCCTGGGTCAGCCTCGCATCCAGAGACCTCTCGCTGCTGCTGTTGTTGCTATCTTTGTTCCATTTGTCCAAGGAGATAGCAATTTTGGTCAGGGACCAGAGTTTGGGAGGGCAGCCTGCTGCAGCGAGTGGCTCGCTGGTCCTGGAGGGGAGGATAGGGTGCAGCTCTCCCAGGTGGGGCACAGCTGCCACTGCTGCTGCTGAAGGAGACTGGTGCTGGTGCTCCTCGCTAGCCACAGCCTGCTACAGGATTTGGTTTACCAGGCAGGGGAAGAGGGAGTTAGTGCAGCCAGGAGTTGGGGGTAGTTGGGCTGATCTGGACTGGATCTGGATCTGATGGACTTGGGTGTTGGGGGCAACAGATAGGCCCTGGAGGGAGTATGGGGTGGAGAATGGGGGAAGGGGGGACAGGGGTGAAGAAGGTGATTGGGGGGAGGGAATTGGTTTGGCAATGGGGAAGTAGGAGAGGTTTCAATAGATGGGTTTATTGAGGAATGCTTGATTGAGATTTAAGCACTTCATGAAATTTGTGCTGGCCCTCTGCATACAAGTTGTATTTCACCCAGGCAATTCCAGCAAAGGACTTGACTGAATGGCATAATTTAGTTCATGTAATTGGGAACCCTCCTGTCCTACAGCAGCCAGAGATTTTGAATATTGCTTACCTGCAAAAAATGATTTGAGATTATGAACAATCTAGAGATCAACAGGTATTTGCAGAAGTTAGCCAGTAAATAATTCTGAACAACAAACAAATTCAAGAAAATGTAGATCTGTTCATGGACAACTCTCAAAGAGAAAAAAAGCAAAATGTATTGATAAATAAATCAGAATGTATTTACCCTGCTCTAGTTGAGAATACTACTTTACACTTATGTTAAGTTATATAGCACCTTTCATCCAGAATTGTTTCACTACCGTTTCAGACTATCTATTAAAGACTGGATGTTTCAGGTACTTTTAAGAACAGATTCAAAATGAGAGAAATTTCTATCTGGTATTCTGAGTATCAGCGCTAGTCCTCTTGGATTCTAATTACATGTGATTTTTCAGAGATGATTCAGAATCTGAGAGTGACTTTCAATTTTATGTTACTTTTTGAAGTACATATCAATTCTTCAGCTAAATCTTCCTTTTCCTTCCTAGGAACTTTGCTTGATTATAACCATTGCCATTGTTGTCAGGTACAAAAATTGCAGTTCAACTTATAGAAGTAGAATGAGCACACTGGTCCTTTCTTAGTCCAGTATTTGATCTGTGTGTTTCAATTTGGTCGCTCAGTCAGCTGGAACTTTCAGTTTTATAATGTAAATAAGTCCAAGTCTTCTCATGAGTATGTTAGCCATTAGTGTCTGAAACAAACTCCATGCTCCTTCTGGTTTTTCAACTGAGATTTTTTTTCCTTTAAGAAAATTTGATTTGAATTAATGTTCTTTTTAAATGATTTAATTAAATAACAGTTTTACAGTGAGTTATTTTTTTCCATGGAAAGGTGATGGATAGTCGAGGCATAATCCCCTCTCTCCGTAGTTTCCCTCTCCTTTTACCCACTCCCCATTCTTATTTCAACAGTCCTTTCCTTATCCCCACTTCAACCCAAGTTTCCTTCCACCTAAAACCACCCTAACATTAAGTTTTAGTCATACTAAATATATAATCAAATATCTTCAAAAAATACTAGTTGGGACTAGCATAGTGTATGCTTATGCTTCCTCTGAAAACTATGGTACATCTCCTTACCACCCCATTCCTAAATCTTTTCTCCATGTTTGTCTTTAAATTGTAAGCACAAATCTTCCTCCAGGCTGTACTGTGTCACAGTGAAAAGAACAAGAGTACTTGTGGCACCTTAGAGACTAACAAATTTATTTGAGCATAAGCTTTCGTGGGCTACAGCCCACTTCTTCGGATGCATAGAATGGAACATACAGTAAGAAGATATTTATACATACATAGAACATGAGAAGGTGGAAGTAGCCATACCAACTGTAAGAGGCTAATTAATTAAGAGAAGCTATTAACAGCAGGGGAGAAAAACTTTTGAAGTGATAATCCAAATGGCCCATTTCGGACAGTTGACACGAAAGTGTGAGGCTACTTCAACATGGGGAAATAGATTCAATTAGTGTAATGACCGAGCCATTCCCAGTCTCTGTTCAAACCTAAGTTAATGGTATCTAGTTTGCATATTAATTCAAGTTCAGCAGCCTCTCGTTGGAGTCTGTCTTTGAAGCTTTTCTGTTGCAAAATTGCCACCTTAACGTCTGTCACTGAGTGATTAGAGAGGTTGAAGTGTTCTCCCACTGGTTTTTGAATGTTATGATTCCTGATGTCAGATTTGTGTCCGTTTATTCTTTTGCGAAGAGACTGTCCGGTTTGGCCAATGTACATGGCAGAGGGGCATTGCTGGCACATGATGGCATAAATCACATTGGTAGATGTGCAGGTGAACGAGCCCCTGATGGTGGTTGCCCAAAACCAATATTTTTTTTAACTTACATTTAGCTAGAATTCTAAACTTTTCTTTAAATAACTTAACATTTCCCCCCTTTCCTTAAAGATTAATTATGATGATTTTCCTGACCATAATTCCAGTGACTTCATTGGAGCTATATCAGTTTACACCAGTTGAGAAAATGGTCCAATGTCTTTTAAGCTTTAAGAATATGTAGAGTCTTTCATTGACATCAAGATTATAACTTTTCAAGTATTATTCTATTGGGAAACATACAACAGCTTTTATCTGACACCCCCACACTGACTTTAACTTGTCAACTATAGGGGAAAGTGAGCAATATTTTCTTTTTAAATGTTCCTCTTCTCATTTCCCTCTCAGAATACTTGCTTGATCATGAGTGGATAAAAAGGATATTAAGCCAATCTCAGTGCATCTAAACTCCACCAAACACTAGATCCTGTGCTGTAGCCAGGACATATTCAATTCAACTGATAGGAGAGAGGGGCAAACATTTGCCAGCCTCCACCATAATTTAGAGCAGCCTTGAGGATGCTTTAAATTATGCGTACTTGCACATGGTCCCCTAGAAATAGTTGGAGTGCAGAGGTGCAACCTCCATGCAGCCATGCAGTCTCCCCTGATCACACCCTCTGTGTTAGGGGGTGTGAAGAAGGATGGCATAGAGCCCCTCTACCAGCACTACAATATCCGGGGGTTCCCTTTACTGTGAGGGACGCCCTAGCAGTCTGGATAAGGTATAATGGGAACTGGATCCAGGAATTTATTTTTCCAACTCTGAGTGCCAATCCTACCAATGGGTTTAGTAAGATTTACCCCCCTTCTTCTTGTTAGTAATGGCCTGGTAGAGCACTTTATTCTAAACTGGTTGAAAATAGCTTCAATTGGATCAACTATACTGTACCATATTGGAACAATTATTGTAACTGAAGTCTTTATCATACACTTGCTAGTCAGAAAAGGTAATGAGCTAAAAAAGCTGGTGCTCACTGGGGGATAAATTCTGCTTAAGGATACATCTCTGATCTTAGTTCAGCAGCTTCACTCTCAAGTTTCTTTGGAAGCACCTCTGCTTGGGAGCCTGATGGCTCACTGTTCCATCTTCAGAAAAGACACTCACTTGCTTAGATTTCCTCAAGCAGTAAATTTATTCACTGAGTTCTGAGCTGTAGAAAACAAAATAAAAAGCAATTTTGGTGTATGTCAGCATCCAGCTAGTGGATGGGGGTGATGAGCCATGCACTTCCTGCTCACCAGGAGTAGAAGTTCATAACATATTTGAAAATTAATGTTGAACTAATATTGTTTTGGCATATTTTCTTGTTCCCCTCTTAACTGTTTCAAACCTGATCTAAATTGCCATCTTATCCCCCTTGCTAACGTTCTGGATTCATTTTATACTTTTGACGCTGCAAAAACAGAATTTCTGTAACGCTCCTCTGTCTGATGATGACCACACTGAAATGTTGACCTTACCGTCATGCAACATGGGTGTAAACAAGGGAGGGGTTTACCCCATTGTTTTCACTGTGTCTAGCAAATATGCAACATACAGTCACCTAACCAGCTATCTTTTTCCTTTAACTAGCTTGTCATAGCTCTGGTTGGGCTCCCTTTGCCTGTTGCGCACCAGATTGTTGTGAGGAGAATCCAAACGTCTGGATCCCCATGTATTTTAAGCTTCCCTGGGTCTCAGCAGACTGCAGCATTGTTTCCTCCCTTGGTCTCTCCGGGACATTTCCTATGCACCAAGCCTCAGTTTTTTGCCCCTTCACAAAAAGAGTCCCTCAGCCCACCTGCCTAAGGCATCCAGAACCAATGCTGACACCCAATATACCTCAGAACCTTAAACACACCCTCTCCCATAATCACACAGAAGCTATGAGCCTATGGGTTATATTTTCGCTTTCTCAGGAGGCATGAGGTAGATGTAACGTATATAACACAGAGACACTTTGCACAGGATTCTAACACCATTTCTCTTTTATGTAATCACACAAAAAGTATACAAATCATTTAGAAAACTAGTAACATCCTAACCACAATTCTGCTCACTAGCTAACCCGTCCTTTGGGATTCTTAGGGCATTCAGGTAGGCAGGCAGGGTCTCCTGCTTCATTAGGCTGGTATGTGCTGGGTTCCTTCTCTCTCATGGAGTCTTTTAGCCCAGCTTGCTTTCTCTGTCCTTGACTGGTCCATGCCCGTGCTCTCTCCTGCCCAGGGCTTCCTGTTCCTATGTGTATCTCTGAGTCTTCCTAGTTCATATATCCCACCACCAACACCTCTGCTTCTTTGTTCTATATCTGGTAATTTTCCACTGTCTCCACTTCCTCCCTTCCTTCAGGCAGGAGGGGGAAGTGACTTCTCATAGCTTGAACAGACCCATTATCCCAGGGTGCTTCACTTTGAATAATCAGTCATTGAATTCTAACAACCCACCATTGTCCCTGGTCTGGCAGAGATATGACATAGCCTTACCACCAATAACCGAATCCACATGCTTGTAGGCAAATACCTTTTATGATAAAGCAATTTTCATATCAACAGCTCCACAATATCAACCAGAGTTTAAGTTGTACAGACAGACTCCCCCAAAAAGCACATAGCTTGTCCTTAACTTCCGGTTTCTCCCACCACACTTCCTTTCAGTCTATAGTTTTGGTGTATGCTGTCTTCCTTAAACTCCTCCCCACTCCCAAAAGTCTAACAAATTTGATGTATCAATAGCTCTCACTGAACTGATGATGATGGCTCTTTCTATTCTTGACATGGAGTTTCTAGGCTTCACTGAAATGTAGCAGTGATGTATGAAACATTCCACCTTATGTGTGTAAGAGACTGTGTGTCTTTGTGTAGGGAGGTGCATGTATTTTCGCATGTGTGTATACCTGTGTGAATAAAATTTGCCGCCTAACTCTTTACTTTTATTCCATTTGCTGGCTTGCACACACAAAAATTGATGACATAAAATATGTGTGTATTCATTTCATAACAAGTTTTTAAAAGAGAAGGGAACTCTACAAAAATGTATTATTTCTTAAAAAGTGAATGTTGTTGACTAGTAATTGCAGAAGAGCCAATGTATCATACGTTTCTCCCCACCTTTGTCTAGCTACATTATAAACTCTTCGTTGCAGACTCTCTCTTTTTATGTGCATGTCCAGCACCTACCATCCTGGAGCCCCGATCTTAGTTGGGGTCTCTAGGCACTAAACAACTATTGTGATAATAAATAATGTGGAAGTATGTGTGTTAGTGCATGCTAGATGTGTACACATGAATTCACGTGTATTTGCATGTAGGTGTGGGAGTCAGTTTCTACAGATTTATTTATATAGGTATCTGGACAGGTGTGCATTTCTGTGGTTGTGCTCTATGGATTTGTATTTGGGCTTCAGGAGTGGGCCTTTAATCTACCCACTGAAGCTGTGATAATGTGTGGTCCTAACGGAGGGATGGGGGTGGAGTGAGCAGGGGGAGGGGCCTCGGGGAAGGGGCAAGGAAGGGGCGGGGCAGGGGTGTTTGGTTTTCTGGAATTAGAAAGTTGGCAACCCTAATTCCATACCAACCCAGATGAAGCTGCCCTTGGGCTAGCACTGTAAGTGTCTTTCACCAGATAGGCATTTGCTGCAAGTGGAGAGGAAATCTGTTGGTGAGTAGGATGGCTTATAGTGAAGTATAGTATAGAAGTTCACCTTTCACATTTTTCAATCAAGTTCTGAAACACGTTGCATATTATAAGAGTAGTCCCAACCTCTATGGCTATACTTGGACCCTGGTGTGTGTACAATGATAGCAACCTCATGAACCAAGGAGGTGGATGCCCATGAATCCACCAAGCACATAGTCCTTTTCCTACCAGTCCTGGTGTGTACACTGCCACTGTTTGGGATTACATTGTGCCAGTCATAAATCTTCAGCCCATGTGAGCAGAAGATAATATTTCTTCAGGGAGGAAGAATAGCTTTGTGGTTAAGGTCTGGGTCTTGGGTAATCTGGGTTCCATTGCTATCTTGGCTGCAAATCACCTAATCTCTGTCTGCCTCAATTCCCCATCTGTAACATGTGGATAATAATATTTCCTTTCTCTCACCCTTTGTCTGCCTTGTCTATTTAGATTGTGAGCTCTTAGAAGCCGAAAGTGTCTCTTACTATATGTATGAACCATTATAAGTGGAAGAGGGGGCCTCTAGAAGCTACAATAATAACAAAGATGCTCATTTGACACTATTGCAGCTGTGCCATGGGTGGTCTTTGTGTAGCTGCTGTGTGAAATGCATTCAGCAGGGATCAGGCACAACACAGGCATGCTTTCATGCGGCTGACTATTCATTTGCAACAAATATAGTTTAT
The DNA here is from genome assembly GCA_003942145.1 of Platysternon megacephalum. Classification (NCBI taxonomy): domain Eukaryota; kingdom Metazoa; phylum Chordata; order Testudines; family Platysternidae; genus Platysternon; species Platysternon megacephalum. The sequence goes on from QXTE01000448.1 coordinate 113,696, forward strand.
AGTGTTCTAAGAACAGTTAGATGTCACCATCAGGAAAACAGCCAGGCAGAGTAACAACTACAGTCATGGCACCAGGTGTGGTAATCATCTGTCTGATAATGATCGCACAGTTGTAATGAATGGTCTTTATTGAGCTTTGCTTACATAATGACATAATTATCTAATAAACTCTCTTTCAAGTTATTTCCTCTACCTTTCTGATTCACCCACAGCATTTTCCTTCCAAAACTTAAGGAATCGTGCAATATGTAATCTGATGAATGCTGTTCCCACTACACTATGTTTTGTGGAGTGATCAAAATAGGGACGGGAGACTGGAAGACCGAGACGGGAGACTCTTTTCTATCTCCGCTGCTCATCCTTGTTTTTCCCTGTCTGTCTCCTCTTTCTTAAAGAGAATCAAGATGTTGGAATCCAGATGTCAGAAGGGATAAATATGCGTGAAAAGCAGAGAGAGACAGTGGGCACTGACTCAGCTATCTAAAATTAAGAGACTTCAGTGGAAGTGCACATAGTCCCTTGTTTAAAGGAGCTGTGTTCCTTTTAATGGCTCAGATTTTACACACCGTTTAAGCCATTGTTCCATTTCCTTGTTCAGTTAGGCAAAGTTTTCCCCGTCCTTACTTGTGCATAGCAGATCAGAATAATACAGTGTTACGCTTGTAGCCTTTCCTGATAAGGCAGTTGCACCTGCTCCAGCAGTCTCATAATGTAATAGCAAGGTTTATCGCTTGAACTAATCAGAACACATTTTCTCATTGTTGAAGGATTTGCACTTTCTGTTAAACAGCATATTGATTACAAAATTGCTCTTCTCATGCAAAATACATTTAACAGTCTGATCCCTTCATATTTGAATGACCTTACTCTTTGTTTCCTTAGTGATGCTCTGATGATGTTGGTTTCTGGTGATTCCCACTTGCTGTCTCTTTCTCATAAACAGATTAGGGTATCTAGATGCTCAGAACCACTGCAGAATTCTTTCACACCTTCGGTTTGAATTAAAGGACCACTGAGGCTTTCAACGCCCCACTAAAATATTACTTATGACATTTTATAAACTCATGAATATTGCAATACTATTATACTATTAGGAAAAATACACATAGATGCTTATATTAAAAGTGATATAGATTGTTATTGTTTATAATATATTTTTTAAAAATACAGCAGCCTGACTTTAAAAAGTGAAATAATTGCCACAAGAAAATTAGAATTGGGTGATTTAGAAAACATGTTAACACCCAAGCTTAGTTAAAGCAAACAAACCAAAAAACAACTAACCAAAACCCTACAAGAAACCCTTATCCACGTTCAGCTTAGTATCAGCTGGAAGCAAATATTTCTTCCTAGCTTTTTATCTAGAGATGTATATGGTCACTGTTACAGAAGAATCTGGCCACCTTTTCAGTACTTAAAAATAGATATAATAATAATCACACTCTTACTCTCTTTTTTTTTTCTGAGCATGTAGGAGAAATAGTTTGAGTTAGTTTATGCAGTCTTTTTAGTTTCTTTTAATTATTTGTGTGAGTGGATATACTTGATATGCGTATGAAGAAATTGAGGAGAAAGGTAAGTTAAATAAATGAGCTTTTCATCTAGGACCAGAGCCAAAGCCTAATGAAGTCAGTGGGAATTTGATCCAGAGCATCAAAGAACTCTGGATTACCCTTAGTTCTGAAAGTGATTAATGGTTAGTTCCATGTTTATTCTTAATTCTTATGGAATTGAATTCCATAGCCTAGGTCCAGGTCCTGTGATAGATCTGTCTCCTGCACTCATAAGCCTCCACTTCTTGGTCAATAGTTTCATTGTTCTAGTGCAGTGGTTTTCAACCTTTTTTTCATTTGCAGACCCCTAAACATTTTTGAATGGAGGAAAATGCAGCAGGGAGAGACTCCAGCAGCAGGAAGGCAGTGGGACACTACACTGCTAAAAATAGCATGTAGAGATCTGTATCTTTATGCACCTAAGCAGGGCCTCACCATTTGCACTGCTATTTGTACCTGTTCTAAGGGGGAATACATTGTATGTACTCTACATGCCACCCTAAGGAGCATAGGCGCTGACTCCGTGGGTGCTCCGGGGCTCCCTGGCCCCCCGCCCCAGCTCGCCTCCACCTCCACCCGTGAGTGTGCTGCCGTGTCCTGCTTCTCCCCCCTCCCTCCCAGTGCTTGCGCCGTGAAACAGCTGTTTCACGTGGCAAGCGCTGGGAGGGAGGGGGGAGAAGGAGGAACGCGGCGTGCTCAGGGAAGAGGCAGGGCTGGGGTGGGGATTTGGGGAAGGGCCCAATAGGGGCAGGGAGGGGCGGAGTCAGGGAGGGGCCGGGGGCGGCGTGAGCACCCACCAGCGCCAACTAAAGTTGGCGCCTGTGCTAAGGAGTGTGCAGTGTAGACATAGCTTAAGGCTGAAATCCGTTCCACCTGTTTTGGGACAGTGTCTCTGATGCAAGAGACTTTCCAGTCTGCATTAGCAGTGAGGCTCCCCCACTAACAGCTGAAATTACTGAGAGCTATGTCAAATGATAGGATCTCAAGACATCCCAGAGGGCACAATGCAGAGCCGATCAGCCAGCCAGCCAGCAGAGCGGAATGGCTGGCAGAGCAAAGTGGCAAGTGGCCTGCAAGGCGCTGATGCCTGAGCGAGCGCCCAGACAGCAGAGCGATCAATGTGCCTCCCCCACCCCCCGATAGGATGAGAGGTGAACTCATGCAGATGTACTCCTGAACTCTAGGTCTTCACTGACCAAGGACTACAACTGTGAGTGGGGTGCGGTGGAGAGAGAAGGGAGCAGCATGTTAAAGGAACTTTTGATTGTTGGACTTAAGAACCTGAGGTAAAAGGACAATGCCAAACGAACTCTGAGTTGGGTGTTTTGCTCATGAGTTTATGCTTATGAATTCTGCTTGCGGCATTTTCCCAAGTTAATGCCTGGTTACTTTCCCCCTTTTTATTAAAAGTTTCTTTTCTACACGCAGATCTTGGCTGACACAGAGAAACGAATGTGCTGTAAAATGTTTAGATTATTTAGAAAGTACCAAAAAGAATACTGGTACTGTCAGGCCAATATCCCAGGTTCCACATGACGTTTTGTCCTGTATTGATAGCTATGGTAGTACTGTTATACTAACTTCGTTTTCAAGACACTATAGCGACTTTCAGCATATGAACTAGAGAAGATGGTGCTCCCATGTGTTTTTCCAACTTTGATATGTTTCATTTTAACCAAAGCACCTCAAGCCTCCAATATGCGTTCTTTTTCTTCTCACAATACTTCTGTGTGCAATTCCTTTCAGATCATGAAATGCAAAATTGTTTAGCTTGTTCTCTATAGAAGAAAGGAAGGGAAAGAAAAAGTAGTATATTGTTTGTATTGCGGGGTACAAACTTTGGAAGCCTGGGAACTATATTTCTGTGTAGGTTTGCCAGATGTCGTATCTTAAATGAGAAATATCAACTATAAACAGATGGTCTTATTGTTCTTTGAACTTCAGTGGTCTACTGCTAGTCTGCTTCCCCTTGATTGTCTTCTTTGTAAGTTTGTCTTTAAACTTTAAAGTCTTTAATCTTTCAAATTCCACCCTGGCACTCCTCTGTGTGACACAGAAACTAGATGAGAGAGAGAATAAGGCAGACCTCTCTTTCAACTGTGGCAGCACTCCAGTATGCATGAAGTGGGAGCTGTTTCGTGGAATTAAACTTCAAATATTGATTAAAATTAAAGCTGCTGAGAAATGAAGACCAAATTTAAAAATTGAGCTGCCACAGGGAAATGAATTAGGACTTCACAGTCTCTGCTAGAGCCTTTGTCCTATTTGTTCTAAATCCTTGTCTGCAGAATTTAAACTTCAGCCTAGCCCTCAGGATCCATCTGTGGAGAAGACTGGCATCACAGATTTGGAGAAGAGATTTTCAAGCACCTATAGTAGCACAAATCCAATTGACTTTTCTTGGAATTGTGTTCCTAAATCCCTTAAGCACTTTTGGAAAATCTTCCTTCTGATCAATAGCTATTGATTAATTGATTATTGGCTAGGATAATAAGAGCATTGAGCCCTTAAAATAAAAGGAGACATTTTCTGTGAAAGGAGCTGGGTATGATTTAAATTTTTATGTAGTGGCACCATATCTACTTGTCCTTTTCAGCTTGCTTGGGATAACTCTTATGCCTGGTCTACACTATGAGTTTAGGTCGAATTTAGCAGCGTTAAATCGAATTAACCCTGAACCTGTCCACACAACGAAGCCATTTACTTCGACATAAAGGGCTCTTAAAATCGATTTCTGTACTTCTCTCCGACGAGAGGAGTAGCGCTGAAATCGACATTGCCGGTTCGAATTAGGGTTAGTGTGGATGAATTTCGACGGTATTGGCCTCCGGGAGCTATCCCACAGTGCACCATTGTGACCGCTCTGGACATCAATCTGAACTCGGATGCACTGGCCAGGTAGACTGGAAAAGCCTCGCAAACTTTTGAATTTCATTTCCTGTTTGCCCAGCATGGAGAGCACAGGTAACCACGCAGAGCTCATCAGCACAGGTAACCGTGCAGTCTGAGAATCGAAAAAGAGCACCAGCATGGACCATATGGGAGGTACTGGATCTGATCGCTATATGGGGAGAGGATTCCGTGCTAGCAGAACTACGTTCCAAAAGATGAAATGTCAAAACATTTGAAAAAATCTCCAAGGGCATGATGGAGAGAGGCCACAATAGGGACTCACTACAGTGCCGCGTGAAAGTTAAAGAGCTCAGACAAGCCTACCAGAAAACCAAAGAAGCAAACGGACGGTCCGGTGCAGAGCCACAGACATGCCGCTTCTACGCGGAGCTGCATGCAATTCTAGGGGGGGCCGCCACCACTACCCCACCCCTGACCGTGGATTCCGATGAGGGGTTACTCTCAGCCATGCCTGAGGATTCTGCAGATGGGGAAGATGAGGAGGAGGAGGAGGAGCTTGCGGAGAGCACACAGCACTCCGTTCTTCCCAACAGCCAGGATCTTTTTCTCACCCTGACTGAAGCTCTCCTGGAGGTACTCGAAAAGCCTTTGCAGAAGGTTTCTGGGCAGTGCAGCCTTATTCCGTCCTCCATGGTAGGATCCTTGACCACGCCATGCTAGTAGCAAGTAATCTGGTATCGTTGCATGACAAAGCCTGGCACCCTGCCACTCCACCCCAGTGGACAGCCCAAGCAAAAGGCTGTCATTATTTTGAACTTTTGAAGTGGCCTTTTCCTTCCCTCCTATCCTCCTCCCAAACCCCACCCGGGCTACCTTGTCAGTTCTCTGCCTATGTTTATAATCAATTAATAAAGAATACATGATTTTTAAACGATAGTGACTTTATTTCCTTTGAAAGCAAGGTGTGATTGAAGGGGGGAGGGTGGGTTGCTTACAGGGAATGAGTCAATCAAGGGTGTGGGTTTTCATCAAGGAGAAACAAACAGACCTTTCACACCGTAGCCTGGCCAGTCATGAAACTGGTTTTCAAAGCTTCTCTGATGCGCAGCGCTTCCTGGTGTGCTATTCTAATCGCACTGGTGTGTGGCTGCGCGTAATCAGCGGCCAGGCGATTTGCCTCAACCTCCCACCCTGCCATAAATGTCTCCCCCTTACTCACTCAGAGATTGTGGAGCACACAGCAAGCAGCAATAACAATGGGAATATTGGTTTGGCTGAGGTCTGAGTGAGTCAGTAACGTGCTCCAACGACCCTTTAAATGTCCAAAGGCACATTCTACCACCATTCTGCACTTGCTCAGCCTGTAGTTGAACAGGTCCTGACTACTGTCCAGGCTGCCTGTGTATGGCTTCATGAGCCATGGCATTAAGGGGTAGGCTAGATCCCAAGGATAACTATAGGCATCTCAACATCCCCAACAGTTATTTTCTGGTCTGGGAAGTAAATCCCTTGCTGCAGCTGTTCAAACAGACCAGAGTTCTCAAAGATGCGAGCATCATGTACCTTTCCCAGCCATCCCACATTGATGTTGGTGAAACGTCCCTTGTGATCCACCAGTGCTTGCAGCACCATTGAAAAGTACCCCTTGCGGTTTATGTACTGGCTGCCCTGGTGCTCCGGTGCCAAGATAGGGATATGGGTTCCATCTATCGCCCCACCACAGTTAGGGAATCCCATTGCAGCAAAGCCATCTACTATGACCTGCACATTTCCCAGAGTCGCTATCTTTGGTAGCAGCAGCTCAGCGATTGCTTTGGCTACTTGCATCACAGCAGCCCCCACAGTAGATTTGCCCACTCCAAATTGATTCCCGACTGACCGGTAGCTGTCTGGCATTGCAAGCTTCCACAGGGCTATCACCACTTGCTTCTCAACTGTGAGGGCTGCTCTCATCTTGGTATTCTGGTGCTTCAGGGCAGGGGAAAGCAAGTCACAAAGTTCCACGAAAGTGCCCTTATGCATGCGAAAGTTTCGCAGCCACTGGGAATCGTCCCACACCTGCAACACTATGCGGTCCCACCAGTCTGTGCTTGTTTCCCGGGCCCAGAATCAGCGTTCCACAGCATGAACCTGCCCCATTAACACCATGATCTCCAAAGCGCTGGGGCCCGCGGTTTGAGAGAATTCTGTGTCCATGTCCTCATCACTCTCATCGCCGCGCTGCCGTCGCCGCCTCCTCCTCGCCTGGTTTTGCAGGTTCTGGTTCAGCATAAACGATAGTGCGTGAGGTGTTTACAATGTTCATGACTGCTGTCTTGAGCTGAGCGGGCTCCATGCTTGCCGTGGTATGGCGTCTGCACAGTTCACCCAGGAAAAAAGGCGCGAAACGGTTGTCTGCCATTGCTTTCATGGAGGGGGGGAAGGCTGTACCCAGAACCACCCGCAACAATGTTTTTTGCCCCATCAAGCATTGGGATCTCAACCCATAATTCCAATCGGCGGGAGAGACTGCAGGAACTATGGGATAGCTATGGGATAGCTACCCACAGTGCAACACTCCGGAAGTCAACGCTAGCCTCGGTACATGGACGCGCACCGCCGAATTAATGTGCTTAGTGTGGCCGCATGCACTCGACTTTATACAATCTGTTGCCAAAAATCGAATTCTGTAAATTCGGAGTAATCCTGTAGTGTAGACATACCCTTAAGGTTTAAATGTATTTTCTCTTCTATAGCAGGGAAATTAAAGGACAAACCTGAATCTAAAGGAGAAATCTTTTTTTTTTTTTTTTTTTTTTAAGCAGCTTTCTGTGGTCACTTGATTTTCTGATGGACTACCCATACAGGTAGAGATGCCAGCTCTGCAAAAGTCCTGGAATACGTTATGATTGACTTGAACCCTTAATTCGAGCTGATCTACTGCCTGTGAATATATCAGATCAGAAAACTGATACTGTTTTCCAGAGCTACCCTTAGCATTTTGGGTTGGCTAATGACACCAATTCATTCCCACCCCTGGAAACTTAACTGACTCCTGTCCATCCTGAGTAAAGCATTGAGGGTGGGAGGAACTAGATGAAGGGAATCTTTGGATAACCACTAACCTCCTGCCAGAGGAGAAGCAGACACCAGCTGTTTGTGTGGCATTGTGCATGGTTTCCAATTTAAAAAAAAAAAATTCAAGGGACAGTTCTGCAAATAAGCAGGGGCTTGGTGATGCCAGGCCCCTGGTTCTGAGAGGATTTTGTGTCCATTCTTGTGAATGTTGTTACTTCTATAATGGTCTACAAACATTCACTAATGAATCATCAAGAGAGTCCTGTGAAGCAGAGACGTCCCATTATGCTCATTTTGCAGAATAGGAAAACAAAGGTTGAAAATGTGGGCCTTAACTTTTCTAACTTAATAGGCTAAAATTGGGTACCTATACCCATATTTAGCCATTTAAACTCCCATTGCTTTCCAAAGTGATTTGACTAAGGCTGCATAAGATGTCTTTAGCAAAACCAGGATAAGCACACAGGAGTCTCTTGCTCTAAGTTCTGTGCTTAGTTCATTGTACCAAGCTGTCTCTTTACACTACTGAGCTACTCTCCTCTTATGTCCAAAGGTCAAAGCAGAGCCTCAGAGCTCAGTGACAGCTTGTGGCAGCCCTAGCACCATCAGCACAAAACTGGCCAAATTTTACTGTTTCACACCTATCCTCCTGCCTGAAGTTCATGCAGTTGCATGGGACATAACCAAGATTCAAATACGGCCTGTGGTTTGCTTGACTATTTCTTTCATTGTAGAGACAAGTTGGGTGAGGCAGTATCTCTTTTATTGGACCAACTTCTGTTGGTGAAAGAGACAAGCTTTTGAGCTACACAGAGCTCTTCTTCTTTCATGATACTCCTTTCCTTTTCCCATCTTCTGTGTTTGTTCAATAATCACTCAAACTGCATGTATGTGCAAGCTTGCTTGTGTAAGTAGAATAAAATTGCATCCTTGTATTATTCATTAAAAAATACTAACAATTACTTTTTTATCTAACAAAACCACCTTTTTCCTTCAGCAAAGACTGCAATGTTTATCTATGAAAAAGAGAACATAGATGAAGCTTTTCAGTTTTTAAATTCTTTATGCAGGGCAGCTTACTTGGACTTTGGAAATTTAAAAACGAGTGGCCAAACTGGTCTCTGTTACACCTATGTCATCCCACCAGTAGCGTTTTGCAAGTGTAACTAAGCTAAAATTTGGCCTGAGGAGTATAGATGAGCAGAGGACATTCTTTTCAAGGAAATATTATTATTCCATTTATACCTTTAAACTATTTTGAAAGTTAAACATAAAGAAGACATCATAAGTATTAGGGACCAAATTCTGCTCACAGGCAGGACTGTTGTAAGACAAATGGAAATTCCATCATGGGGAAAAGTTCCACTTCATACTGATCTGCTTATGATTTCTGAACTGTTTGCAATACTGATTCTTGCACCACGCCCCTCCCATTTGCAGCAGAACTTTATGGTTTTACTGACTTGCATGATGTAAAGTATATTGGTTGGGGAAATGCAAGAGAAGTAGCCCCTTGCCTCATTTAGAAATCAGCCTAATTTAAAAATATTCATAATGGTATATATCATTTTTACAGCATTTCCATCTAAAGGTCTCAGGCCAATTAATCAGCACTTCAGTCATCAAGTCCATTTACCATACCTATGTCTTGTGGTAGAAGCCACAAAGATTCATTTAAGAGAAACCTTTGACAAATCTGACCCATGGTGACACAGGCTTGATAGGGATTAGATTAATATTGCATGTAGAAGAAGTGCTAATTTTTCAAGAAGACTAATATTGATCTTGAAACAATAGTTCTTATCATAGTTTACTCTATCCCTTACTCAAAGCCTATCAACATTCCAAGAAAATGAAAATTTAGAGGCCAAACCAATTGATATTCTGTGTAATTCTACAATCAAAGAATGTTTATCCTCCCAGTGGGACATAACTAGCTGAAATGGCTGACCTGTAGATGCACATTAACAGAAAAATAAATCTTCCCTGTCTCTACAGATGGGATAGCAGAGTCAAGCCTGATCTTATACTCATTTGAAAAGAATTGATTTGTCTTCCTAAACACTAGTTATGTAGCCTTACAATTCAACCTGGTTCCCAGTGCCTTCAACTATTTGATTCTAATGCTTGTTCCTTCCAGAAATACTGTGAGAACACTAAATATCTTATTATCTTTTATGAAGTACTATCCCACATCATCCAGATGATGCCGTATGCCACCCCCAAGATTAGTTCATCTTTACACCTGTGGTAAACTAGACAAAAGATGATATTTTCCTCTGTTTTTAGTTTAGTGTCCAGGTGAAGGATTTCAAAATGTACTGTCTCCCTTTGAGAGTAAAAAGGAAAGCCTCATTCTTGAAATTTTATCCATAAAGTCACTGGTGACCAAAGGTTTAAACTGTTAAACTTCCACGGCATATTCTATCTTTGTTCCACTAACTTCCCTGTATGTTTCCCCTGAAGGCGGAGTGCAGAATATGGTCTTGAAGGGGAAACAGGGAGAACTGTCATACAAAGCAGAAACAGCTTTTAGAAGGATGAGTCATAGCACATAGAGAGGCAAACTGGGTGCTCACCCTCTTGAAAGAGAGTAACTGACCAGTGATGAAATTGGGCATGAGAGGGGAGAAAGGGTGTGAGTGACCAGAGATGAAATGAAGGTGGGAAATCCCCCTCAGTCTTTTCCTCAAAGTTGCCCTTTGCCCTCTTCCATTTTTCTATGGTTCAGGTCTTTACCCACTGAAACAAGTAATTTAAAAGACAATACTGTGTGTTAACACTTTCCACTTCTTTGCTTGCTATTTCTCTTCCATTCAAACTCTCAAAAAACAAAGAAACATATTTTAAAATCTAAAAATAAAACCTGTGATCGCCATTATGTAAAAGAAAGCTTTGAGGTGATGTAACAGCTCAGTGTGGTGCACAAACAAAATGTTAGGACTGGTCTACCATAGAAAATTAAGTCGGCTTAACTTTGTCGCTCACAGGTGTGAAAAATCCACATGGCACAGTTAAACCAATCTAACCTTCCATCAACCTAGCTGTTGCTCTCGGGGAGGTGGATTACTTACACCAATGGGACAACCCCTCCCGTCTATGTAGGTAGTATCTACTCTGAACTTCTACAGTGATGCTCCTGCAGTAGTGCAGCTGTGCCTCTGTAGCATTTCAAGTGCAGACATTTCAAGTGCAGACAAGCCCTTAGAAACTTAGAAACTTAGAACTCAACTGACTGCCATCTTTCTCTCAGCTCTTTCTCCAGGGTTGAGTCTAACCAATTAAGAGTATTAACAATAAATGACTGACTATTGATAAAGTGACTTCTGCTTGTAAAAATGTATCAAAGGAAGAAAAACTCAACTTTTTAACTTCAGCTCTTCTTCTTTATTATTATGTGGCAGAAAGGGAACGTATGACAGGCTTTACTCTATGGATGAAATTTAACTCCATGTAGAAGGCCTATGCACCACTTAAGGTCCACTTAAGACCTATTTTTAGAGCCTAAATTGAACTTAAATGCTGTATTGCCCTTGTACTATCACTCTACATAGCAGTGAATTTCACTCTATGTGCAAAATTTTGCACACCATAGCAGTATTTATCTCTCCCATGGATGAAAACATCCTAGCAAATGATAATGGATTAATAAAAGCCTTCTTCAAACATACATTTTTTGCTTTTATTTGGATATTTTAAAAATAGTTATATCAGTACAATGCAATACAGAGTCAGATTTCAAATCAAATAGTGTATAGTGTCAGATTTTCATTTTTAAATAGAAATTATAACTTGATTAACATCATTGTACTAAAGCTTGTCCTATTGCTTAGCTAATGCATTTAACACAGAAGTAGCTCAGGAACAACGGGTAATATATGTATGACAGCTATATTTTGCATCCTGTGGCTAAGATTTGCATATGTGTGGGAGTTAAGAAAGTCATGTGGCAGACCAAAACTAAATAAATGTAATATTAAAATGCAAAACTCTCCATAAGCTCTGAATATTGGAAATGGAATTTTGACACTACTTGTTGAAAGGCTTCTATTAAAAGCACTTCTGAATTTCTCACCTACTGTACATTTATAAAATACAACCGTAAAACTTTACAACAAAGTTTTTCATGATGGGAAGGTACCTGCTGGAGGACTTTCACCACAGTAATCCCAAATTACTGAAAGCTCTTCTGAAGATATAATACAGAGTGAGGGGGTAATTTAAAATCTCCTGACCTCTTAATGATCGGTTTCAGAGTAGCAGCCGTGTTAGTCTGTATCCGCAAAAAGAACAGGAGTACTTGTGGCACCTTAGCCCTGGTCTACACTACGAGTTTAGGTCGAAGTTAGCAGCGTTAGATCGATTTAACCCTGCACCCGTACACACGACGAAGCCATTTTTGTCGACTTAAAGGGCTCTTAAAATCAATTTCGGTACTCCTCCCCGACAAGGGGATTAGTGCTGAAATCGACCTTGCTGGGTCGAATTTGGGGTAGTGTGGATGCAATTCAACGGTATTGGCCTCCAGGAGCTATCCCAGAGTTCTCCATTGTGACTGCTCTGGACAGCACTCTCAACTCTGATGCACTGGCCAGGTAGACAGGAAAAGCCCCGTGAAGTTTTAAATTTAATTTCCTGTTTGGCCAGCATGGCGAGCTCAGAGGTGATCGTGCAGATTAAATCAGCACAGGTGACCATGCAGTCCCAGAATCGCAAAAGAGCTCCCACATGGACCGATCGGGAGGTACTGGATCTGATTGCTGTATGGGGAGACGAATCCGTGCTATCCGAACTCCGTTCCAAAAGACGAAATGCCGGAATATTTGAAAAAATCTCCAAGGGCATGAAGGACAGAGGTTATAACAGGGACCCGCAGCAGTGCCGCATGAAACTTAAGGCGCTGAGGCAAGCTTACCAAAGAACCAGAGAGGCAAACGGCCGCTCTGCGTCAGAGCCCCAGACATGCCGCTTCTATGATGAGCTGCATGCCATTCTAGGGGGTGCCCCTACAACTACCCCAGCCCTGTGCGTGGACTCCGTCAATGGATTCTCACGCAACAGGGATGTGGATTTTGGGGACTGTTTATCACCCTGGAGCCAGTACCCTCCCGACCCACCCAAGGCGGGCTCATGGACCTTGAAGGTGGAGAAGGGACCTCTGGTGAGTGTACCTTTGTAAATATTGTACATGGTTTAAAAGCAAGCGTGTTTAATGATTAATTTGCCTTGAAGACTTGAGATGCATTCGCGGCCAATACAGCTACTGGAAAAGTCTATTAACGTGTATGGGGATGGAGCGTAAATTCTCCAGGGACATCTCAATGAAGCTCTCCTGGATGTATTCCCAAAGCCTTTGCAAAAGGTTTCTGGGGAGGGCAGCCTTATTCCATCCTCCATGGTAGGACACTTTACCACGCCAGGCCAGTAGCACGTAGTCTGAAATAATTGCATAACAAAGCATGGCAGCGAATGGTCCCGGTGTTTGCTGGCATTCAAGCAACATCCATTCTTTATCTCTCTGTCATCCTCAGGAAAGTGATATAATTCATGGTCACCTGGTTGAAATAGGGGAATTTTATTAAGTGGACATTCAGAGGTGGCCGTTCCTACTGGGCTGTTTGCCTGTGGCTGAACAGAAATCATCCCCGCTGTGCGCCACGTGGTGGGGGGAGGGGTGAAGTGATCATCCCAGAGAATAGGGGGGGGGAGGGCGTTAGTTGGGTTTGTGCTGCACGTTAACCTGAAAACCGCAGCCCCTCCTTTTAAATGGCCAAACCATTTTAAATGGCCCACCCAATGGGTGCTTGGTATGGGAAATGAGGGCGCTGCTGTTTGAAACCATGTAATGTTAACAGCTTGGTTCACCGTGAAAGAGTCTACCCATTGTTCTCTAAAATGCGTCTTTTTAAATAATACTCTCCCTTTTTTCCCCTCCCGCAGCTGCAAATGTTTCAACGCTCCCCGTATCATCTCCATCCCAGAGGCTAGCGAAGATTAGAAGGCAAAAAAAACACACTCGCGATTAAATGTTCTCTGAGCTCATGTAGTCCTCCCACACTGAAAGAGCCCAGCAGAATGCATGGAGGCAGACACTGTCAGAGTGCAGGAAAGCACAAAATGAATGCGAGGACAGGAGGGACGCATGAGAGGACAGGTGGCGGGATCAAGATGATAGGTGGTGTCAGCATGATGAAAGGAGGAAGGAAGCAATGCTCAGGCTACTGGAGGATCATACTGATATTCTCCGGCATATTGTTGAGGTGCAGGACAGGCAGCAGAAGCACAGACCTCCGCTGCAGCCCCTGTGTAACCAACCACCCTCCTCTCCAAGTTCCATAGCCTCCTCACCCAGACGCCCAAGAACGTGGGGGGGGGGGGGCTCCGAGCACCCAACCACTCCGCCCCAGAGGACTGCCCAAGCAGCAGAAAGCTGGCATTCAAAAAGTTTTTGAAGTGCAGTGTAGCCTTGTCCTTTCCTCGTCCCCTCCTCCACCACCCCACCCGGTGCTTCCCTCCTCCCTGACCCCTCCCGGGCTACCTTGGCAGTTATCCCCCCATTTGTGTGACAAAGTAATAAAGAATGCATGAATTTGAAACAACAATGACATTATTGCCTCTGCAAGCGGAGATCAAATGGGGAGGGGAGGGCAGCTTGCTTACTGGGAAGTAGAGTGAACCAAGGGGGCGGGTTTTCATCAAGGAGAAACAAACAAAACTTTCACATCGTACCCTGGCCAGTCATGAAACTGGTTTTCAAAGCTTCTCTAATGCACAGCGCACCCTGCTGCGCTCTTCTAACCGCCCTGGTGTCTGGCTGCATGTAATCAGCGGCCAGGAGATTTGCCTCAACCTCCCACCCCATCATAAACAACTCCCCACTTACTCTCTCAGATATTGTGGAGCACACAGCAAACAGTAATAACGATGGGAATATTGGTTTCGCTGAGGTCTAACCAAGTCAGTAAACTGCGTCAGCGTGCTTTTAAACGTCCAAAGGCACATTCTACCACCATTCTGCACTTGCTCAGCCTATAGTTGAACAGCTCCTGACTACTGTCCAGGCTGCCTGTGTATGGCTTCATGAGCCATGGCATTAAGAGGTAGGCTGGGTCCCCAAGGATAACTGTAGGCATTTCAACATCCCCAACAGTTATTTTCTGGTCTGGAAAGTAAGTCCCTTTCTCCAGCTGTTCAAACAGACCAGAGTTCCTGAAGATGCGAGCGTCATGTACCTTTCCCGGCCATCCCACGTTGATGTTGGTGAAATGTCCCTTGTGATCCACCAGTGCTTGCAGCACCATTGAAAAGTACCCCTTTCGGTTTATGTACTGGCTGCCTTGGTGGTCCGGTCCCAAGATAGGGATATGCGTTCCGTCTATTGCCCCACCACAGTTAGGGAATCCCATTGCAGCAAAGCCATCCACTATGACCTGCACATTTCCCAGAGTCACTACCCTTGATAGCAGCAGCTCAGTGATCGTGTTGGCTACTTGGATCACAGCAGCTCCCACAGTAGATTTGCCCACTCCAAATTGATTCCCGACTGACCGGTAGCTGTCTGGCCTTGCAAGCTTTCAGAGGGCTATTGCCACTCGCTTGTGAACTGTGAGGGCTGCTCTCATCTTGGTATTCTGGCGCTTCAGGGCAGGGGACAGCAAGTCACAAAGTTCCATGAAAGTGCCGTTTCGCAGCCACTGGGAATCATCCCAGACCTGCAACACTATGCGGTCCCACCAGTCTGTGCTTGTTTCCCGGGCCCAGAATCAGCGTTCCATGGCATGAGCCTGCCCCTTGCCACCAGGATGGCCAAATTGCTGGAGCCCGTGCTTTGAGAGAAGTCTGTGTCCATGGCCGCCTCACTCTCGTCACTGCGCTGCCATCGCCTCCTCGCCTGGTTTTGCTTTTGCAGGTTCTGGTATGCATATACTGCAGGATAATGCGCATGGTATTTACAGTGCTCATAACTGCCGCAGCGATCTGAGCGGGCTTCATGTTTGCCATGGTATGGCATCTGCGCAGGAAAAAGCGTGAAATGATTCTCAGCCATTGCTCTCATTGAGGGAGAGGCAACTGACGACATGGCTTACAGGGTTGGCTTACTGTACTAGTCCCGCAGTCTCCGCCACCCATTGGAATTCTGGGTTGTGCTCCCAATGCCTGATGGGGCAAAAACATTGCCGCGGATGGTTCTGGGTACATGTCGTCAGGCACCCCTCTCCCTCCCTCCCTCCATGAAAGCAATGTCAAAAAATCATTTCTCGCCTTTTTTCCTGGGTTACCAGTGCAGACGACATACCACAGCAAGCATGGAGCTTGCTCAGCTGACTGTCACCATATGTCTCCTGGGTGCTGCTGGCAGATGCGGTACTGCAGTGCTACACAGCAGCATCCCCTTGCCTTGCTCTACAGACGGCAGACGGTACAATACGACTGCTAACCATCATCATCGTCCTGTGGGTGCTCCTGGCCAACCTTGGTTATGTTGGTCGGGGGCGCCTGGGCAGACATGGGTGCTCCTGGCCGGCCTCGGTGAGGTCAGTCGGGGGCGCCTGGACAAAAATGGGAATGACTCCAGGTCATTCTCTTCTTTACGTTTCGTCTAATGGAGATTCAGTCCTGCCTGGAATATCATGACAACTGGAGGCTTCTGCCTCAGGCTGCTCTCCCAGTCGGCAGCACTGCGCAGTCACACCTACCCCCAGCCTACCCCTTGCTCCCATGGCTCATGAAGCCTGGACAGTAGTAAGGAGCAGTTCGACTATAGGCTGAGCAAGTGCAGAATGGTGATTCACTCTACTTCCCTGTAAGCCAATCATGCTCCCCTCCCCCCTTTGATCTCCACTTGCAGAGGCAATAAAGTCATTGTTGTTTCAAATTCATGCATTCTTTATTAATTCATCACACAAATGGGGGGATAGCTGCCAAGGTAGCCTGGGAAGGGTGGAGGAGGAGGGAAGCACAGGGGTGGGGTAGTTGTAGGGGCACCCCCTAGAATGGCATGCAGCTCATCATAGAAGTGGGATGTCTGGGGCTCTGACCCGGAGCGGCCGTTTCCCTCTCTGGCTCTTTGGTAGGCTTGCCTGATATTCCAGGCAGGACTGAATCTTCATTATATGAAACTTAAAGAAAAGAATGACCTGGAGTCACTCCCATTTATGTCTAGGCGCCCCTGACCAACCTCACCGAGGCTGGCGAGGAGCACCCATGTCTGCCCAGGCGCCCCCGACCGACCTCACCGAGGCCGGCCAGGAGGAACCAGGAGACAGCAGCAGACGGTACAATACGGCCGCTAACCGTCTTCGCTAACTTGCAAAGGCGAGGAGCTGCTGCTGTGTAGCACTGCAGTACCGCGTCTGCCAGCAGCACCCAGGAGACGTACGGTGACAGTGAGCTGAGCGGTCTTCATGCTTGCCGTGGTATGTTGTCTGCACAGGTAACCCAGGAAAAAAGGCAAGAAACGATTTTTTGCCATTGCTTTCATGGAGGGAGTGAGGGAGGGGAGCCTGATGACATGTACCCAGAACCACCCGCGACAATGTTTTTGCCCCATCAGGCATTGGGAGCACAACCCAGAATTCCAATGGGCAGCAGAGAATGCGGGAACTGTGGGATAGCTACCAAAGTGCAACGCTCCGAAAGTCAACGCTAGCCTCGGTACTGTGGACGCACACTGCCGACTTAATGCGCTTAGTGGGGACACACACAATCTATTTCTAAAAATCTATCAAATCTATTTCTAAAAAATCGACTTCTATTAAATCGACCTAATTTCATAGTGTAGACATACTGTAGAGACTAACAAATTTATTTGAGCATAAGCTTTTGTGGTCTACAGCCCACTTCATCAGATGCATAGAATGGAACATATAGTAAGAAGATATATATACATATAGAGAACATGAAAAAGTGGAAGTATCCATACCACCCGTAAGAGGCTAATTAATTAAGATGAGCTATTATCAGCAGGAGAAAAAAAATAAGTATCCTCACACCTTCTTGTAAACTGTCTAAAATGGCCATCTTGATTATCACTACAAACGGTTTTTTTTCTCCTCCTGATAATGTCCTCTGTATGTATATATATCTTCTTACTATATGTTACATTCTATGCATCTGATGAAGTGGGCTGTAGCCCACAAAAGCTTATGCTCAAATAAATGTGTTAGTATCTAAGGTGCCACAAGTACTTCTGACCTCTTAATGACTTTTCCCAAGTAAATCTCCTTCAGTGAGAGACAAAATGACAAGGGAAATGGTCCATTCTCAGTTGATATTAAGGCTTGCTTCTTTTTAATTCTTTCTGAATAGGCTCCAAGGAAGAGAGAAATTAGACAAGCACCCTAAATGTTTCCCCCCTTCAGGAATTAACTTCCAAGACACCACAAGATAAGTAGCATAACATTGCCAAGGAGAACAGTTCTGCAAGAAAAACATGCCCCACCTCCAACTCACCATTTTTTCAGATTAGGAGGCTCAGATGATTTAGTAACAGGATAGAAGGCTTCTATAACTGCATATTCAGCCTAGGTCACTAGTGAAATGTTTAGTGACTTGTGAAATGAGTAGGTCTGAGTCAAGTTAGTGTACACACCATAACAATCACCATCAGAACTGACACTAGTTGACACCTCTGTTGGGTCTCCATAGACAGGACAAGGATGAATGGATATGAAGACAGAATGGCTCTCTCACTCCTCACTCACTGTGAGGAACAGAGACACATTAACAGGATGTGGTAAAAAGCTTACGCTATTGTTGTGCAGGCTAAACTTTTTTGTGGATAACTGAAGAACTTCAGACTGTAGGGTATTCAATCTGCCAACTTTCATTTAAAGAGCTAACAGGTATTACCGCCATACTTGTAAAGGCCTAAACAAATGCTGAAATTGGGGCGGCGGGGAGCTCCTAGGTGTAAAACCAAGGGAACCCTCACCAAAAATTATTATAGCGAAAGAGCATTAACTGAGTCCACAAACAGTATATTATGCCCCAAAGTATTTCATAAAGCTTATTGTTTTCTGGCTATTGTTGTTTGACTTTAATTAAACTCACCTGGATGATGTATGAGCCCAGTATTATTGGAGACATTTCAGAAAATAAAAGTGAGGTTGCTCACCATATGGGTTTCTCCAGCTTGTGCAGCCATAATAAACAATCTTTCTAAAACTTAAACTGAAGCCTGGGGGGTGGGGGGGGGGAGACAGGAGGGAGAGACCATGTTTTGGAATGTACTGACAGAACATCGTTATAAATAACTTTCCAGGTGACAAAGCCGAATTAATTAGAATCATAGGTTCATTGGTTGCATAATTTGTCTTTCAAAAGAAAAAAGGAAAGGAAAGAAAGAGACAAAAATGTTCATGTGTATTTTCTTTGAAAATTAAGCATCCCTGATGTTGTTAGGTATATTATACCATAAGCAGAGATGTTTCTCCATAAAGATTTAAAAGATGTGATTTTTTTTCAATGAGACTTCTGCTCCTAAGGTACCTAGGTACTTTTGAAAAATCCCATTTTATATATATTACATACAAAAAAAAATACACTATAAGTTAAGGTTGCAGAATCAAGTACTCTTAAGTTAGGAAATGACAGATTTATAGTTGCCTGTGCAATTTTAATTCAGCTCCTTTGTGCATATGTATTATGATAGTCTTTAATTACATGTTCACATGTTATTTTTTTTCTAAAGTATCCCCTGCCTCATTTAGTGCACATGATGGAAAGTGACCACTGAAGGGATAGGTATTAAATATTTCTTTTTATACACAATGTGTGATCTTATGCCATATTACTGTATGCCACCCAAACACTATTTTTCATGGGCCTGGCAAAAGACATGTCCCTGACACTAGCTTCTTGCTCCAAAGCATGAAGGTGCTAGAGCTTCTCAGTGAAATGGTTTAAAGAATTTTTTAACATGGGCAAAACAATGTATTTTTCCCTATTCTTGTCCTGCTGAATGGATGAACCATGTTTGCTGAAATTTTCCCAAACAAAAAAAATCAGCCTGCAGCAGACACCCTGCAATGAAAATTTCAAAATGGTTAAAATTTACCAGTTACAAGTAACAGAAAATTAGTCTTCAAGTGTCAGGCAACTTTAACTATAGGCATCACTACTCATGCTGCCTATAATATCAAACAGAGAGATGTTTCTCCATATAACTTAAATTCCTCTTTAGCTGGTAATGAAAGACACCCGGGATACAGTTGATGTTTAGAGCCCTATCCAGTGAGACGCTGAGCATCCCTTATGAGCTGTTCAGTGTCCCCCAATTCCCACTGAACTCAGAATCAGGCCTTTAACACCAAATTCTTGAAATAAGGCAAAAAGTTCTCACATAAAAGTGCCTCTACCTTGTGAATACAAGAGGCCAGTCTAGCACACAATTACCAACATTGCGTACACAACCATTTTTGCATGTGGCCTTTACCTTTTGAAAACTCTCCTCTATGATAGCAGAATATTGAAAACAGAGATATCTCCTTTGAAGCCCTTCCTAAAAATACTCTGGAATATGGTAATTAGAAGCGTGGCAACACAGTATCTGAAATGTTGATTAATTGCCACTGCAATCTTACTACTGGGAGAATTACCTTTCAGTGACATTGCTGCTGAGAATATCACTGTTCTTTAGTTTGGTGGCAAAGATGAGTCAAATGAAAATTGGGATTTACAAATACTTCTCTGATGCTTAGAAACACAGGGTTAAGCAATCTAATCAAGCTATAGCCTGGTGCACATCACTGTTTTGAATTGTATCACTGCAGAAAGGCCACTTGAACTGTAATTGTGGGAGCAACGTCAGAATTAGCACTCCTCCTGGGTATCTCCTTTAAGAAAGAGTATTCATTTTATTGTCCCTGGGTTCCAGTTTGTATTCCTACATCAGGCTGGTAGATAGAAGTTGTGGGGCAGGAGGGAGTTTAATACACATGCATTTTTGCATACAGTAAGAATGTCAAGTATTTTAATATCTGCACCTTTGTAGGCACATATGCTGTCATTTTATATCTTGACCATATATGTGGAGATGGAAATAAAATTGATTGGTGTCATTCTTCTAATGTGATAGTGTCCCCACTCCTCCATATCTCTCCCCCCCCCCCCCCCCCCCCACCGCAAAAATGGAATCTGAAACAGATGTCCTGATTCTTTATTTTGAAACAGAACATCTCACTTCTATTGACCATGTCAGCTTGGAAAGTTCCAACAGGTTTTGTGTGGGCAGCTCTTGCATTTGCACATGTAACCCCAATTTGTGCAAGACAGTATTCTCAATTACTTAACAAAAGACACAGCCAAGAATCCATCAATACTGATGCACGTCAGGCAGCTTTGAGCCATCCTGTGCTTAGATATTTGCTTTGACATTTCCTAATAAAAGCTTTGGTAATGAAAATTCCTTGACATTTAACAGCACTTGTTTGCTGGGGCTGCAAAACATTGTGCCATCAATATCATGTGCACCTCCTCTCCTGCCAAAAGTAAAATTACAGAATCCTGTCCCAAATTTTCATCTTCACACACACAGTTATTCACCATGATCAAAACCGTCTTTGTGTTAATGTGAATGAATTCTACAATCTTAGGGTTTCATAACAGATAAGTGAGTATCCATATGTCCCTGGGTACATTGAAAATGGTTTAGAGGCTTCTCCTTTCATCCTTGTCTGTCATAAACCAGTATCGTGTCCTGATTTTTGTAAACCCTGATGAAAATGAGAGCGTGCTGGGTGAGCACATATTGATTCATAGATATTCAGCTCAGGGACCTCCCTAAGGACTGTCATACAATACTTCTGTTCTTCTGCCCTTCTTGAAGCTCTTCTGTGAGCACCCTCCTCAAACCATCCCTCCCCAACACACAGTCCGATCCTTGTGGAGTCTGAGTTTGTGGACATTGCTGTGAGTGGTGATCCTACAAGCAGGAGGGCTGCACCATCCACCACCATATGCAGTTGCCTACTGAGCCAGACTTGGAGAGGACAGGTACATCTTCCTGAAGCCAACCAAAATCATACTCGAAGATCCCTCCTTGCCCAGGACAAGTGCCTGGGTTTTTGTCCATGAAAATCTGATTCTCTCTGAACAAGTTATTTTTCTTTCTAAATAAATACTGTCTTGAATTATTAAACTTCTGTAAAACCTTCCCAGCAATTCAAATGCAACCAGCTCAGAGTTTCAGAACGACCTTTCTGCTTTCATGCATACCAATCCATCTATCAGGCTGTCATCTTGAAGGCTTTGGGACATTTATGTTTGGCTGCTATCATTGTACTTGGCTCACTGAAGACCTTATTTAGTTTTTGATCCAGTAACCATTCAAAAAGCTTATTACAGCAGAGCTCATGAGTGAGTGAGGGTTGAGCATTACTTTCTGTTTAATAGGTGGACTATTATAACTGCTTTAAAATCCACATGGTGATTCAATTGTCTTAACTTTTTCTGTGCCTCATTAAGATTCTGAATAGGGTTAGTGATGCATATTTTGGGATCATTAGAGCAAGGGGTACCTTGAGATACTGCCCACGTAAAACACCACAATATTTTACAAAATCAACTCGTTATTCTTACATTTTATACGTGTAGCTGGAGCTCAAACTAGAGTTTTTATCATCCCGTGTTAGTTGCTTGTCATTTATCTCAACTCTTCTATCATGATGCCTACCAGAAATTAACCGAGCTGGGGATAGCTGATAATTTTAGGAAAACACAAAAATAATATTTGATCCATCATTTGCTGCTTGCTGTCTCTTAAGATCAGAGACTGTCCTATTTTGATTGTGCCTACTACATTGTGTTTATGACCTTAATACAAAAAAATAAAGTATGCAAAATGTGTCTATCCCCCTAAGACAGTATTAAGGAGTGAGAAAGGGAACTGACTATGTAAACATCAGAAAGAAAGCTATATTTAGGTTGCACATCAGGAAAAATCTCCAATTGTGAGATGTCCTAAAGAAGATGTTAGCTGTGGGCTAACATTATATTTACATGTTTAAAGATAGACTGAACAAAGCACTAGTGAATCCTGCATAGGGACTAATTAGCTATTTCTATCTCTAACTTGTACTATCAGAACCTTTGAGTCACTTGGGAGGAAGTCTTTAATGACTGGAAGGTAGTTTGTTGTCTCTAATCCTCAATAACATTAAACCCACGCATTCTGGACTATTCTATTGTTTGAAAAAGACATTCATATAATTGTAATGTCAAAATATATCAGTGCAGCAGTGCAGAAAGGGTCTGGCTGTGTGTATATACTTCGTGGTAATGAAGAGGTTAAACTTACACTACTGTTAGCCAAATTCTGCCTTCCGTTATCTCTGAGCAACTACACTGACTGAGACAGAATTTAGCCCTTATAAGTTTACAACACTTAACGTTACCTTTAATTTAGTATCAAATTATATGGTAGAACTACTGGAAAGATGGAGTTAAAACTAAATGTGATAATTCCTAGTTTAATATTTAATTTATTTTTATTTATTTGATCACTCTTTGTATTCAGGGTGGGTCGGAGGTTCTGGTGTAAATTTGTTAATACACCTCTACCTCGATATAACGCTGTCCTCGGGAGCCAAAAAATCTTACCGCGTTATAGGTGAAACCGCGTTATATCGAACTTGCTTTGATCGGCCGGAGTGCGCAGTCCCCCCTCCTGTAGCACCGCTTTACTGCGTTATATCTGAATTCATGTTATATTGGATGGTGTTATATCGAGGTAGTGGTATATGTATTTAGATGTCCACAGGCTCATTTGCAAGTGTAATTGCAGTAACTGCATGTGCATTTTGGTGCACACACTAGGGCCTCTATCCACTGAAAATGTGGCCAGCAAGTGCCTATATGAGGAAGTACAAACTCAGTTATTTATTAGGAAGACCATAAACTTAAAGGTCCATGTTACTGTACAGTTCAAGAGTATAACATTACGCACACATTTCATGGAAGTTAATCAATAGTGTTGCAGAAATATGGCTGAGAGCAGGTTCAGTGTGTCAGAGTTAACAATAGGAGCTTGAACTGACGAAGTGAAATGTAAGAAATCAAAATTCAAGTAAATATAGTGTAAGCAACAACCATCACATCTCATTGTCATCTAGATAATGAATTGTTCCTCTTGGTGCACCAAAACCTTTAGATTAGCTGCTCTGTTTTTAAAAATAGAATTGAGACATTTCCATTCTTAAAATCAAATTTTCTTAATTTTATTCATTGTTTTACCACAAATAATGTGTATGCAATTGGGTAAATTTATATTGACACCATCACCATTTCTACTAATTCCAATATCTTTCTCCTTGTAAAGAAAGGGAGAGAGAGGCCAAATATTTGTGTATCGGGGCTGGTACATTGGTCTGGCACGCTGATTGGCAAAGCAGCCACAGCCTCAGTTGCAGGCAGGCTGTACAGCAACAGCACAGCAAAAAGAATGATCATCATCAGCTGGGGAAGTTTAGCACATCTCTTTACCAGTTTCCAGCTGTGGAGGTCTATGGAGCCCCAGCTATAAACTAAAGTGGTACACTACCTGCCCCTTACATGTCCCCTCTGTGTGAATCCTCCTGAGGTGCTAGGCAACTAGGGATAGCTCAGTGGTTTGAGCATTGGCCTGCTAAACCCAGGGTTCTGAGTTCAATCCTTGAGGGGGCCATTTAGGGATCTGGGGCAAAAATCTGTCTGGGGATTGGCCCTGCTTTGAGCAGTGGGTTGGACTCAATGACCTCCTGAGGTCCCTTCTGGCCCTGATATTCTATGATTAAAGACAGGTAAGTGTAATGACTCTACCCTGTGCAATCAGGGGTGAATCTAGCCATGTTATTGTTCAAATAATCTTTGATGATAGAGTTAACAAAGATGTACTAAAATATAGGTTTTGACCGAGAAAACCTTAAATGGCTTGTATCTTGGATGTCTCAGAGACCACCTTTCTTCTTGTGTCTATTACCAGAACAGATGAAATTATCCCAGGCACTTGAGCTAACATCCTCACATATTTAATCATGAAGGAGCTGGAGAGAAGGTGTTCTCAATGAGAGATCATCAGCTGTGGAAATAGATAAATCCATATGTTCTCCAACTCTTTTCATAACTTTGTTTGTTTGTTGGTATTGCCGAAGCACCTCGGAGCCCTAGACATGGACCAGGGCCTCATGGTACTAAGTGCTGATCAGGCACAAAACAAAAAGATGGCCCTTCCCCCAGGGGTTTACAGTACCATGTAGCACACATTAATGGACAGTGTGAGAATGAGTGGGCAGGAGGACCATAATCACATACACCCCATGTGCCCTTCCACTACTGATTGTGCAACATCTCCCTGCTAAGCAAAGGAAATTAATACAAGGAAAATATTTAAGTATTTTAGTTGTCTATAATGCAGTGATTGTGCTGTTATTTTTTGCTCTTCATTTCATTTCCCACTCCCATCTGTTCTGTTCTTTTGACACATCCTGCTCCCCTGTATTGTTCCTCTGCCACCTGAGTTTCTGGTCCTCCTTTCCCTTGCATGTTCTAGGAAAAAGGAGGAGTCAGTGTCCTGTCACCTGCCAGTTGTCTATAGGCCACCAAGTGATGTGCAGCCTGAGAATTACAACTCTAGTCATTAAGAGGAGCAAAGAACATTCCTCTTTACAGATTGAGTTAATTTAAATCTTATCCCCTGAGTTATTTCAGAGTCTATAGCTCTGAATAGTTCTTCAGCAGACTTAACGTTCCCCAAAATGTATACTTTTGCATCATAAATCCCCTGCATTTTTTTCTGGAAATGCAGTAAACTATTGAAAATTCTTCTTTCTCGTGTATAAACTGTGTCAGAAGAAGCAGCACTCATATCTTAGTTTGGTAGTAGATTGCAAATTGGAGGAAAGAAAGATGTTAGGTCCATCATATATAATGATGCTTTTTTCTGTGTGGCTGCCACAACATGAGGCCAGATCATCAGATTATCATCAGTGCCAATTTATACTACCTGACTCATCATTTTTAGACTGGCTATTCCAAGAATATCTGACCTTCATGATTTTCATTTCTTGGATAGTTGTCTAAGCCCTAGCCAGTAGTCCTGTAACCCCTATCAGTGTACAGGTTTATAGGATTTCCTTGAGTATCCAATTTGACCTATATCAGAACTGTCTATTCAAAAGCAGAGCAGAATTCTGATTCCTTTCTCTCCGTTGAGCATGCCAAAAATACAGATGTTATTTTATGCTGAACTTTTTTCTCTGTCATTATTGCTTAAAAAGACAGGGTGGATGAGGTAATATCTTCTTCAGAGCTCTGTGTAGCCCTGCGATGGGGCTCCACTCACCACATTAGCATCTCCTGCTGGCCATCTCAGAGATCAGCTCTGCAGGTTGGTACACCCACTCCCTGTGCTGTCTCATCTGCCATCACTTCTGCTCCTGGACCCACATTACTCCAAGGACCGTGGGGCCTCTTCCTGACATGGAGCTCCGGCCATGTCTCACTCTATGCTCCCCCCTTCCGGAGGCCAGTACCATGGTGCAACTGTTCAGCCACTTCCTCAGGAGCAAGTGTGGGGGACCCGGGCCCACCCACTACTCTGGGTCCCGGTCCAGGGACCCTGTAGAAGGCAGCCACCTGCTGCATCCCCTCCAACCTCTCAGTAAATTTCCCTGGGCCACTTCCCCATGGCCCCAGCACTTTCTTCAGCCTTACCTCAGAGCCTCAGCATGCCAGTCTTAGCAGCCAACCAGGAGCTCTCCCTCACAACCCTGTTCTTGCCCAGCACCGCTCTGTCCAGGGTGCTAACTTCCTTTTGCCTGCAAGGCAGCGAGTCCTCCCTCCTTGAGCTCCAGGGAGCAATTGATACTACTCTGCCCTGCAGCTCTTCTTATATTGGCCTGCCAGGCCCTGATTGGCTGCTCCTTGCAGCTCCTCTCATATTGCTGCTTTTTGCACAACCTCCCTAGGGCTCCATTAACCCCTTATAGGCCAGTGTGCGGCAGACGCCCCATCACAAGCTCAAAAGCTTCTCCTTCATCAACAAAAATTGTCCAATAAAAGATATTCACTTGCCCACCTTGTCTCGCTTGTGATGTTGTATAAAAAAAGATAGATAACTAGTTACACTAATACAATCACTACTGTTACAAAATTGCAATAAATCTTGTACAAAGTATGTCCTGTAAGGTATCAATGGAAAAGTTATAGACTTTATACTTTATTTATAGTTTTTATCCTGTTTAAATCCATGTATCATCTTTGTAGATGAAGTTATGAATATTTTCTATGTGTTTGTAATTCAAACATGTTGTTTTCTTGGGTGACACCTGTCACTGTGCCTCGCTGGGTCACAGCTGAGAATACCAGATTCAGGACAAACTCCTGAGAAATGGGCAGACCCACCCCAGTGGTTATTGTTACATAAGATATACCAAGCCAATAACAAAAGTAAACCTCTGTCACACCACACTGGTTAACAAGAAGTCAGAAGTGCAGTCTGCTTAGGCATTCCAGCACTTATTTCACCACCCAGACACTAGATTTTATGATGAGTGGTTATTTAAAACCAATGTCATCAAACAAAGGGTTCTTCTAATCCCAAGAGATCATAAACATAGCCAGGTCAATATATAACTCAGATCTTACCCAATAATCACACTGTTGCCAATCCTTTAGTATCTAATATATAAAGGTTTATTTATAAGAGAAAAAGAGAATTAAAATAGTCAAAGAAATCATATACATATAATCATTGCAAATTTCTTATTTCAGGTTTGAAGCAATGATGGAATAAACTGCTGGCTTGTAAAGTCTCTGGTAACTTCCAAAAGACTGGAAAGTCCTCAGTCCATAGTTTGGAATGCTCCTGTTGGTATAAATCCATTGTCCAGAGATCAGAGCAGGAAAGAGGCAAAGTGGAGATGCTTCCAGGGTCTTTTGTGTTGAGGGAATGTTCTCAGTCTTAGTTTGTGAAAAATTATAAGCACAAGATGGAGTCCAGGGTCACATGAGCAAGTCACATGCCTTAACATGGGCTTGATGACTCATAGGAGTAGCCATTACCTCTATTTTGGCTAAAGCGTCCACAGGAAGGCTCACAGGGTGGGGACAAGTTTCTTCTATGACCCATTATATGAGCTGAGTGCTGAGTGTTCTTTAATGGGCCATCAACTTGAATAGCTCATTTACAATGTGCTGGCCAGACTGGATGTAAATTACCTTTTAGGTGTTACCCCAAGAGCAAACACATTTGAAATACAGGTACATAGTCAATATTCATAAGTTTAGAGACAAAGATGATGCATGCATACAAACAGGATAATCATATTTGATAGACTGTAACTTTTCCATTGATACTTTACAGGGCATACTTTATACAAGATTTGTTGCATTGTCTAACAGTGGCAATATTCATTTTATAAATGGTCATGTTCCAATCATACAGTGTCACAATGCCCCAAGACAGATTTGCATCCCTGCTAGCCAGCCTGCTTGATGGCCCTTTAAGGACAATCAGCTCACCCAGCGAGCCCTCCTGGAGACGTTTCAGAGAGCACTGAGGCAATGGATGCCCCATGACTCAGCTAGGCATGTGAGGACATGTGATCTAAGACTCCATCTTTTTTCCAGTAACTTTCCAGGCACATGGACTGAAAGTATAAAAGACAAGACTGTGACATCACTGATTTGTCATTAGTGTTGCTCCACTTCTCTGGACTCCATTTTCTAACAACAAGGAAGCTTTGAACAAAGGACTGATGACCCCCAATCTTTTGGCTGATCCAAAGAGACTTATTCCAAGCTAGCAGACTCACCATCATTGCTATAATCCTGACCAACAGACTCTAAAATCCACTATAATTTATATGATTCCTTTAATGATTTAATAACTCTTTTTTTTATTAATAAACCTTTAGTTACTAAAGGAATTGGCTGCAGCATGGGCTTTGTTTTGGGGGACGGGGAGAGGGGAGTAAGATCTAAAGCATATACTGACCTAATGTGAGTGGCCAGTTCCTTGGAGTTGGAAGAACCTATTGTATGTGATTTCTGGTTTTAATAATAATTTATCACACAAGTCCAGTTGTCTGAGTGGTAAGCCAGGGGCTGGAATGCCTAAGGGGGCTATGTTTTGGCTTCTTGCTAACCAGTGTGGTGATACAGGAGCTCACTTTTATTACGGGCTTGGTGCAATCTAATTACATAATAAGCCATCAGCTTTTGGTTTTTTGGGGGGGGGGGGGGGGGGGGGGGGTGTTTACCCTCTTTCTTACAGTCTGTCCTGAATTTGGCATGATCAGTGGTGACCTATACCAGGCAGTATGGCATTGCTAATATCATAGAATCATAGAATCATAGAACTTGAGATCAGAAGGGACCATTATGATCATCTAGTCTGACCTCCTGAATATCCTAGGACCAACATGGTTACAACATTACAAACATTATTGCTTATGTCAGTTCGTCTTCTGGATTGTTCCTTCTCTGTTTTCCTGCACGGTCTCTGATATTGGGGAACAAGCACGCACTCTATTTGTTTATTTATGTGTTCATGTTTGTCATCTTTGCCAGCTAAAGGGGTTTCAATTCATGGATCTGACTTTGACTGATCTCCACTGATAAGCACAATTTGAAATACTTGTGTTCATTTTCATCATAGTAGCTGCATATATTGGAGGGGCATATATCAGTCTGCATATATTTTATGATAAAAGCTATAACTTTGGGCTTGTCTGCATGGGGAATTTAGTGAACAGCAAGCAAGAGAATGAATTTACAGTGCACTAACTACTCCACATTAACTCCCCATGTGGCCACTCTTACTGCGCACTATAAGTGTTGTTGAGTGGTGTAGCATAGTACATTTTAAAGTGTATTAAGCTAAAGCACACAAAGGCATTTTTAGTGTGCAGTAACACACTAATATTAATGTGGAGTCGTTAGTGCACTGTAAATACACAACTTTGCTTGCTGCGCAATAACTTACTGTGTAGACAAGCCCTTTATTTTGAGGCAGGTTAATGTATTCCCTTCTCCCCATCTTCAAAAAAGTATTGACACTTCACACTCTTGCATCTTGGAATTATATTAGAGTAGCATCCTACTGGTGATGTGCGCTTGGACAATAATAGAGGATTTGATGTAGCAATCACTCAAATACTGTGAAAAGAGCATATTCATACAAATGTATCTGGGACAAAAGTGACTTTTTAGTATTGTATAGTGATTAGATTTAATGGTTTGCGTATTGAAATGACAGCATTGAACACTTCAGGCAAGTGGCTAAGGAAAAGTGGGAGGACTGATGGCCTTCTTCAGGCAGAAATTGCAACGATAGACTCATTTCTGCTGGCAAGCCACATTAGACATGTCAGAATAGTCATCAAGTTGTTGCCACACATTTGTTTGTTTGTTTGTGTGTGTATATATATATATAGATAGAGTACTTCAGCAACAAAGAGAGAAAAATTACTGATCCAGAAGGTCTTTGGAGGTTCAGGTATGTGCAGCCATATCTTTAACTTCAGGATTGGTCCTTTACATAGTAGAATTAGACTTTCTATGGCTAGTTGGAAAGGTCAGTTTCCTCTTGCATATCAAGATATTTGCACACTTTTTTCTTCTTCTTTTTTTTATTAAACTACATGCCTTTGGCCAGATTTACCCATGCAAGCACCAGGGAGGTGAATTGCATTTCCTTGCCTCCAGAGAAGCATCTGCACCAGATGGGAGATTTACCTTGGGTGAAGGCAGATGAAGGCTATTTCTACAGCACTCCTTTGGAGTTTCAACTACAGGAGATCCATTTTACAATCTGAAGAGCCCTGCTTTGAGGACAAGAAGGCTAGCTGACCAAATCATCACACACAACCCGAGTGCCCTAGCCACATCTCATCCTCATTTGGCCTCATTGAAATCTAGCAGTTCCATCTAATGATAATGGAAGCAGTATTTTCCTAGCTGTGTAATCGCTGTAGGACTGAGTACTATAAGCAAAAAATGACATCTCAGTGTGCTGATGATAATTTAATACACTAAAGGACAATAAAGGCAATAAAAGTTACAACATTTCCATTGCAATGATAAGTTCCTCCTTCACCCTTAGGTCTCTTTGAAGATAATAGGGTTTTAAGAAGTCCTTTTTTTTCAGTTATGGTTTCTAGAAAATGTGTCCAGTAGGGCACTTTGGAGAAAATATAGCAAAGAGAAGGCAATATGCTTTAAAAAGCTGTATTGTGTTATGTTTAACAGAAAATATTATTGTTCTCTAAAAAGATATCCCACCATCTCCCAGTTATCTCCATGCCTGGGAAAGATCCACACCCAGACAAAGGATAGCTGAAGCTAAACCAAGGCACCATGAAGGTGTTACTGGTGGGTAGAGGGAAGCACTATGAAGAACTCCTCACTGGTAGAACATCCTCCTTCATGGAGGACTCTAACCCTCTGATTGCCAAGATGGTGAGCAGCCTGAGTACACTCCTCACTCTTATCAGGTACTAACTAGCTACAGCTGATAAAAGCATCCTCCTCTTCTGTGGCTGGCAAGGAATCTGCCCAAATTTAGATTTGGCCATAGACATCCACTGAACGATTTCCATGTGGCCACTCAAAGAATAAAGTACTGTTCAGTATGTGCAAGGGTGGCAGAACATGGCCCTGTATGAGCAAAATTAGAGGCAGGTTTGAAATGGCATTTACCCTGTAATTGTAATGGAAGTGTGTGGTGGGGTGGGTGGATATTTGTGTGTTGTTCCTGGATAACTGAGCTTGAGGAGGAGAAAAAATGTAGGTGGTGGTGTCAGGCATTTTTCAAGGTCTTATCTCTGTGTTTTTAGCAAGAATAAGAACGTTTTGTTGTTTGCTTGGCTGTGTTTAATGTTTGAACTCAGCCCTTGCTTGGCTGGACATGGGGCATGAGCTCAGGGATCCTCTTGTGGTTATGACTGAATAAATAAAATTAGTTTGTTCTTCTGTTGTGTTCTGCGGAGCTGGCATATTTATTTCACAGACAGCTGCTGGTGCTAATCTTGGAATTATGGGTGCCTAATTGATTGACAAAGTGAAAAGAATCCAAGGGCCAGTTACAAAAGAAAATATTTAAAGTAGAAATTATTAGTAAAGGGCAATGCTCAAAATACCCATTAACAACCACCAAAATTCCATTCCCTTGCCGTTTCATTCGTTTCTGTAACTTTAATAGTACAATTAGTGGGTTTCATTTTTTCTCCTTGAAAACAATTTGATCAACTTTCAGACACAGTTTCATCATGGAGATCTGTAAACTGTATCAGAAGCAGAGATTAACATTTAATGGATTTCAGCATATCAGAACCATAGAACAATATTTTTTTCCCACAGTTATGTGCAAAATTACACTTGTGGTGTAAATTTGAAGCCAAAATAATAAGAGCCACTTTTATGGGAATTACTTTACAAACTGCTCTTGATAGGGAAAAAAAACCCCATATGAATTCAGTATCCCTTTTTCATGAGCTTTAGAAGGAAGTTTACTATAGAAAACACTTAGTTTCCTGTCCAAACATTAGCAGGAGGCAACTCATTGTTCCACTCCAGGTAATTCTTAGGAACATTCACATCCACATGCAGAGTCTGTAGCTAATAGTTCTCCCTAAAATTCATTTTAGGCAGTCAGAATTATGACTCATATCAAGGAAAAGGGCCTTGAATGGCAAAGAATCAGTCTTTCTGACCAGATCTGAAGGGATGAGTGTTATGGATGATATTAAAAAGAGAGAGAGAGAGAGAGAGAGAGAGAGCTTTGCTGTCAAAAAGAGTAAGATGCAATTTATATCTCCTCCTTCCTGCCAGCAAAAATATCCCCCTTGGTAAGAGTTCATTCCAAGGGAAAAGTTTCAATAAAACATCAATTTCTTGGGAAGGGAGCCTGTTTCTTCTGTTTTTATATTAACTTTGTCCTTTTAGGTCTGTGTAAAATATATACTGATGTTTTACAGATTCACACAGATTTGAAAGCTGCTCCACCAGCAAGGACATGGGCATAGTTTGGGGCGGGGGTTGGGAGGGGCATTGCATCACCCCCACCACCCAAAAATTGCAAGCCTTAGGCAGGCAGGCAGCCTGAGTGTGCAATGTAATGAGTTCTTCAGAGAAGACAGGAGAGTTCTCCCAGCTTGGGCCCCTGAGGCAGGGAGTCAGAATTTTGATTATAAACAGAGTGATTAACAGGTGATTAAGATAAGAAAGGGCTGTTAGGATGTTTCCTAAAGTTAAATGATCTCTTCCATGCTTGGTGAATTGCAAAAAGTAAGTTGCCTAAATGATAGAAAGTAATTGTAGATTTTTCTACAATTGTTTCAATTGTTGGATTCAAGAGGTAGTAACAACATTACTAATATCTTTTTTTAGAAGATAACTGATTTCTTTTGACAAAGGAAATGCAGTAGATCTAATCTACCCAGATGTCAGTAAGGCATTTTTTTCAGAGTAGCAGCCCTGTTAGTCTGTATCAGCAAAAAGAACAGGAGTACTTGTGGCACCTTAGAGACTAACAAATTTATTTGAGCATAAGCTTTCATGGGCTACAGTCTACTTCTTCGGATGCATAGAATGGAACATACAGTAAGAAGATATTTATACATACAGAGAACATGAGAAGGTGGAAGTAGCCATACCAACTGTAAGAGGCTAATTAATTAAGAGAAGCTATTAACAGCAGGGGAGAAAAACTTTTGAAGTGATAATCAAAATGGCCCATTTCGGACAGTTGACACGAAAGTGTGAGGCTACTTCAACATGGGGAAATAGATTCAATTAGTGTAATGACCGAGCCATTCCCAGTCTCTGTTCAAACCTAAGTTAATGGTATCTAGTTTGCATATTAATTCAAGTTCAGCAGCTTCTCGTTGGAGTCTGTTTTTGAAGCTTTTCTGTTGCAAAATTGCCACCTTAACGTCTGTCACTGAGTGATTAGAGAGGTTGAAGTGTTCTCCTACTGGTTTTTGAATGTTATGATTCCTGATGTCAGATTTGTGTCCGTTTATTCTTTTGCGAAGAGACTGTCCGGTTTGGCCAATGTACATGGCAGAGGGGCATTGCTGGCACATGATGGCATATATCACATTGGTAGATGTGCAGGTGAACGAGCCCCTGATGGCATGGCTGATGTGATTAGGTCCTGTGATGGTGTCACTTGAATAGATATGTGGACAGAGTTGGCAGCGGGGTTTGTTGCAAGGGTAGGTTCCTGGGTTAGTGTTTTTGTTGTATGGTGTGTGGTTGCTGGTGAGTATTTGCTTCAGGTTGGGGGGCTGTCTGTAAGCGAGGACAGGTCTGTCTCCCAAGATCTGTGAGAGTGAGGGATCATCTTTCAGGATAGGTTGTAGATCTTTAATGATGCGCTGGAGAGGTTTTAGTTGGGGGCATTTGTTACAGTTCCACGTGAGAAATTATTAGTTAAAATGGAGAAGATGGGGATTAATATGAGAAATGAAAGGTGGATAAGGTACTGGTTGAAGGGGAGACTACAGTGGGTCATACTGAAAGGTTAAGTGTCAGGCTAGAGAGAGGTTTCTAGTAGAGTTCTTCAGGGATCAGTCTTGGGACCAATCTTATTTAACATTTTTATTACTGACCTTGGCACAAAAAGTGGAAATGTGCTAATAAAATTTGCAGATGACACAAAGTTGGAAGGTATTGCCAATACAGAGGAGGACAAGAATATCATACAAGAAGATCTGGATGACCTTATATACTGGAGTAATAGAAATGGGATGATATTTAATAGTGCAAAGTCCAAAGTCATGCATTTAGGGACTAACAAGAAGAATGTTTGCTATATGCTGGGGATTTATCAGTTGGAAGTGACAGAGAAGAAGAAAGACCTGGGTGTATTTGTTGATCACAGGATGACTACGAGCCGTCAATGTGACATGGCCATGAAAAAGACTCACATGGTCCTGGGGTGCATCAGGTGAGGTATTTCCAGTAGACATAGGGAAGTGTTAGTACCATTATACAAGGCACTGGTGAGACCATATCTGGAGTACTGTGTGCAGTTCTGTCTCCCATGTTTAAGAAAGATTAATTCAAACTAGAACAGGTGCAGAGAAAGGCTACTAGGATGATCAGAGGAATGGAAAACCTAATTTATGAGAGGAGACTCAAAGAGCTTGTCTTGTTTAGCCTAACCAAAAGAAGGGTGAGGGGAGATATGATTGTTCTCTATAAATACATCAGAGGGATAAATACCAGGGAGGAAGAGGAGTTTTTTAAGTTAAGCACCAATGTGGACCCCAGAACAAATTGATAGATAGTGGCCATCAACAAGTTTAGGCTTGAAATTAGGTGAAGGTTTCTAATGATAAGAGGAGTGAAGTTCTGGAGCAGCCTCCCAAAGGGAGCCGTGGGGGCAAAAAAACTAACTGGCTTCAAGACTGAGCTTGATAAGTTTATGGAGGAGATGGTATGACAGGACCAGGACTGCCTACAATGGTGTGTGGCCCATCGGCAACTGCCTGTAGCAAAAATCCCCAATGGCTGGAGATAGGACAATAGATGGGGAGGGCTCTTAGTTACTACAGAGGATGCTTTCCCAGGTATCTTCCTGGTGGATCTTGCCCACATGCTCAGGGTCTAACTGATCGTCATATTAGTGGTTGGGAAGGAATTTTCCCCCAGGTCAGATTGGCAGAGACCCTGGTGGTTTTTTGTTTCCTCTGCAGCATGGCACAGGGTCACTTGCAGGTTTAAACTAAATTAAATGGTGAATTATCTGTAACTTGAAGTCTTTAAACCATGATTTGAGAACTTCAGTAACTCAGCCAGAGGTTAGGAGTCTAGTACAGAAGTGAGTGGCTGAGGTTCTGTGGCCTGCAACATGTAGGAGGTCAGACTAGATGGTCACGATGGTCCCTTCTGACTTTAGTAAGAGTATCTGTGAAAGAATATACATTACAATTTTAAACCTAACCAGTGTCCTTTAAGTGACTTGCCACAAGATGTCAGAACATGTTAGTATTAGAGCTGAGTGGGTCAAATTTTATTTAGATACAGTGCTCCTGTAAGATAATTTCTAAGTTATCATCTGAAAAAGAAATAGAGTTTTCAGTTGTCTAAGCAGCCCCTGGAATCATGGTTAAAGTTGCCCTCCCACCCCCCAGAAAAATCTGAAATGGTGCCCCTGTGGGATGGCACAGAATTTGTCCCCATCCCCCCCCCCATGGGCGGCCTTGTTGGCTCGACTGGAGCCGTGCCCCGCCCCCCCGCCCCCTCCCAATATAAAAGTCAAACTATGCCTATAAGCAGAGACCTTGAGAGAAGATAGGTGGTGGCAATCCACCTTGGCTAGAACAGGAAAGTGTCAATTATCCTTTCTGAGCAAATGCTGATGAATTTGGCCCGCAGATTGATGTGGTCTATGGTCTATGTACGGTATATTTTGTGCATGTTATCAGATAGAATATTGCCTATTATTTCTGTCCACTTCAAAAACTCACCTGAGAGAGAGATTAACTGAATAAAAACAATTGTCTGTCACCAGAGTGTCAACCTAACACCAGGAGGCCAGAGCCTGAATACAGTCTGATGTGTCCAGAATATAGTCTGACGTGTCCAAATTAATGTTTGTGCAAAAGAAACCAGTCTGGACAGGGACATAGAGAAAGGGAGAGAGAGATGAGGTTATTGTGACACTGACTCACCTGTATAACGCTTATACTTAAATCCATCAATATAGACCCTAGCAGATTACTCCCAAGATGGAAAATCTACAAGGGAAGGTAGATACAGCAGTAGACAAGAGCTACAATCTTACTACACAGAGGGCTTATAGAGGAATTGTGCAGCCCAAATAAGTGGGCTGGACACAGGCATGGGATTTCTTTTGAAATCCTAGATAATAAGGTGGTGGGTCAAATCCCAAGATAAATATCCCCTGGCTGATCTGACAGCTGTTCCCCATATCCCCAGCAGAAAAATCCAAGTGGGTCAGGCTGAAGGTGAAGTTTGGAGTTTAGCTGCAGAGTGTGGCAAACTAGATTACTAGTTTATAGAACAAAGGTTGTGTCTGTGAAGCATGGTAACAGGATAGGGCTGGCTGAATGGGGAAGTATTCTCTGTCTTCTGAACTTGGAGCATGAATTCCCAGAGCACTGGGTCCTAGCCTTCCTCCCACAATTACCGTAGTTCTCCTCTCTCCACCATACCCCCATTCTGGGGAGTATTCTTAGAGCACTGGGTTGATGCTGGGTCCATGATAATGTTGAAACATTCCACTCAACCAAATAACACATACAATGTTTGGGTTTAGCTCAGCAATCCCAAACGAGAACTGGTTCATATTTTTTTCTGCAGTGTTTGCTCAGCCCTGTGGATTATACACAGAACTCTGGGTACAGCTTTTCAGTTTTCCCTTATTCTTAGTTGCTGCTATTTATTTGGTTATCAATTATCCTGAGATTTACTTTGAAATTTTACTAAAGATTTATTGTTCCTTGAGAGGACTGGGCTAGGATCAGGGAGGTTAGTGCAAATATAGCAAACCAAGTAGAAACAAAACAGATTTTAAGGAGATTATTTTCACTGCTGTCTATTTCACAGACACATTGGGAAGTTTTCAGATATGACTTATAGAGGCCAAATAACTGGAAGTTGTATGTCTGATGTATTGCAGTTTAAATTTGATATTCTTGGGTAACGCTGGACTTAAATTACATACAGTGACCAAAATTTTAAAAATTCGAGCCTTTGGGTGCATCTGGTTTTGAGTACTCAGTTTGAGACAACTTAAAAGGACTTCATTTCCAGAAGTGCTGAGCATGCGTCCTATTTAATTTTCTAGTTATATCTTTTTAAGAAAAAGAAGAGAAAAGATAGGGAGAGGAGAACCTTAAATATTGAAGGGCATCTCTGTAGTTTTAAGGACTTAATGGCACCTTTTACTCAGAAACTACCTAATTAAAGTCTTCCTTAAATGCTTATGTGTGTTCTTAGTGGTAAAGTGCCTAAAGCAGATTAATGCAAAAGGCAGCCTATGGACTGAGCTGCCTAAAGGCAGGTCAGCATTTAAGGCCCTAAGCAGTTAAGGATGCTAAAGAGATTCACTGTTTGCCCAACATTCTAAACTACTTTAAAGTCTCTGAGGGAGGAGGGAGGAAAAAAGTTAATATTTTGATGCAAATGCAGAAATATTTCACTAATAAATATCACACAACCTGAAAACTTCTGAACTAATTTTCTTCAAATCTGCATATTTTCAATGAGGACCATAAAGTGATTTAAACTTGGTATTTTCTGAGCTATGCGAGTATAAAATTTCAGTTAGAAGATATTGTATGTCCCCCAAAATGTATTTTCCACCAATTTAATTCATACATGGATTCAGCTCATATTCCCCTTTAAAAAAAAATGCTTTTGGACGGAGACAAATCATGGAGAAATCTTCCCAAAAAGAATTTGAGAACGGTATGAGCAACTGAGATAGTCAGGGGGTTAGAATGAAAACTGAAAATCAGCCTTTAATATAGTATTGCTGTTCAGTACTGCTATAACATTTATCCAGTTTTCCTTCTCTCTTTCTATCAAACAAACCAAGAAACCACACCTCTGATATTGACTATATCATTGCATCTTTCATATAATGTAACCACTTTTGATTAGAGATATCTATCATCTGCTGCACTTGTAATTACTTAGTTACCATATAATTAATTTCTTATTGTAATACAACTAGGGCTGTCAAGCGATTAAAAAAAGTAATCGCGATTAATCACATGATTAATCGCACAGTTAATAATAGAATACCATTTATTTAAATATTTTTGAATGTTTTCTACATTTTCAAATATATTGATTTCAATTACAACACAATACAAATTGTACAGTGCTCACTTTATTTTTATTTTTGATTACAAGTATTTTCACTGTAAAAAAACAAAATAAATAGTATTTTTCAATTCACCTAATGCAAGTACTGTAGTGAAATCTCTTTATCATGAAAGTTGAACTTACAAATGTAGAATTATGTACAAAAAACTGCATTCAAAAATAAAACAATGTAAAATTGTAGAGCCTGCAAGTCCGCTCAGTCCTACTTCTTCTTCAGCTAATCACTCAGACAAACAAGTTTGTTTACATTTGCAGGAGATAATGCTGCCTGCTTCTTGTTTACAATGTCACCTGAAAGTGAGAACAGGCATTTGCATGGCACTGTTGTAGCCGGAGTTGCAAGATATTTATGTGCCAGATGCGCTAAAGATTCGTACGTCCCTTCATGCTTCAACCACCATTCCAGGGAACATGTGTCCATGCTGATGACGGGTTCTGCTCAATAACAATCCAAAGCAGTTCGGACCGATGCGTGTTCATTTTAATTATCTGAGTCAAATGCCATTAGGAGAAGGTTGATTTTCTTTTTTGGTGGTTCAGGTTCTGTAGTTTCCACATCCGAGTGTTGCTCTTTTAAGACTTCTGAAAGCATGCTACACACCTCATCCCTCTCCGATTTTGGAAGGTACTTCAGATTCTTAAACCTTGTGTTGAGTGCTGTAGCTATCTTTAGAAATCTCACATTGGTACCTTCTTTGCGTTTTGTGAAATCTGCAGTGAAAGTGTTCTTAAAATTAACAACATGTGCTGGGTCATCATCCAAGACTGCTATAACATGAAATATATGGCAGAATGCGGGTAAAACAGTAGGGGACATACAATTCTCCCCCAAGGAGTTCAGTCACAAATTTAATTAACGCATTATTTTTTTAACAAGCGTCATCAGCATGGAAGCATGTCCTCTGGAATGGTGGCCGAAGCATGAAGGGGCATACGAATGTTTAGCATATCTGGCACATAAATACCTTGTAATGCCAGCTACAAAAGTGCATGCCAATGTCTGTTCTCACTTTCCGGTGACATTGTAAATAAGAAGAGGGCGGTATTATCTTTTGTAAATGTAAACAATCTTGTTTGTCTTAGCGATTGGCTGAACAAGAAGTAGGACTGAGTGGACTTGTAGGCTCTGAAGTTTTGCATTGTTTTGTTTTTTAATGCAGTTATGTAACAGAAAAAATCTACATTTGTAAGTTGCACTTTTACAGTAAAGAGATTGCATTACTGTACTTGTATGAGGTGAGTTGAAAAATACTGTTTCTTTTGTTTATCATTTTTACAATGCAAATATTTATAATAAAAATAATAATATAAAGTGAGCAGTGCACACTTTGTATTCTGTGTTGTAATTGAAATCAATATATTTGAAAATGTAGAAAAACATCCAAATATTTAATACATTTCAAATGGCATTCTATTGTTTAACAATGCAATTAAAATGGCAATTAATTGTGATTAATTTTTTTAATCACGATTAATTTTGTTGAGTTAATCGCATGAGTTAACTGTGATTAATTGACAGGCCTAATATTAAATGATTATTATATGGTATTTATTGAGGTTTAAGCATCACAATTACCAATGTATACTACAGAAAAAGATGCTTTTGTTCCAGCTCTGAGAATATCAAGCTAGTATTGGTACCTGCTAGAATAATTTAGCTGTATACTAGTAATAAACACAGCATTCATCAACACTTTCATGTGTATTTCTACTCCAGTAGTGGTAAACCTGTGCCTCTCTACTTATACACTTATAACATGTAGTTATAGAATGATTTTATCTTTACACCAGAATATGTCTGCTTCCTGGCAGGGGGCCTCTTTAAAAATTCAGAGAGTTTTTCACATCTGCACTTCAGAATGAAGGACTTGAAAACTATAAAACTTTGTTCTTTTTTCTGTACACTACTTTATTCCTACTGATAAGCTATCTAAAAGCAACTCAATTATTTCATACTTGCAGACTACTATAAATTTCCAAACAATATGCAAAACTTCAAGGTGATGTGCTTGTAATATATATGCTTATAAATCTCCCCATCCATAAGCATGCATAACTCCCACTGACACTAATGGATACTCTATATGTATATCAGGAGGAGAACAAAGTCCTAAGTGCTATATTGAACCCCAACAAATGGTGATGTCTTGGGTCTTATGCTACTGTCAGGCTCAATATGCAAATCAAATTCTTAGCAAATGGACATATTGAACCTGATTCTCATTTACACTAAGGCCATTTTGCACCATTCTGGCTCTGTAAAAATGTCTTAAAGTGAGATTAGGTTATATTTATATCCACTTTCAGGTTTCTAGAGCAGTGTTAAATGGCTTTAGTGTAAATGCCTACAGTTTTATATGGCTATAGATCTGCATTCAGATATGTGTAATCAGCTCCCATTGAATTTGACCCACTGAGTATCAGGAATCAGTGACTTCAGAGCGTTGTGCTGAAATCAAGAGAATCATGGTGAAATGGCTGTCAGATACCACAAGTGAAATTAGCAAACAAGTAGCTATTTTAGAGAAAATCCGATGTTCCACATACCACATTTAGTGGTCACCCTTAAAGAGCTGACATTTGTCAACAGACTGCAACAGTTGTATCTGAGACATGGCAGTTGTTTCCTATTCTAAATATACATGTATCCTATTCTAAGCAGGGTAATTGTGGTATTTTGC
The DNA here is from genome assembly GCA_003942145.1 of Platysternon megacephalum. NCBI lineage: Eukaryota > Metazoa > Chordata > Testudines > Platysternidae > Platysternon > Platysternon megacephalum. Next base: position 154,686 of record QXTE01000448.1, read on the forward strand.
TATACTTTGAATAGTGGCTATCGTACAATGGACCCATCCCCAGATAGAATGATAATGGGTATGGTAGAAGAATCTGGATAGATAGAAGTATACTTGTATCAAAACTTGGATCTTTAACTTTCCTTTCATGGAAAACAATTTAAATGTCAGTACCTGGCACAATCTGCATTGTCTGGCTGATATCAGGATTTGTCAGTTGAGACTCCCTGCCCCAAATGCTGTGAACTTCTTCAGATGGATCAAGCTGGACTCATAACCTGGACATTAAAAAAAAGGAAGAAAAAGAAACCTAATTAATTGGTTTACACAACAAAAGAGATATTCTGTCTAATGGAATGTAATGGGACTCACTTGAGAAAGGCTCCCTTCTCTCAAAGAAAATAGCTTTCCTGTATGAACGTATAGCTTTTGCAATTCTTAAAAAATCTATATAAATTCAATAAATTGGCTCTCAGATCCTGGTAATTTAAAAAACCACTTGTCTCCTAGGATTTAAAATCTTTCTAAAACTTCCCTCTGGAATCACATATGGAAGACGCTGTACATTTTACATAAGAATGGCCATATTGGGTCCATCTAGCCCAGTATCTTGTCTTCTGAAAGTGGTCAGTGTCAGACGTTTCAGAGGGAATGAACAAAACAGCTATTTCAAGTGATCAATCTCTGTCATCCACGCCTAGCATCTGGCAGTCAGAGGTTTATGGACTCCTGAAGCATGGGGTTGCATCCCTTGTTGGACCTAGCCTTCATGAAATTATCAAATTCTTTTTTGAACCCAGTTAGACTTTTGGCCTTCGCAACTTCTCATGGCAAGAAGTTCCACATGTTGACTGAGCGTTGTGTGAAGAAGTACTTTCTTTTGTTTGTTTTAAACCTGCTGCCTATTAATTCCATTGGGTGACCCTGGTTCTTGTGTTATGTGAAGGGGTAAATAATACTTCCCAATTCACTTTCTCCACACATTCATGATTTGATAGACTTTTATCATATCCCCTCTTAATTGTCTCTTTTTTTAAAATGAACAGTCCCAGTCTTGTTAATTTCTCCTCATATGGCAGCTGTTCCATACCCCTAATCATTTTTGTTGCCCTTCTCTGCACCTGTTCCAATTTTAATATATCTTTTCTGAGAGGGGGCAACTGCATGTAATATTCAAGGTGTGGGCATTATGATATTTTCAGTCTTCTTATCAATCCCTTTCTTAATGGTTCCTAATGTTTTGCTAGCTTTTTTGAGTGCCATTGCACATTGAGTGGATGTTTTCAGAGAACTATCCACAATAACCCCAAGACCTCTTTCTTGAGTGGTACCAGCTAATTTTGACCTCATCATTTTGTCTGTATAGTTGGTATTATGTTTTCCAATTATTTTGACTAAGAAGGGAAACTTTTTATTAAAAGATAAATAAACTAAAAACATGACTGGTACATTTTTCATTATAAAAGTCCTTGCCCCTAAAATAATTGGTTTTGGTTCTCTAATTAAACACACACACGTATATAGATATAGATATGTAACAGATCAAGAATTTAAAATGTTTCTAGAGACCAGATTATGGTTGGGCTTTTTGCAGATGCAAAGTGGTGGAGGATGTTGCAAGGACCATACTCCTCCTTGTGTGGACCAGGTAGAATAGCATTTTCTGCATCCTAGAAACGCACCGTACTTCCCTATTGGTGCACAGTGCAAAGGGAACAGGAAGAGGACACGCCATGGCTCTGACGCTCTCACTCTCATGTACCAGCCACTCACCTTCATGCACCAGCCAACTTTACCCCACAATGCGGTGCTGAAGCAATCATGCACACCGAGCAACTCCAGGAGGGTTTCTGCCCCTTCCACATACAGTAGCTCATACTGCTCCCTTTGGGGTGATGCAACTCCACATCACCACTTACTAAGTGGCACAACCTAATCCCAGATTAGGCATCATCACTATTTAATAACCTCCACCGAATGTAACACAAATAAAACATACAAGCACAGTTTTTGCTGCACACAAAAGCATTAGTTTTTTATGAACAATTAAACTGCACATTATATTCTTGCTGTGGAGAGAAGGCCTTGCAGGCTAAAAATTGCCCTTACTCTATTTTCAAAACCTATAAACTGTTCTCTAGTTGTTCAGTGTCACAGACCTAGGTGTTTGCACTATAACACAAATCCTGAGGGCAAGAAAGTGAGGCTGCAGTTGACAATATGATATTCAATTAATATTGCCTTCCCCCAAAAGAAGTTGCATTTTTTTGACTGACTGAACTATGTGAACATTTTCACACAGAAAGGACAACTCTTCAGAACTGCTCATTCATAACTTGATTATATTTATGCTGCTTCACCACCCTTGCTCTTTTTCCTTTGTTCTTAAGGTTTCCTCCCTCTGCCCTTTTGCAAAAAATATGTACTTTTAATGATGGTTAAAACATTTTGCACTATTGCATCTTTGTTTATTCACATTTATTATAAATAGAATAGTCCTCAAATCACTGTCATTTTCTTATCTAACTGAAAGCCCAGTTAAAAAAACTTTTGATAAAAAAATGTGTCCATTTATGTGTCCATTTATATATATATATAAATCCGAAACGTCTGGATATATTTCCCCCCTGTTATTCTCCATTTCTTTGTATCTCTGTATTTTTTAGTTCTGGCTGTCTTTAAAGTTTGCATCAGAGCTGGATCCAGGTTCAAGTTTTCCCAAAGTTAGGGGCTATATTGATCCTAGATTTTGCATGGAAATCATCTCTGTTAGAAATGTGCTTCACATTATACCCAGGGAGTGGGGAAAAATGAATAATATGCCAGTGTTCATCAAAGGGATGATTGATTGATTGATTGATTGATTCGGAAAAATATTAAGATCTTACTTTATATAATGATATCTTCATCAGAGCAATTTTATTTTCTTCTCTGTAACAAACATGCTGTAGCTACTTCCTCAGAGTAGTATTTGCAACATCTTCAGCTGGCACTACCTGTAGTGCTGTACTAGCAGGAGACCCTCACAGTTTCTAGATATCCTTCACACTGTTAATGTGTTAAATAGTCCCCTTCCTTTTTCCATTTAGTTAATTATAAAGAGAGGCCACTTAGTGACCCAGCAAGAGCAGACATATTTTGCCAACCAGATGGCATCTGCTGCTGAAAACAAAAAAGATTAGAGTGGTATTTTTTAAAAAAATGAAGATGCTACAGAAAGAAAATATTGCTCCTTTTTAGGAGCAGGTAGACGCAGCTAATTACACATATTTTACTACTCGCTCTGAGTAGACACAGGAAGTGAACCAAAGACAGTGTAATCACTTGGGCTTGGTTCTGCAACCCTTACTCAGAGTATGTGTTATGTGCAACCATACAGATGTGTAACACTCAGACTCTATTGTTTCCTCCACATATACTCTGCTTTCAGGAAGTGCTTGATGAGAGAGAAGAGTTCTCTACATCCTATACCTAATCATAGTATGTAGAGCAGTTCTCAGGGCACCCAGGACTATGAGTGCCTCCAGCATGTGGAAGACTTGCTTGTGCTTATCTGTGTGTCAGCTCCTTGACACCAGCAGCATTTCAGCCACCCAAGCACTCTCCTCTGAGTTATGACAGCCCAGTCTTCACTTTGTAGATTAACAATAGGTGCACCCCAGTCATTATGTCCCTTTGAATTGTTCCCCTGTGACATCCAGCCCCTGACACCGGCTACTCACAGAAATTCCAGACCCCTTTTATACCCAAAGCTGCAGTGCCCCCCAATTTACCAGTAAACCACACAGGACTTATGAGCACTTATAATAAGCCTTATTAGCCTTATAATAAAACAAAAGTAGTTTTATTTAAGAAAGAATAAAGATTTAATCAGTAAGAGAGTGAAGTGAGAGAAAATGGTGAAAACAATTGGTTACAACACAAAATAAAATCATAAAATGCAAACCTGGGTGTACACTTATCAATAGTTACCTTTCCTATCTAATAAAGTTCAGTCCATTGCAGAGCGCTTCTCTCTCCTGCTGATGATAGCTCATCTCAATTGATTGGCCTCTTACAGTTGGTATGGCTACTCCCACCTTTTCATGTTCTCTGTATGTATAAATATCTTCTTTCTGTGTGTTCCATTCTATGCATCCGATGAAGTAGGCTGTAGCCCACGAAAGCTTATGCTCAAATAAATTTGTTAGTCTCTAAGGTGCCACAAGTACTCCTGTTCTTTTTGCGGATACAGACTAACACGACTGCTACTCTGAAATCTCTCCTCCGTGTTATACTGAAAACTGCCTTTGGTTTCTATTCACAGATAGAGCAAACTCTTGTGATAAAGTTTCATTTTTACCTTTAAGTCAGTTTGATAGTTTGTCATTGCCTCTGATGGTTTCCCATTCAAAGTCTTAGTATTGCACAAGGCTAAACAGTGGAGCCTTGGATTGCATCACCAACCAAACAGGGCAGGTCAACTCCTTCTTGCCCAGTTGAGCCCTCACCAACAGATATTATCTCCTGGTGACTCCAAGTCCATAAAGCATACTTTCAATATAAATCCACTATTCCTTAAACATTATCCGCACATACATCTCGCAATGATTATGAATTTTGACAAGTTATGAACTTTCTGTAAATGCCTTACCTGTTACCCTTTGAGTATAAATATCCTGTAAGATGTGTTTGGTCTGATTTTTCTCAAGTCTGAAGTGAGAGTTGTCTGCAAAGAACAGGGGACCCTTTGCCGAGAGGTCTCTGTGTCACAGTGCCCCTTATTGGGAAGCTCTTTAGCCCCATCAGAGTAGGACCGTACAATGGGACTATTCATTGAATAAGCTACTACTCAGCATGAGTAAGGGTGTCAGCCCAAAGCCATGTAAACATTCTTCAAAGTCTGCCATAGACTCCATAAAGCCTAAGTAATGAGAGGCATAGAAAAAACAGGTTCAGTCAAAAGCTCAGTTGCACCCCTATACAAAGGAGCAAATGGGGGAGGGGTGTAAGAAACTTCACTTGTGAGGTTTTTTTCCCCCCCTGAATAAAAACTGGAGAAGTACCTGAGAAATTTAGCCAAGCGTTAAGGTGTTTTCCTGCTATTAACCCTAATGTTTCTTTTTCAGTTTAATTGTACTAACCCCAGTTATAAGTACTCTGAGCATCAAAAACAATGTATGTCCTTTCTTGAGGGTGACACCGTCCAAATATTTGTAAACTACTATACCCTGCCTTCATTATATCTGAAATAACTTTACAGGCCAAAAAATCTACAAGTGTAAATAGCTACATTGACTTCTGTTGAATCTATACCAAATTACAGAAGCAGAGAATTTGGCTTATATTTAGCTTTTAGTCTTTCCTTATAAATCAGTCCTTCTAGATCATGATTAGTTTTGTGCTACTAAACACTGAGGCTTTGTCTACACTTCAGACTTTATAGCATCTGAGCTGTATCGCTGCAGTAGCACCACTGTAAGGTCTCCCGTGTAGCCACTCTATGCCGGCAGGAAAGAGCTCTCCCGTCGGCATAATTAAACCACCCCTACTGAGCGGCGGTAGGTATGACAGCAGGAGACTGTCTCCTGCCGACATAGCACTGTCTACAATGGCGCTTTTGTCAGTGACATTTTTGTCAGTCGGGGCTTGTGTGTGTTTTTCACTCCTCTGATCGACAAAAGTTTTACTGACAAAAGTGCTAATATAGACAAAGCCTGAATGTCCTTCAATCTGTCAATATTTCTCTCAATATTTCTCAGTGTTTCCTCCAGTATAGAATATTCTGAATCAGTAGCACAGAATCATCTACAGGAACTATTATCTCTTTGATCCATGGCTTGATTCCTGTGCATGTGAAGCCCAAAGTTATATTGCCCTTTTATTGCAACCATATCACATTATAGCCAATATCTAATTTATTGATAAGCCCTTTCTATTATAGGAAGATTGAACAAATAACAAATAACCAGGGAGGAGTATAAAAGTATTGCTCAGGCATGCAGGTGTGAAATTAGGAAGGCCAAATCACACTTGGAGTTGCAGCTAGCCAGAGATGTTAGGAGTAACAAGAAGGGTTTCTTTAGGTATGTTAGCAACAAGAAGAAAGTCAAGGAAAGTGTGGGCCCCTTGCTGAATGAGGGAGGGAACCTAGTGACAGAGGATGTGGAGAAAGCTAGTGTACTAAATGCTTTTTTTGCCTCTGTCTTCACAGACAAGGTCAGCTCCCAGACAGCTGCACTCTGCAGCACGGTATGGGGAGGAGGTGACCAGCTCTCTGTGGAGAAAGTAGTAGTTCGGGACTATTTAGGAAAGCTGGACGAGCACAAGTCCATGGGGCCGGATGCGCTGCATCCGAGGGTGCTAAAGGAGTTGGCCGATGAGATTGCGGAGCCATTGGCCATTATCTTTGAAAAATCATGGCGATCGGGGGAGGTCCCGGACGACTGGAAAAAAGCTAATGTAGTGCCCATCTTTAAGAAAGGGAAGAAGGAAGATCCAGGGAACTACAGGCCAGTTAGTCTCACCTCAGTCCCTGGAAAAATCATGGAACAGGTCCTCAAGGAATCAATCCTGAACCACTTAAAGGAGGGGAAAGTGATCAGGAACAGTCAGCATGGATTCACCAAGGGCAAGTCATGCCTGACTAACCTAATTGCCTTCTATGATAAGATAACCGGCTCTGTGGATGAGGGGAAAGCAGTGGATGTGCTATTTCTGGACTTTAGCAAAGCTTTTGATACAGTCTCCCACAGTATTCTTGCCAGCAAGTTAAAGAAGTATGGGCTGGATGAATGGACGGTAAGGTGGATAGAAAACTGGCTAGATGGTCGGGCTCAACGGGTAGTGATCAATGGTTCCTTGTCTAGTTGGCAGCCGGTATCAAGTGGAGTGCCCCAAGGGTCGGTGCTGGGGCCGGTTTTATTCAATATCTTCATTAACGATCTGGAAGATGGTGTGGACTGCACCCTTAGCAAGTTTGCAGATGACACTAAACTGGGAGGAGTGGTTGATACGCTGGAGGGTAGGGATAGGATACAGAGGGACCTAGACAAATTAGAGGATTGGGCCAAAAGAAATATGATGAGGTTCAACAAGGACAAGTGCAGAGTCCTGCATTTAGGACGAAAGAATCCCATGCACTGCTATAGACTAGGGACCGAATGGCTGGGCAGCAGTTCTGCAGAAAAGGACCTAGGGGTTACGGTGGACGAAAAGCTGAATATGAGTCAACAGTGTGCCCTTGTTGCCAAGAAGGCTAATGGCATTTTGGGTTGTATAAGTAGGGGCATTTCCAGCAGATCGAGGGATGTGATCATTCCCCTCTACTCAGCACTGGTGAGGCCTCATTTGGAGTACTGTGTCCAGTTTTGGGCCCCACACTACAAGAAGGATGTGGATAAATTGGAGAGAGTCCAGCGGAGGGCAACAAAAATGATTAGGGGGCTGGAGCACATGACTTACGAGGAGAGGCTGAGGGAACTGGGATTGTTTAGTCTGCAGAAGAGAAGAATGAGGGGCGATTTGATAGCTGCTTTCAACTACCTGAAAGGGGGTTCCAAAGAGGATGGATCTAGACTGTTCTCAGTGATAGAAGATGACAGAACAAGGAGTAATGGTCTCAAGTTGCAGAGGGGGAGGTTTAGGTTGGACATTAGGAAAAACTTTTTCACTAGTAGGGTGGTGAAGAACTGGAATGGGTTACCTAGGGAGGTAGTGGAATCTCCTTCCTTAGAGGTTTTTAAGGTCAGGCTTGACAAAGCCCTGGCTGGGCTGATTTAGTTGGGTTTGGTCCTGCTTTGAGCAGGGGGTTGGACTAGATGACCTCCTGAGGTCCCTTCCAACCCTGAGATTCTATGATTCTATGATTCTATATCTCATCTTCACTGGTGTTGGTGACTTTTCCTTATTTAGTATCATTTGTGAATTTCATTAACATGCTGTTTACTCTTTCTTCCAGATTGCTAATGAAGATGTTAAATAGGAACAATCTTAAAACTGCACCCTTCATTACCCTACTAGGTATCTCTCTCCTAGTCACTATCATATTCCTTTGTTTATAGTCTTTTAGCTGGTTTTAAACCCATATGTTCCTATAAAAACCTATTTGAATTCATTTTTCACGTACGATTACATGAGAGACCGTGTCTAAAACTTCACTAACATCCAAATACAACCTTGGTCATTTGAATGGCATAAGTCATTGAATAAACTCAGGTAATTGAGGGTATCTTCGATGTAACAAACAGATGTCAAGGGACAGAACTTTTTTGGGATACAAGGCGGTTGTAGAAACCTGCCATTCAAGATTAGAATGCTTATTGCTCTTTCTGCCTTCTCCTCTTTCACTCTTAGTGTATTTCTTCAACTATGCAATCAAACAAGAAGCAATTATTACGTTCTATTCCCATTATTGTGCTGTGAAATATGCCTTCGGTACCTCAGATTTTTATGTGTGTATTTGTATAATATAAAAAATATCTTCCCTTCACAAAAATTCAAACCACAACACATTGATTTCCTTCAACCAGCTATGGCTGTGAGGCTCAATGCACAAGAATTAACAGTGGAAGCCCCCCAAAAACCCAAACAGCACCCCAAAAAAGTTCTTTTAACATTTGTGTGTAGTTCCACTCAATAAGAAGTGGAGGGGTAATTTAACATGGAAGTGTCTATCTATTGACCTATGATACATTACACTGGAAATAATAAAAATAAAAATCTTTGCTCAACTCAATTTTTGTTTATAAACACACAGACACATTGGCTTCCACTGTTAATTCTGATGCTTTGAGCCTTGCAGCCATTTAGCTGGGTGAGGCAAATTGATGTACTGGGTTCTGAATTTTTGTGAAGGGAAGATTTTCACACTGACCTTCATTCACATCCCAGAATGAAGCAAACTTCACTCTGCCTACAGGTCCAAATTATCCTCTTGCTTACACTGGTACAACCTCATTGATTTCAATGCCATGACACCAACATAGCAGAAAGGGGATTTGGATAACAAAGGGCAAGTGTAGAATGTCTGGATGCACAGATCTTGAAAATACAGAGTCACTCATATTTATAAGACATGGTGTTTTGACTTCTAAAAGATTTTTTTTTTGGTACAGTCCTTTTTGGTTATGCATGATTGCTTCTGTACCATTAGCAGTCAGTCTATTCGAATAAAAATAAAAAGTACCACTTAAAAATGCTCTTTGTCACTTCAAAAGGCCATATATTAGAGATCTAATTGGTACAGCTTTTACAACTTTCCCATTGATTTTTTTCCCATTGATTTTTTTTTCTTTCTGAATATAACAGAGTCCCCTCTATTTTCATCCTGCCGCTGCCTTTATGATTTCAGCTCTTCAGATCATATGGGAACAATATTCCATACAAGACTGGGACTTGTGATTGAATGCAAGTTCCCTGAGGACTTTTATTGTTCCTTTTAAGTAGCTTATCTTTGTGAAATGAGTGTGGTGTTTTTATTGTTGCTGTTTTCATAGAACTTGGAGTGTTAACTAAGAATTAGAAGAATGATAGTTTTGTGGTTAAAGCACTAGACTGGTGCTCAGGAGATCTGAGGTTAATTCCTAGTCATGCCACAGACTTCATTTGCGATCTCAGGCAAGTTACTTAATCTGTCCATGCTTTAGGGCTCCAATCCAAACCTCAGTGATGTCAAATAAGAGTCCTTCCTTTTGATTTTAAATGGGTTTTGGACTTGAACTTAGTTCCTCATTTCTGAAGTGAGGATAATACTACATACTTTTTCACACCTCCTGTCTGTCTTGTCTACCTAAACTGTAAGTTCTTTGGGGCAGGGACTGTCTCTTACAATGTGTCTATAACAGCGGTTCTCAAATTATGGGGCAGGCCTCCCAAGGGAGGTGTGGGAATGTGTCAAGCTGTGTGGGGTTTTTTTTTTAATCACTCTGTCTGTCAGCCCTGGTGGCTGGGGCTTGTGCAGAAGGGCTGGGCACATGCGGGAGGTGGAGATAAAGGGGACAGACAGAGTCCCGCTGCGCCAGGAATGACAGCTGGAGCTACGCCACCCTGACCAGGAGGCAGCCCAGGCTCTCCTCCCCACCCATTCCTTCACCAGGAGGCAGCCCAGGCTCTCCTCCCCACCCATTCCTTCACCAGGAGGCAGCCCAGGCTCAGGCTCTCCTCCCTCCCTTTCATCTCCCACCTGGAGGCAGTGAGGCTCTGGCTGTCAGCCCCGGGGTGGCAGCAGCAGCAGCGCAGAAGTAAGGGGCTCTAAGTAGTAAGTAAGAAGCAATGGGGCTCTAAGTCTGCTGTGAAAAGTGATATTGTCAAATATCACTTTTCACATTGCCACCCTTCCTTCTGTGCTGCTGCTGCTGTGACGCTGCCTTCAGAGCTGGGTGCCCAGCCAGCAGCTGCTGGTCTCCGCTCTGCCTTCAGAGCTGGGTGGTGGTATATGTACTTTGGGGGGGTGGGGGGAGGGAATAAGCCACTACAGACACAAAGAAGGGGGCCCAATCAAATAGGTTTGAGAACCACTGGTCTCTATTGTATTTAGCAAAATAGGGGCTTTGATCTTGGTTGGGGCCTCTAAGTGCTACTATAATACAAATAATAATAATATATCCATTACCTTCAGTATGCAGGGTTACGTGTAACATTTTCTCAGTTCATCTGGGTTCAGAATGTTTGAGTTTCCCTTTGTGTTTCAGCCCAGAACCCCACACAGTACTATCCCTCAGTGCAGGAGTAAAAGGTAAGAAAACCAGCCAGCTGTCGTAGACAACTCAGCAGGAGATGGGTTGTGCTGTGGATGTGGCCCATCCCTATTCTAAACCAGCTGCCTGGTGCCAGTGTTGGTGGGAGTGCACACCATAACAATCTTGGGGTTCATTACATAACCAAGCAATGAATGAGAAAGGAATAAAACTTTAATAAAACAAACTGGAGAGCATCTCTGGTGAACTGATGCACACAGCCATGCAGTGTTCCCTTCCCCTGTCTCTACAATACATCTCTGAATTTCCACACTCACAACACAGTTCCTTATGAGGGAGAGTCTCCAAATCACAATCTTTCATAAATGTATCTCTACACACACTGCAACCTTTCATTAGGTATAGCAATTGCCAACCTTGCATATGTTATATGCAGTGTAGTTGTAGCCATATCAGACTGAGGGTATTAGAGAGGCAAGGTGGGTGAGGTAATATATTTTATTAGACCAACTTCTGTTGGTGAGAGAGACAAGCTTTTGAGCCATGCAGAGCTCTTCTTCGGGTCCGGGAAAGGTACTCCTGGCATCAAAGCAAAATGCAAGGCCGAACAGATTTTTAAGCATAAAGTGGTAAAGGACCATTCAAGGTAGAATGGCCCGTTAAGACCTCTGTGGTGATAGGACAAAAGGAGGGGTGGTGGGTTACACATTGTTGTAATAAGCCCTATGTCTAGTGTCTCTGCACAGTCCATGATTTTTAGGCCAGCTCTACACTGCAGACTTTTACCGATATAACTACGTCACTCATGGTGTGAAAAATCCACACCCTTGAGTGATGTAGTTATGCCAACCTAACCCCTGGTGTAGACAGTGCTATGTAGGCTGGAGAGCTTCTCTCGTCAACATAGCTACTGCCTAATCACAGAGGTGGATTAACTACACTGATGGAAGAAGCTGTCCTGATGGCATAGGAGCATCTTGAGTTAAGCACTACAGAAGCGCAGCTTCATCAGTGCATCTGCACTGATGCAAAATTTTAAGTGTAGACCTGCCCTTAGTGTCTAGCAGAGCAATGAATTTAAGTTGCCAGACTCATCTTTTGAAAGTGTTGTGCAGGTTTCCTTTTAGAATGAGGACTGATAGGTCAGTTATAGAATGATCACTTTGTGAAAAGTGTTCACCCACAGTTGACAGAGTTTTTTTTCTCTTTTATCATTTTACTGTGTGAGTTCATTTGAGAGCTTAGTGATTGTCTGGTTTCACTCACATAGTTGTTATTGGGACATTTAGTGCACTGGATGGGGTATACTACATGTTGTGATAGGCATGGTGTCAATAAAGGAAGTTCGGAGCAAACTGATAAATTAAACAGTAATAAGTCACCAGGACCAGATGGTATTCACCCAAGCATTCTGAAGGAACTCAATTATGAAATCACAGAACTATTAACAGTCGTATGTAACCTGTCACTGTACCAGATGACGTGAGGATAGGTAATGTGACACCAATTTTTTAAAAAGGCTCCAGAGGTGATTCTAGCAATTATTGGTCAGTAAGCCTAACTTCAGTACCAGGCAAATTGGTTGAAACTATAGTAAAGAACAGAGTTATCAAACACATAGATGAACTTGTTGTTGAAGTCAACAGAGCTTTTGTGAAAGGAAATCATGCTCACCAATCTATTAGAATTCTTTGAGGGAGTCAACAAACATATTGACAAGGGTGATTCAGTGGATATAGCATACTTGGACTTTCAGTAAGTCTTTTACAAGGTCCCTCACCAAAGACTCTTAAGCAAATGAAGCAGTCATAGGATAAGAGGGAAGGTCCTTTCATGTATCAGTAACTGGTAAAAACAGGAAACAAAGGGTAGGAATAAATGGTCAGTTATCAGAATGGGGAGAGGTAAATAGCAGTGTCCCCCAGGGATCTGTACTGGGACCAATGCTGTTCAACAAATTCATAAATGATCTGGAAAAAGGGGTAAACAGTGAGATGGCAAAATTTGCAGGCAATACAAAATTACTCAAGATAGTTAAATCCAGAGCAGACTGTGAAGAGTTACAAAGGGATCTCATAAAACTGGGTGACTGGGCAACAATATGGCAGATGAAATTCAGTGTTGATAAATGCAAAGCAATGCATATTGGAAAACATAATCCCAACTATACAAACAAAATGATGAGATCTAAATTAGCTGTTACTACTCAAGAAAGAGATCCTTGGAGTCATTGTGGATAGTTCTCTGAAAACATCCACTTAATGCGCAGTGGCAGTCAAAAAAGCTAACAAAATGCTAGGAACCTATGACAGGGTGTACCAGGCCCTTTGAGGCCCTCTGCTGGAAGGCTCATGATACTACCACACCCAGTCCTAGAAAAGGAGCAGTGAAGGTGGGTCCTCCAGGCCTGCCTAGAGAGGCTGCAGGGAAGCAGCCAATCAGAGTGCAGCAGGCCCAGTTAAAAGGAGCTGCAAGGCCTGAGCAGATCAGTTGCTGGCTGGGACCAGAAGATGAGGAAGACTCTCTAGGCGAGGAGCCCTGGGAGAGACCCTGCTCAAGCAGGGAACAGATAGAGAACTTCAACCCTTAGGTAAGGGTGAAGAGGTAGGGGCTATATGGGAAGTGGCCCTGGGAATAGCAGCAGCAACTATTACAGGAAGGAGCATATGTCTGCTATTTGTTGGGACCCAGAGTAGAGGGCAGGCGGGCCAGGATCCCACTACTGGCAAGGTGGCCAGAGCCCCAAGAAGGGGATAAGACTTGTTTAGAGGCCCAAGTAAAGGACAGGGCTTAGAGTCTTGAGGGAGAAAGCCCTGGGAGCACAACTCTATGCCAGGGCAGAAACAGATTTACAGCTAGCCCAGAAGGGGCTGAGAACTGAGCCCAGAGACGGGACTAAAGATAGTAATAAGAGCACAAGGACAGACCCTGTTGGACCTTTTACCCTGGAAGGGGTTTGTTCATTCATATATTGATTGTGTGACTTGGCCAGAGGGCTGAGCCGCTGAAGACCTGCCTGACGAGGGCAACAGGAGGTAGCACGGATAGAGAGGACCAGGGCCGGCTCTAGGCACCAGCCCTCCAAGCATGTGCTTGGGGCGGCACGTTCCAAGGGGCGACACTCCGCGCCCCCCCCCTTTTTTTTTGCTTGGGGCGGTAAAAAGCCAGGATCCGCGCCCCCTGCCCAGCCCGGGGGCGCCCTGCACAGCCCGCGCCACCCGGGGAAGACTCGTAGCAGCAGCAGGACCCCTCCTCCCTCCCTGTATCCTGGGCCTCGCTTCCCTCCCTCCCCGGCTCCTCACACGGTCCGGGAGCCCCTCTCACCGCCGCAGCCTGGGCTTTCCAGGATCTGCGCCCCCTGCCCAGCCTGGCGGCGCCCTGCACAGCCCACTCAGGCGGGGAAACGCCACGCCGCCCTGGGGAGACTCGGAGCGGCAGCGGCAGCAGGACCCCTCCTCCCTCCCTGTATCCCGGGCCCCGGCGCCCTCCCTCCCCGGCTCCTCACACACTCCGGGAGCCCCTCTCGCCGCTGCAGCCCGAAGAGGGAGGGAAGCCTGAATGGGCTGTGCAGGGTGCTGCCGGGCTGGGCAGGGGGCGCAGATCCCGGCTCGCGCGCTGACAGGGCAAGTGGCCGGGCAGCCCGAGCTGCCAGGGAACTGCCGCCGCCCCCTCCTGCTACCGACTCAGCCCACCGCGCACCTCTCCCGCCTCAGCCCCACGCTGCCTGCCCTGGGCGGGGAGAAGCAGAGCCCAGCTCTGAGTGGGGCAGCGGGGGATACTGCCCCCGCGGGGAGACCCCGGCGGCTTGGGCACCTGTGAAGAGATACAAGAGTCTAACTTGGCAACTTTGTTTGATGATGACAGTTGGTTAATAAAGTTGTCATCCCTTGCTGACATTTTCTCGGTTTTTAAATGAACTAAACCTGAAGTTTCAAAGAAGATGCAATGATTTGTTTCGACATTGTGAAGAGATACAAGTAATTCAAAAGTCATTGGCACTGTCGCAAGCACGTCTGAAAAGTAATTGGCCCAGCTACTACATGTTTCCAACACTGTTACAACACATTGAGGAGAACACCAGTGAGTTTTTATTTCATTCACTTTTTCCTATCATATAGTTACATCTCGCTGCTCTGTCTGACAGTTTTAAGAGCTATTTCCCCAAAAAACAAGTTTGAATATTTGAATGAAAAATGCTGGGTGAAAGATCCTTTTGCTTTCAAAAACACAAAGCTGGGGGCATCTGCGCCCCCTGCCCAGTCTGGCGGGTGGGGGGTGGGGGCAGCCAAATTTTTTTTGCTTGGGGCGGCAAAAAACCTAGAGCCGGCCCTGGAGAGGACAGGTTCACACCTGGTCAATGGGAGGCATACATGAGAGAAGTGCACAACATCACAGAACCATTAGGAAAGGGATAGATAAGAAGACAGAAAATATCTTAAATATATAAATTCCTGATACAGCTACACCTTGAAAACTGTGTGCAGTTCTGGTCACCCCATCTTAAAAAAGACATATTAGAATTGGAAAAGGTACACAGAAGGGCAACAAAAATTATTAGGGGTATTGAGCAGCTTCCATATGAGGAAAAATTTTAAAAGACTGGGACTGTTCGGCTTAGAAAAGAGATGACCAAGTGGGGTATGATAGAGGTCTCTAAAATCACAAATGGTGTGGAGAAAATAAATAAGGAAGTGTTATTCACTCCTTGACATAACACAACAACTAGGGGTCACCAAATGAAATTAATAGGCAGCGGGTTTAAAACAAACAAAAGGAAATACTACTTCACACAACACACAGTCAATCTGTGGAACTCATTGCAACCCCATGCTCTAGGTGTTCCTAAGCCTCTGACTGCCAGAAGCTAGGAGTGGACGGCAGGGGATAGATCACTCAATTGCCTGTTCTGGTCATTCCCTCTGAAGCACCCACCATTGGCCACTGTCAAAGACACGATACTGAGCTAGAAGAACTATTGGTCTGACCCATGATGGTTGTTCCTATGTTCTTATCCACAGATCTTGAAAAGTGTGTTGTGTGGGGGGTGTTGATTATTGCAGCAGTGGAGCTATGTCTGCAGGTATTGCATCTATTCTGGAAGGGTCTGGTGCCACTTTCAGTTGGTGTGTCCTGGTCTGGTGGAGCTTGCTTCTGATGATGAGCTTGGAGAGGTTGAGGTAGTTGTTTGAAGGCCAGAAGTGGAGGTTCAGAAAAGACTTCTTTGAGGATGGGATTCCCTTCAAGTGTGGGTTCTAGTTTTATGTTTTTGTTTTATGCTTAAGCCTGGGGTGTTAGGTGACAATGAGGGGTTTGCAGACAGGACTTTTTTCTGTATTGAAACAGGTTCTCTTGGGGTATTTGGGTGGCCCATGCCATGATGTGATTTACTCCTCTGGTGGAAAGTCTTTGTTTGATTAAGGTGTTTTTTAAGTGTGGTAAGATGTATATCCGAGAGTTTCTCCTCAGAGCATATTCTGTGGTATCTGAGTGCCTTGCTGTAGATAACAGACTCTTCTTAGACTTGAAGAGCAATGTGTGGCTTGAAAGCTTGTCTTTCACCAAGTGCAGACAGATTGCCTCTGGGAGTTGCCAGAGATGTATCAGGGACTTTTAAAACCAAAGTCTAGTCCTAAGTGCAGAAAGAAATAAGGAGATACATCAGGGGGAAATAGTAACTACAAGTCTATGCTATGATTTCTCAGCATCTTTACCAAAACAAGTTGTTGGTTTTTAAAAAAATGCCCTGATATGAAGCTTCATTTATGTGTAAGTGATGGGACATTGTAATAGACCTAGTTAAATACTGGGATATTATTAATTCTCATGATATTATCCAGTTATAATGTGCCAGTATTTAATGCAGATATATATTTTTTTAAAACCTTCAACACCTATTTCAACTCTTGGTAAATTGCAATATTTTATATAAAACACAAGTTCAATAATTTACAAGCAAGGGCACCCACAAGAGCTACACCAGTAATCGTCAAGAAAATCAATTTTTTCCCACCTCCAGACTACACAGGCCACTTCTCATTCCAGCGTTTCCCAGTTCCTCAATCATCCTCTCACCATCTTTCCTGCACCCAACATGTGGCTCCACACAGCATTTATTCTCACACTACAGTGTCTTTCTCAGAAGTAAAGGGGAGTGAAGGAGCTAACACCAGCTGGAACACGAAAGGCCTCACACTGGAGGCAGGTAGTAACAAGGTGACTTAGTCCTGAGACGTATTATAGGTAATAAAATGTAGCTGCACCACATCCTCTGAATGAGGTGAGTATGGGATATCTGAATTTTCGCATGGGTACTGTGATGGGGTGGATAAACACCATATGAGGGAGATGGGATACAGGAATCACTCTGGGCCCAAGAAGCCCCGGTGAGCTTGCTGGGCATGCTTCAGTTGGAGGAGGGGCTTAAAAGGGGGACACTTCAGCACAGCTAGGTAGCTGGTGGAAGGAGGCAAACCTGTGCTCATTGCTACAGACGGACTACACCAAGAGGGTATACCTCTAGGAGGAGGACTGCTGCACGAAGCAGGGACTCCCTAGCACACAGAGGCCTGTGGTCGGATTGCAAGGGACAACCACAAGCTGCGACACACTGAGGTGGGACAGAGCTGTAGGGAGAGACCCAGGGAGAGTGTTAGCCAGACCACAGGTCACGAATACCATCCTTACAGTGCGCAATAATGCCTGTGGGTTGGAACCTGGTGGAGTGGGAGGGCCCACGTTCCCTTTCTCCTAACCACTGGGTGGGGATGCCACTGCAGACTGTAACCACTGGGCAGGGGCTCACCTGTTCACAACAGCTACATCATTTCTAGTGACAGGATTGTTAAGCAATTTCATCTTAGCTGGGTTTTGTGGAGACTCTATCTCGTATTTGTTCTTATACATCCCAAGGCCAGAAGGCACCATTGTGATAATCTCTTATGTCCCTGTGTTATACGGGTCAGAGAACTTCCCCAAAATAACTCCTGTTTGAATTAGATCCTATCTTTTAAAAAAAAACATGCAATCTTGATTTAGAAATGGCCAGTGATGGAGAATCCACCATGACCCTAGTTTCACTTTGTCTTGTGTGTTACTGTAAATACCATCTACATTCAAATAACTTCATTTATTGCCTCACCACCAATTTTACTCCACTATTACCACTAACTGTGCCTTGAGGGTTCCACATATAAATGCACAAAGTATAAATATACAAAGTTCCACATATAAATCCAAAATAATATGAAAGTATTTGCAAAATAATGCAGGCAGCAATGCTTCTGGTTGCTATTACATCCACTGCAAATAATGGCATCTGCTTATGCATGCTGTCATATGTGGACAGAACTTTTAATATGTTGTTGCCTCTGTACTAAACAGCTTGAAAGTTACCCTCCTGGAATGCTATCCAGAGAAATGCCATCTTGGCTGCCTTCAATTAATTTCCCATCAACAGTTAGTAAAAGAAGACTGTAGTTTGAAGGCAACAAATAACTTCTTTTAAAGCCTGCGCCTCTTTAAAATTTCAGTGCCTATATTTTCCTTTGAAGGAAGAGGGCAAATGTAGCCACATGAAACACAATCATCAGGGAAGGAAAAAACTTAGAACATGCAGCATGAAAACCAGAAGCTTCTTCCAGTAGAGCTAAAGGAAAGTTCACTGAGCTGTGAGATATTAGAAGCCTGTATTGTTGCGGAGTCCAGTCACTAGTGGGTAATGTGTAGAGCTACGCACATAACTGATTTTTAGTTTGTTAGTAGTTCCGGGGGGGGGGGGGGGGGGGGGGGGTGATTGTTTCAGGTTGAACTAAATGTTTTGTTCAATCTGAAATTAAACACTTTGTTTCAGTTTCAAGCATTTTTGTAAAAAATATTTCTTTATTTTTTAATAAAATTGAACATTTTGAAATGAAAAAAAATTGAATAAGAAAAATGTTTCATTCTGAAAATGTTAAAGTTTCTTCTTTTGATGCAATCACTTTGGTGAAATTGACAAATTCACAAAATATTTTGTGTCACTAAATCGGCATTCTTTTTTCCACAGGAAAAAAGATTTGTCAAAAAAATTTCACCCAGCTCTAGTGACATGATGATATATGCTAGGCTAGAGGGTATTACAAAAGCATGCAAACATCAGTGCAGCTGTTGGCCTGTTTGCATCATGATCTTTAACTCACTGGATAATACAGATAATGTCTCTTAGGAAAATCTCTTCTTTAGGGTTCCAATCTGCCTTTTTGCTAAACAACATTCAAAGTATCCTGTGGGTTGTGCGTGTTTGTTTGCTACATAGTTCATAAATAAGGCATACAAATGGGCTTTTGTACCTATCACCTTCACTGTTTCTCTATTCAAAAAGAGATTTGACATCTATCTGAAATTCTTACTCCAACCTTCCCATGAAAAACCAAATGATATCCCAGAAGACCAAACTCAAAATACAGGCTCCTCACTGGGGGGAGAGGGGGAAGGAACCCTTGTCATAGTTTTCTAACAATTATATCTGCACAGTTATAAACTTACTGTGTATTTCACTTTGGTCACTTCTCACTGAGCTGGGAAGACAAGTTTGCTTTGTTTGTTCATGCAAGATTAAAGGTGTGCAAGGAAGTTAGATTAAATAGAACTTCAAAGCTCGGTTTATCTCCTGATTTCTTTTGGAAAGCTCCAATTTGATTCCACTTGAGATCAGGCAGTGGTCTAGGACTCCTGATGAACTTTCATCCTATACTTCAGAAAGAGTCTAACATTTGTTCAGATGGTGCTTTTTATATTTACGTTGTCAGAAACAAAGCCTAGAAGATTTCCTGCAGGCAACAATCAGCCTGAATTGTAGCCATTTCTAATTTAGAATTAAAAACATGCGCTGCAGTTTCCATAAAATAAAAATGTGTAATTTTTTTCTTTGGTGGAAAAGTGTATTTCTCCCTCTATTGTTGTGTTTGAGAACAATGCTCCCTTTTTGCTGACATGCTTTAAATTGTGCAATGGATTTCAGATATTCTGAATCAGAGGTAAACTGAGTGATTTTTACATTTTACTATATAATAAGACATTTGCCTAGTAGGAAATGCAATGACTGATTGCGCTGTCTCCATTTATTCCACAATAATTGGATTTTACTAAGTAAAATCCAGTTGAATATGTAATTTATCCATTTCCATCATAATTAAATGAAATTGAAACCAACCTCTACCTTAATTAGTTCAAACTACAGTCTGTAGCATAATTGCTATCTGAGGAGGGAAAAACTTTGAAGTACTAAAATAGTTTTGAGGAGTACTTGTGGCACCTTAGACTAACAAATTTATTTGGGCATAAGCTTTTGTGGGCTAAAACCCACTTCATCGGATGCATGTAGTGGAAAATACAGTAGGAATTATATATTACACACAGAACATGAAAAAATGGGTGTTGCCATACCAACTATAATGAGACTAATCAATTAAGGTGGGATATTATCAGCAGGAGGGAAAAAAAACTTTTGTAGTGATAATCAGGATGGCCCATTTCCAACAGTTGACAAGAAGGTGTGAGCAACAGTAGGGTAAAAAAATTAGCATGTGGAAAATAGTTTTACTGTGTTTTTTTTGTAAATGTGCATGATTTAGGTACATTGGGAATTGTATCTGGGCTAGCCATTCTGACTAGCCTTTACTTATTGATCAAAGTGAAATAATCAAACTTCAGTTAGATATCCGTTTACCCAGGTGATTCTTTTATTGCCCCCCATGTTTATACAGCACCTAGCACAATGCAGTCCTGCTCACTCACCTAGGTGCTACTGCAGTACAAATAATAATAAATAATGACACTAGCAGTGTTTTGGGGGTTTTTTAAACAACCCAGCACAATAGGTCTGTTCTTTGAATATACTTTCAATTAGCAAGAAGCTAACAAGACAAACTGACATCTTTTTACACCAGTATCCTTCCAGAAAAATAATCCCATTTCAGTTATTTAGTGAAATCATATGCACAGGATCAGTGTCTCCCACTTTGAAAATAACCCCCTTGGCTTTGCTTGAGTATTTATGTAACAGCAGGAGGCCATTATCCTTTGACAAGTCATAGTCTATTCCAATGATATGATCTAATAACTAGATGGACAGTGTCTAAACATGAACAGTTTCATTTCTGTTGCTCTTTGTAAAAGTATATAGGGCAATGGTTTGCAAGTTGAGTGCCTAGAGATAAGCAACTAAACCAGAATTTTGGACTTTAACAAGACACTTGTGGGAGACGTGGGTGCCCAGAATTTCTGAAAGTCATGTCACTTTTATGTAGGTATCTAAATCTAGATTTAGATAACTAACTTTAGGAACCCACTGTCTGAAACCATAAGAAGAATAGTCAGGCCTAGTGGTCAGAGCCAGAATCGGGAGTCCAGAGCAGGGTTGGAACAAGGCCAGAGCAAGGCTGTAGCTGGACTAGGAACAGGGCCAGACCCAAGAGCGTGGCTGGAGCAGCCTATGGCATGCTTTGCACTACAAAATGAATGTGGCTTATGTCGACCTAAGTCAATTTAATAATGTACGTGTCTACACTACTGAGCCCCATCCGCTGACCTAAGTGACCTATAAAGTACACTTCTGTACTCTACCTCTGCAAGAGGCATAGTGCTTGATTCGACATCCATGGGTCGACATGGGGATATTGTAGACACTGCGTTGTGTAATTTGAATGAACTGGCCTCCAGGAGGTGTCCCACAGTGCTCCGCTGTGGCCACTCTGGAGAGCACTTTCAACTCCACTGCACTCAGCCAGGTACACAGGAAACAGCTGCTCCTCTGTGAAAGCCCTGGGAACTTTTGAATTTTCATTTCCCGTTTGCTCAGCATGGAGAGTTTGCCAGCACAGCTGATCATGGAGACTCGAGGCCGCAAATGCGCTCCAGCATGGAGTACACAGGAGGTGGTGGATCTTCTTGCTATGTGGGGAGAAGAGTTTGTGCAGGCAGAGCTCTGATCCACCGGAAGAAATGCTAACATCTATGCCAAAATCACACAGGACATGGGGGAGAAGGGATACACCAGGGACACACAGCAATGCCGTGTGAAAATAAAGGAGTTTCAGCAAGTGTACCAGAAGACAAGGGAGGCGAACAGTTGTTCTGGTTCTGCCCCACGGACATGCTGCTTTTATGAGGCACTGCATGAAATTCTTGGCAGCGACCCCACCACTACCCCCAAAACTCTCCCAGGTGACCTCGAGCATCAATGAGGAGAACATTGTTGACAAGGAGGAGGCGGAGAAGAATGTGAGGCAGGCAAGTGGAGTATCCATTCCCTCCAACAGCCAAGAACTGTTTTTAACTTGGAGCCCATCCCTTCACAGGACCAGTTGGTGCCGGAGTGTGATCCAGAGGAAGGCACCTCTGGTGAGTACACATTGCCAATCAAACTGTAGGGGTTACATGCTATTTATTTTGTATATTTAATCTGAACAAAAATGTAGTGGGTATTGGTGGGTATTGGTGGGCACTCCAGCTACTCAGAGGGTGCTCTCCAAGAAAGACTATTCATGTGCATGGGGGTGGCCCGGGAATCCTCCATGGAGATCTCTAGGAAGCTTTCATGGAAGTATTCTGCAATCCTTTGCAGAAGGCTTCTGGGAAGGGCTGCCTTATTTCATCCATCATGGTAGGACACTTTCCTGTCCCACTCCAGTATTAACTCTGCTGGCAGCATTGCAGCACACAGCATTGTAGCATAAGGACCATGTCTGTACCTGGTCTTGCAGCATCTTGCTCCCTTGCCACCTCTGTTACCCTCAGGAGAGTGATATCGCATATGGTCACCTAGGGGAAATGGGGGAAGTTTTCAATGCTAGCCCTTAAACCACAAATAGTTCAAGTAATCCACCCCCTGTTTGGTGAAATCTGGGTCACACTTTCCCAAACATGCCGTGGTTGTGGTTGGAAGGGATCACCGAGCATTACAACCAGTGCACTTTTTTTTTTTTAAAGGGGGGACAGCTTCCTGTTTGTCTCCCTTCCCCCCCAAGCCGGTGCTGCTTTTGTAAAAATCAAACTATTTGGGGGGGCTTTACACTGGTGCCTGTCCTCAAGCACCATCCAGGTTGCTAGGAGAAAGGGGGCATTTCTGAAGTAGCAGCCAGTGATCATAGAACTTAAGATCAGAAGGGACCATTATGATCATCTAGTCTGACCTCCTGCATGATGCAGGCCACAAGAGTTGACCCACCCACTCCTGAAATAACTCTCACCCTTGACTCAGCTGTTGAAGTCCCCAAATCATGTTGAAGTCCCCAAATCATGTTGAAGTCCCCAAAGGATGTCTTCACAAAAGCTGCAGCACAAGACCTCTCGCCCATGCCTCATGGCCTTACCCACCATGGCTGGAGCAGCAAACCGACTCTTGCAGTAGCCAGCGGTTATGATTACATTATGGCTCACAGTGACATGCATTGAGGGATGGGGGTTATAAAAAGAATTAACCTTGCACCAGAAACTGTGTGCACTGTCAATGCTACCCTGGTGCTTTGTATTCCTTGCAGCTAAAACCTTGTCCATCGGCGCATCCTCCACATTGGGACAGACTTTCCCAGATTAGAAGGTGGAAAAAGAAGATTCAGGAGGACATGTCACTCTTGGAGGCGCATATTAACTCATTGAACAAGATGGAGCTCAGAGCATGGAGGATTACACTGTCCGAGAACCTGCACCTGGACATGGAGGACAGGAGAGCATGCAGGGAACATGAGCGTGCCACGCAGGAAGAGATGCTGCGGATTATGAAGGAGCAATCAGACATGTTGAGGTTCAAGAAAGGCAGCTGGATGCTACAGTCCCTCTCCCCCAAACATCCTATGAGGTGGCAGCAGGGGGGCAGTTCAGCATCACTTGCACTCAACACCTGAGGAGGGTACAAGGACCAGAAGGCACCCATTTCCCACACCTTTGAGTGTTGTCGCAGTGCATCTGTAAGCAAGTTGTCCTTGTTTCTCCCCCCACAGTGTTAACGTGGGGCAAACGGGCTGATAGCTTGCTTTTCTTTGCTGTCTGTGTATTTATGTGCATAATACTTTAACGGGTTGAGGCGAAAAGACTCTTTATTCATTCAACACGATGGTTAGTGGGAGTGGAGTTTACAAGGGAGAAAATGCAATGTAGGGGACCGTTTGGTAAGGAACAACACGGATAGGTATCATATTACTGTGGCTCATTGCTGAAACTGGTTTTCAAAGCCTCACAGAGATGCAGAGCCCCTCAGCCTACGGTTGAACTGGTTCTTGCTGCTGTTCAGACAGCCTGTGTACAGCTTCATGAGCCATGGGTGCAAGGGGTAGGCTGGGTCTCCCAGGATCACAATTGGCATTTCAACATCACCAGTGGTTATTTTGCAGTCTGGAAAGAAAGTCCCTGCTTGCACCTTTCCCGACCATCCCAGGTTGATGTCAGTGAAACAGCACCTGTGATCCACCAGCACTTGCAACAACACTAAGAAGTACCCCTTTCGGTTTATGTACCCTTTGGCAAGGTGTTCTGGTACCAAGATAGGGATATGCATTCTGTCTATAACCCCTCCACCGTTATGGAACCCCATTGTGGCATAACCATCCATTATGTCCTGCACATTGCCCAGAGTCACTACCCTTCTTAGCAGAAATCTCTACCCTTCTTAGCAGAAATCACTACCCTTCTTAGCAGAAATCTCATTGCCCTGCTAACTTGGATCACAGCAGATCCCATAGTAGATTTACCCACTCTGAATTGATTCCCCACTGACCAGTAGCAGTCTGGTATTGCAAGCTTCCACAGAGCTATAGCCACTCACTTCTCCACTGTCAGAGCTGCTCTCATTTTAGTATTGCTGCACTTCAGGGCTGGGGAAAGTTCTTCACACCGTTCCTAGAAAGTGGCCTTATGCATTCAAAAGTTCTGCAGCCACTGCTCAACGATGTAGTCCCACTAGTCAGTACTTGTTTCCCAGGCCCAGAAGCAGTGCTCACACATGTCAAGGTGATGTGTGACTGTCACTAGCAACTGTGAATTGCTCTGCTCTGTCTTCCAGCAGGGCTCCTTGCATGGCATCACATTGTTCCACTCTGCTACATGCACTGTGGAATAGCTACCTGCAGTGCTCCATGCATCAATGCAAGCCCTGCTAGTGAGGATGCATTCTGCTGACACAATGACAATAGTGGGGACACACAAGATCGACTTGCTTAAATCGGAGGCTCGATGTCGACTTGGATTAACTTTGTAGTGTAGACATGGCCTCAGGCTTGTGGAGTCTGTTACTGTTATCGGGCAGGGGAGAGTTCCAAGCCATGAAGTGACATTGAGCACATGAAGCTGCTGTTTCTCCTGTGAGGCTTATATACCTGCTCTGAGAGTCACTGGATGAGCCCCTGGCTTGTGGATTGGCTGAAGCCTAACACAAGAACATGTGGCTTAATCAGGCTCCAGTTCAGGGATTACTCCTTTTACACTTAAATGTGAATCAAATCCCCTTTTTGAATGTTGCCTTCAATCTTCTGTTTGGAGATTGTTGAATAAGATGGGATAAAATAACACACCAAATCTTCACACACAACTCAAACTAAAGACACTTTTCCTAATCTTTAAAAAAAAAAAAAAAAAAAAGTTTGGAAAACTTTTTTCCTATTATTCCTAAAATTCCCCCTTTACACTACCTTGCTCCTGCCATGACAATGGAAGTAATTAAATACCATAAGAAAGACAGTTGTTGCACTATTTCCTGCCAAGCTGAAATAAGAAATCCGATGCTTATTATGTTTACAGTCTAGGTCTGCGAGTTCTGAGTTTAAATAAGCATCCAGACTTCAGTGTGCTTAACAGAGCCTCCAGACCTCTTGCAGTTTGCTAGTAAAAGCAGTGGAACTTCCAGTATTTAAGCAGTACAGACATTACATCCAATATAGGACAGTGGTGCATACATAACCCAGCCAGGACTTTACAATGTGTTGAAATGTTTAGGGCCGACAGATAGAAGTCTGCAGAGTAGCAGTATTCCACACCAAATAAAGAATAATTTGGGAAACTGAAAATATGATTCTGAAATATCAGCTGAGTTATAACACCTACATTCCTTAACCAGGAAGGTGTCTGTTATTTAGTCTATCTATGGCACACCACATGTTTCTGAAGCAAGGCTGGATGTGAATAACTGAATGAAACAGACTTAACACAAGACATTAACCATTTTTCAGACTGGTGTTATAATTATAAGTTAAGGGTAGGATTTTCAAAGTGCTGAGTGTTGACCTAACTCTTTTCCCTGTGAAAGCAATGGGAGTTTTACCACCAACTTCAGTGGAAGCAGAATATTAGCTCCTAATATATGAAGTAGCTAGATATGGGTTATACATGCCCCTTAAACAGCAGACAACACTCACTTGAGGATGTGGCATATAGGTTGGCACATTAAATGGTCCTCTTTCCCAGTGCTCTTTTCAGTGCTATGAAGAGATCCATGCCCCTCTGTTTGTGGTGGGATAAGGGGTTCCTCACCTCGCTTCACCCTGTTGCTCAGCAGATGGAAAAGTTTTGTGATATATAGACTAGTATTTATTCATTCTGCTAAGCATTACTTTGGCTGTCAGGGGAAAATGCCAGCATCCCAATTAAAAATAAATGGAACCTGGAAGAACACACAGTGTCAGAGAAGAAAAAATTGCCTGAATCATAATTTAGAAGTGTTATGGTCATGGTCGATAGTATCAAACAGGGCAGACTGCTGATGTGTCTTTATTCATTTTACTGGATCAGAGTCCATCAAAAGGAGAAGATTTCAGCCTGCTGTGTGACAGAAGCTGTTTTAGTGCTAGGACAATGTGTGTATTCAGAATGGAATTTCTCACGGAGGCAAGTGAAAATGGTATTCATGCAATGTAACAGTAATAGGTTAATAAATATCACCTCAGCTCTGCATTTCTTTAATTAGCTCAGAAATAAATATTACACTTACTTTATAGTATTTAATTATCTCACAGGTAGCACTCAAAAATGTAGGCCCTTCAAATTAGAGGGTGTCTGTTTCCTAAAAGATAGTTCATACTGGCGTGTATTCACATCTTCAATTTTCTGTGAGCAACTAGACCACTTCTAGGAGAATGATTAGAATGATTAGAAATTATAATTTAAATGTTGATTCACCAGTGTTTAAGGTAAAGGGATTCTCCAGTCCTGGCCTGATACCATTCAAGACAAGGTATGATCGAGTGTACAGAGGAAGGGGTTTGTTCCGCTGCTGACTGACTCTGTGAACTTGGGTAACAGTGGCGGCTCCAGGCACCAGTGCTTCAAGCGCGTGCCTGGGGCAGCAAGCCGCGGGGGGCGCCCTGCCAGTCCCTGCAAGGGCAGCAATCAGGCAGCCTGCGGTGGCTTGCCTGCGGGAGGTCCGCCGGTCCCGCGGATTTGGCGGCAATTCGGTGGCGGGTACGCCAAAGCCGCAGGACCAGCAGACCTCCCGCAGGCGTGCCGCCGAATCCATGGGACCGGGGACCTCCCGCAGGCATGCCGCAGAAGGCAGCCTGCTTGCTGTGCTTGGAGCGGCAAAAAAGCTAGAGTCACCCCTGTTAGGTAAGGTCAGCTAACTTCTTTGTGGCTCCATTTCCCATTTGTAACATGAGTCTAATAATTTTTATTTATTCACAGTGTTGAAAGGCTTAATTAAAAATTGTAAAGTACTCTGTGATCCTCAGACCTAAATTGCCATATAAAGGCAGGTGATGAATGATAATGAGAATAAATATAATATCAAATACCAGTGAATAAGTAAGTCAGACAGCTGTAGGCTGTTATTTTATATTCCCAGTACCTATCTCCACTACATATCTTTAAGGGACCTAAGACAGAAGTCTTGGTTATGATTCTTTTACTGTACCGCTATATTTCTCCAAAATATAGACAGGCCATTGTTTTAGTAGGGCAAGTGCATGTAATCATACATTTAAGGAATATGCTAGTCTTTAACTCCATCATCACATGGATTGAAAGTCATGCCCAGTTCAGCATGTACTCTTTTCTGTTTAACTCACAAATCATTTAATTTTATTAGATCTTTTTATATTGTGTAAAGTAATTCACTTCACTGCTAAATACCATATGAGAAACTTTCACTGAGGCTAGATGTACTAAGAATGTATTAGCAGCACCAGTTAATTTGAATACCA
Source organism: Platysternon megacephalum (assembly GCA_003942145.1). Classification (NCBI taxonomy): domain Eukaryota; kingdom Metazoa; phylum Chordata; order Testudines; family Platysternidae; genus Platysternon; species Platysternon megacephalum. The sequence continues at coordinate 182,503 of QXTE01000448.1, forward strand.
TTCCTTATTCTTACAGCTGTCAGAACACATGCATGTCCTCGCAGCAGCATCAAAAGGTGCTAAAATTTAATTGGATTAGGGTGAGCTGGTTGAGATTCTACCCAAATAGGACTGAGCTAATGCAGATAGAGACTGGTGGAAGAAGTTGTGAAGGTTGTGGACCTGATTCTCTGCTAGTTTATTCTTCAATGGTTCTTTCACACTTTGGCAAAGAGGGTATAAAACACTGTTCTGATTTGGGATCCATGTCACACAGTAAGACTACCCAAGGTGTCAGGCAGTAGGGAGTTGGGCCGTATATCTGCGCACTGGACTGAGGGAGATTGTCCACCACTTGTTGTTCACTGTCTTATTAGTTGCCAGAGTGCTTCTTAATATCCAAAAGACCGATTTTTAATCTGCTCCTCACTAGACAGCTGCAGACTTTTCTTTCATCTAGAGAACTTGCCACCAATGTCTATGTTCACCCCAAAAATAGACTATTCCAAAGCATACAATAGCTGATTACCATTTTGAAACTCCAGCTACCCTCATGTTAAGTAGTGATTCTCACTAGGAGCATGTCTGTGGCTCCATCAAGTGATTGACTTTCAGTTAGTTTTTGGGTAGGCTTTAACATGGTTTTTTTTTTCTTTTGCACTCCAAAGTATTTTAGATAATGGTATCTTTAGAAACCTCATATCTCCTTGTGTTCAAACAGCAGCAACATACACATAAGTATCTGGTTTAAATGGGAGAAACCCTTTAGAACCCTAACACCTGCCTGTGAAGCCCTACCCTTTTAAAGCCTGCCCCTCACCCAAGAAACCCTAACCCTAGCAACCCTGCCCTTTAAGACCCTAACCCTTGCCCAAGGAACTTAAACCTTTATGACCCTAACCCTCACCTGAAGAGCCCTATCCATTTAAAGCCTGACCCTCGCCTGAGGAGCCCTACCCTTTATGACCCTAACCCTTGCTGGAAGAGCCCTACGCATAGAAAGCCTAATACTAGCTGTGGGAGCCATGCCCGTGGCTCTTCCTTCCTGGGCTGGGGATTCCAGTTAGTCGTCATTGCTACAGCTTGAGGAGTGTGTGGCTGCTCTGCTGCTGCTGCAGGAGGAGGCCACTGGAGCTCTTGCTAGTGTGACTGAGCTTTTGCTGCTGTTACTGTTGCTGCTGGGGAGGGAGAGAATGGCGCAGAGCCCTCCGCCACAATCCACCCACCCCTGAAGACCACTTGTGGACTGCCTCCATTTGCTCGCAAGCCTGACTACATCCACCTCTCCACCTTTTAGACTGCAGCAAAAATTCCCCCGGCCCCTGCTTGCCCACCAGCTCCCACCCCTTGCAGTTTGCCACCTTCCCTTTGTTGCCTGCCTTACCCAGCCCCCTTGCAAGTTTGTTTGTATTCTGAGGGCAGGGGTGGTGGAGGAACAATAATCTGAGGTCAGGGACACTTATGCAAAGGAACCCTAAACACAGCCCTAAGAACAGTATTGTTAGGACCCCTAACTCACGAGGGTGAAGACCCTATACCTATGCTGGGGACGCTTACCCACAGGAATCTTAACCCTAGCCTCAAGATCCCTGTCCTTAGCAACCCTATCCCTAGAGCGGAGACCCTTGCACATAGAAAACCTAAGAATAGGGTGGTAATACTGAGCCATAGGAAACATAACCTAAGGCAGGGAACATTTAGGAACCTTCACCCTACCCCAAAGAGCCATAATATTAGGAAAACAAACCCTACCACGATGAACCCTACCATTACAAACACACCCCCTACGACAGACTGTTTCCAATAGGAACTCTAATGCTATGGCAGGGTCCCATTCCCATAGTTAACCCTGAATCTAGCCCTAAGGACCCTATACTTAGGAAGCCTCACCCTAGAGTGGGGTACCCCATAGGAACTCTAACTCTAGCTTCAACTCCCCTACCCATATGAACCCTAACCCTAGGGTGGACACCCCTACCTATAAAAACCCTAACCCTAGCCTCAAGTCTCCTACCCATAGGAATCCTGAGCCTAAAACAGGGATGCTAAGCCTAGGGCGGGGCCCCTAGCCATAGGAAACCTTACCCTACCCTCAAGTACCCTTACCCATAGGAACCTTAATCATAGGACGGTACCCCTACTCATAGCAACCCTAACCCCAGCCTCCACTCCCCTATCCATGGGAACCCTAACTCTATCCTCAAGTACCCTACTCAGAGGAACCCTAACCCTAATACGGGGACCCCTACCCATAGGAACCCTAACCCCAGTGTGGGGCCCCTACCCATAGGAACCCTAACCCCAGCGCTGGGACTGCTACCCATAGGAACCCTAACATTAAGGCAGGGACCCCTACCCATAGGGACTCTAACCTTAGGGTGGGGACCCTAGCCATAGGAACCCTAACCCTCCCCGCAAGTCCCCTATATATAGGAACCTGAATCCTAGTGTGGGGACCCCACCCATAGGAACCAAGACCCTAGGGCAGGGACCCCTACCCAAAGGAACCCTTCTCCTAGGGCTCGGACTCTGAATGATAGACCCTAACCCACCCCACAAATCCCCTGCCTATAGGAACCTGAACCCTAGTGCAAGCACCCCTACCCATAGGAACCCTTGCCCTAGGTCCGGGAACCCTATCCATAGAAACCCTAACACTAGCACAGGGACCCCTACCTGTAGCAACCCTGAGCCCTAGCATCATCTCCCCTACCCACTGGAACCCTAAACCTAGGGCAGGGAACCCTACCCATAGGAATACTAGCCCTAGGGCTGAGACCCCTATCCATAGGAACCCTAATCCTAGAGCAGGGACCCCTACCCATAGGAACCCTGAGCTAGCATCCAGTCCCCTACCTATAGGAACCTTAACCCTAGGGCAGGGACCCAAACCAATAGGAACCTTAACCCTATCCTGAAGTCCCCTACCCATACCAATCCTAACCCTAGCTTCAAGTCCCCTATGGATGGGGACCCCTACTCATAGGAACCCTAGCCCCAGCATGGAGACCGCTACATATATGAACCCTAAACCTAGGTTGGGGACCCCTACACATAGGCACCCTAACCCTAGGGCGGGGACCCTTACACATAGGAACCCTAACCCTGGGGTGGGGACCACTACCTATAGGAACCCTGAACCTAGCCTCAAGTCCCCTAATAATAGGAACCGTAACCCTATCCTCTTGTCCTCTACTCATAGGAACCCTAACCCTAGGGCGGTGACCCCTCCTCATAGGAACTCTAACCCTTTGGATGAGGACCACTACACATAGGAAACTTTACCTTAGCCTCAAGTCCTCTACCGATTAGAACCCTAACCCTAGGGCAGGGACCCCTACTCATAGGAACCTTTACTCTAGGGTGGGGACCCCTACCCATAGCAACCCTAGCCCTAGGTACATGGAGGGCAGTGATGCAGCTGCACCATCTTGCATTCCAGGGCCAGTGCAAGAAGGAGCACATGCTGCAGCTGTTTAATGGTTGTTGCAGTTGTTGCTCTTGCATGCCCTCCCTCATTGTCCATGATTGTCCATATCCACAGTCCCACAAAGTCACGAGACCTCCTCATAAACCCCCTTCTGGCATCCACCGTACCAGAAGGAGGAAGCTGGAGAGGGAGTGGTGGTCTGCAACTGTGGGGCCTATTTCTGTTCCCTTCTGACATCACACCTCCAAGCACAGTTCCTCTGGGTGGCGTTCTCTGGCTCCTGGACTCCTTTGAGGACCAGTGAAGCTGTCCAGGGGTCTCCTCCTCTGGAATCCTGCTTATAAACCATTGACATTCACTCCCATTCCTGCTTTTTTTTCCCTTTGTTCCCAGAATAAGTTGATCCCTGTGCTTTTTTTAGTCCTTCCCCAAGGCCCTTTTTAGTTTACTAGGTGGATCCCCTTGGGGGATCTATCATGTACATAGGGACCAAATAGGCCTACCTATATAACCCTTGCCCTAGGAGCTGTACTCTTTATGAATGCAATCCTCACCCAAGGCGTCCTACCCTTTAGAATCCTAACCTTCACCTGAGGAACCCTACACATTATTACACTTACCCCACCAGAGGAGTCCTGTCCTTTGAAACCCTTGCCCTTGCCCGAGGAGCCCTGTCCTTTAGAACCCTAACCTCACCTGCAGAGCCTTACCCTTTATAGCCCTAACTTTGCCTGAGGAGACCTACCCTTTATTTCTCTAGCCCTTACCCAAGTAGCCTGGGCCTTAGTGGCCCAAGGCCTTGCCCAAGGAGACCTACCCTGTATAACCAGTAGCGGCGCCAGCTCTTCCAGCACCCTAGGTGCCAGAAGGTCCCGCCCCCGAAATGCCGCCCCCAACAGCGGTGGCGGAAGGTCCCGCCCCCAAATTTGAACGGGCGGCCGCGGCGCCGGCGCCCCCAAAATAGCTGCGCCCTAGGCGACCGCCTAGGTCGCCTAATGGGTTGCGCCAGCCCTGTGTATAACCCTAACCCTCTCCCGAGGATCCTTTCCTTTGTAACCCTAGACCTAGCCCAAGGAGACCTTCCCTTTAATACCCTAACCCTCCCCAATGAGCCCTGTCCTTTGAACCCCTAACCATAACCCGGGGCACCTACCCTTTATAACCCTAACCCTCGACCTTGGACCCCTACCCCTTATCACCCTTACCCTCACACAAAGAGACATACATGTTATAATCCCAACTCTCACCCAAGGATTTCTACACTTTAGAGCCCTAACCCTTGCCCAAAGAGTCCTCCACTTTATGATTCTAACCCTCACCCTAGTGGCAGGGCATTTTCAGTGAAGAGTCCTGCATTCTGAATTTACTTCACACCTTTGTCTAACCTATCTGGGCTTCCTGACCCTCAGAGTATGCTGGAAACTTCCATGATAGTTGGATGGGAAAGCTGATTAGTCACAATAGGATATGGAGTGTGTCATTATGATTATCTAATGCATGTAGTGCAGTAGCACCTAGATGCTGACCACAAATCGGCCCCATTATGCTAGACACTGTTCAAACATTATATATATATATATATATATATATATATATATATAACAAATGAGTGCAACAAACAAGTGGATTGAGGGCGAGGACTTTGAGCCATATCCCCAGCTAGTATAACAGTGTAGATCCATTGAAATCAATAGAGCTATGCTGATTGATATCAGCTGGACATCTGGCCGTGGATTTGTGTGTTTCATTTCAGAGCTCTGTTTAATATTGATCTAGTAGAAGTTATGTATTTTTATAATGACTGATGGACCTAGAATTTAAGATAAGCTCTTAAGATAAATCATAATTAATACATGACATAAATGAATAGTCTTCTTTAACAATAAGGGGATCTGTCTTGGCCTCAAGACATAGCTCTACAAAAGGGAGTTTTCACTTTATTTGTAACTTGTAGACTGTATCTTAATTTCCTGCAAACAGCAATCTGACACTATACAAGTCTACTCTGGTGATGGAATTCCTTCAGTGTTAAGTCACCAGGTAGATTTGTCAATAACAGTTCAGCACAAATACTGTTTCCTGACTGAGAAGCTGAACTCAGATAAAATAGAAAGTCTGAAAGAACCCTTTAGATCCTTTTCGTAGGGAACAGCAAGCAGTAAGTATTTTGCAGAATGGGGAGTTTTCAGCTGGAAAAGTTCCTACCAGACCAAAATTGCCTTCATGTTAAAAAAAAAAATCAGCCATTTCTCAGCAAACTGTTCTTTATTGCACTACACAGGGCAGCTTGAATTTCCCATTTGCAGAGTATACATTGCTTCTCAAAATGCATGGGTTCATGTGAATAACTCCCATTAACACTAATGGCAGCTAAACTCACCAATCCCAGAACATTACTATTAAAATACACCTCCTCATTTGTACCATATATGTGATTAGTAATTTTATGTGTCAATAATCATTAGTCACTTTCTCTTAAATATAATTCTTGGGAGATATGGAGTTTTATTTACACAGCAAGGGTTATAAAACAGAGCTAGCCCCGAAGATGCCAGAGCTCTTCAAAACATGAGCTACTACAACTCTGATAACTAGATTCATTAGTATCCCCATCAGCATACTCAAAAGCCTGCTTAAGCTGGTTAGACATGCCACCTTCAGACAATATGGTATTGTAGGAAAATATAATGTCTCCTCATGACTATTAATAATGGGTGAGTCTTCTAAAAACAGGAATGAGCCCCAAGGGTGCAAAGTTTGCATCCGGATCCAAATCTACCCAAAGTTTGTGAGTGTTCTAATCCCAAGTTTTGGTTTGGACTCTTTTCAGCCCACAAGGAGATTCAGCTGAAATAAGCATCTAAAAATTCAGATGCTTATCTGAAGGACATCCAAACTTATACTCAATTTGATCAAGTAACAAGGCTAGAAATCTTGTGGAAAAGGTTTTCTCATGAAATATCCAGTACTGCTAAAATAGTCTTTTATTTTTCTTTGTTACTTACATACCCTCTACGTCTACTTGTTTGTCTATCCACCTGTCCTGTCATTTAGATCATCAGCTTTTGGGGTCATGGACTGTAATTTATTATGTTTGGTATGGTGTCTAGCAGAATGGGGCCTTGATTATGTTGAGTTTTCGATGCACTACTAGTTAACTACTACTATAAAATAATAATAATGAAACTAATATTAAAAATAACTACTTCTTGGATTCAGCCGTGTATCAAATACCATAACAACTTTTTTTGAAGAATGTTAATATTTCTTTTTCTGGCCACAGCCAAAACCTAGATGTGACTATATTTTAAAATAATCCAAAATATCAAAGGATCAGGCTTACTGAAAGTTTTGGATCAAAGATTTGGGCTGGTTCTGTGGCTCAAATAGTGATATAACAATCTAAGAAACGTTAGCTATCACATAAGCAGAATTTTAAAATATTGAATTAAGAATCTTTGTAAAAAATGAACAATTTGGGTCTGGTTCTTCTTTCACATCAGTTGTATACTGGTGTAATTCCATTGGGGTGTAATTCAATTGTCTTTAATGATTTCAATGAAGTTACTCCTGATTTAGACAAATGTAAGTCAGAATCAGACCCTTTGTCTCTAAAACTGAACCTGAACTAAATAGTATGTAGGCATAACATATTAGCTCCCATTTGCTTAGTTGATCTTTAATCATTGAGTTTACCTCGTGGGTTAAAACAATAGGCAGGAAAATATATAAAGAATGAGACCGAGTAAATGCTCTTTGTTTACTAGATCACATTTTGGCTTCTCTGACATGGGTGTGCTTTGGGGCACAGGATATCGGAAGGCTATCAGCTATGTCCATCTGTGCAGAGGACAGTAGGGAACCCACACTTTGTGCTCCCTAAACAAGGGGTGGCAGAACAGAAGAAATGTATTAGTGTTGCCAGTGATGTATACACCATAAAGGTACATGGAGGGCAGTGATGCATCTGCGCCATCTTGCATTCCAGGGCCAGTGCAAGAAGGAGCACATGCTGCAGCTGTTTAACGGGTGTAGCAGTTGTTGCTCTTGCATGCCCTCCCTCATTGTCCATGATGGACTGCTACCTGACCTTGTTCTTAGCCAGCAGAATGTCTCCAGGCACGACTGTCAGTGTCTACCCTCTCCACAACCACACCGCCCATAAATAAAGCAGTAGCTTGCACAGCCACAGTATCACTTACAGCAGCAGCTTGCGCTCTTTACTTAGCCCTTCTCCATGCAATGATGTATTCACCTGCCACACAAAATGACAGCAAAAATTGATAAACCTTTCACATTCATTATTAGCTAAATAGCTGTTTGAGGTTGCACATTTATAAATTATTATTATTTTGCTACCTAATTGCATCAGGCTATGAAAAATACACATTGGCAAACTTTGACTCCCTTTATCAGGCTAAAGAAGCCTTAAAACTAATGCTCGTGTGACTTTGCTTTGTCGAAGGGTTATTTTTCTTGTAAGTTATCTTCAGTTCCAGTGTGCAAGTCTCCTGTTTCTTTACAAAGTGAAATGTGTACGTGCATCAGCCTCACCGTGATATTGTAAAGCACATTTTCCAAAAAGGAAACAGAAATAGAAAACCAGGCTTTTTTGCTTTTTTTAATAAAAAGTATTAGGAGCTGGTAGGGAAAACTTTCTGTTTTTTTAAGTCCTAGCCCAGAGACAGATTTTTTTTCTCTGCACAAATAGAAAATTGAATTATTCTATTTGAATGCTCTCTCTTTTTCCTTCTCTTTCCTCCTCCTCCTCTCAACTTTCTACAAGCACCAGAGAAATCATTAAAAATACAGGTTAATGTGACACTGCACCCTGTATTCTTCATAGTGATATTAGTATGATATAATTATATCATAATTATGATGTATTTTATGAAAGATAACGCATATGAGGTGTCATTGGAAAGGTTATGGCTTGCTGAATATGATTATCCTATTGTATGCATTTATCCTTTTTGTATCCAAAGTTATGAATATTGACTATGTATCCATTTCACATGTAGCTATTCCTGGGTAACTCCCACTAGGCAAAATGCTCTCAGTCCCCGATGGCTGACTGGGAAGGGCCCGTTCAGATTAATGAGCCATTAGGAAGAAACAATAGACATTAGGAAAAGCTTATCTCCCACCTGGTGAGCCTTTCTGTGAACGCTCCAAACAGCCCATGGGGGATGGCTGCTGTGATTCTACAGGGACATGTGACCAGGTCACCTGGTGTTGGACTCCATCTTGGGATGTCAGTATTCTTCCACTGGCGTGGGAACCATGCTTTGAAACAAAGGGTTCCTGCCATATGCAAAAGCTATATAAGGCAGGGGAGTGACATTATCTTGGTTCTTCACTGACTCCCCACCCAAGAAGACTCCTGGAAACATCTGAGGAACAAAGACTGAACTGGGGGAAGTGCTGGACTCAGGTTAAAGGGATTTTTAGCCTGTGAATGGAACACCTGGGGATTCCAAACTGTAAGCAAGTGCAGCTTGCCCCTTAAGAATCTGCAGCTTGTTTGTATCATCACTTAGGGTGTGAATCTGCTACACATATCCAGTCTACTTAGTATATTAAGCTTAGTTTGTGTTTTTTGTTTATTTGCTAGGTAATCTGCTTTGATCTGCTTGCTATCACTTATAATCATTTCAAATCTATTGTTTGTAGTTAATAAACTTATTTTTGCTCTATCTAAAACAGTGTGTGGGAATCATAACTCAGGGCAAAAGGCTGTTGCATATTCCTCTCCACATTGAGGGAGGGGGTGGATTTTATGAGCTTATGCTGCACAGTTCCCTGTGCAACGCAAGATGGTATAATTTGGGGTTTATACTCCAGAGGGGATGCGTGCCTGAGGAGCCGGGATATGCCCTAGCTGAAGCCTTCCCATGCAGAGGCTGGTCAAAGAACCTGCCTGCATGTAACTGCAGCTGGGTGTGTCCCTTCCTGTATGTATGCTGGTGAAAGTGCAGGCTGAAGCCTGGAGGGCTTGGCAGCTTGTTACAGCAGTACGGTATAAGAGAGAGCCCAGGCTGGCAGGTCGGGGGGCTCAGTGGTACCCCAGTTCCAGGTGGCACCCTGGGAGGAACTTGTCACAATGGTAATCTAAAAAAAATAGTTGCGTAAAGCTAAAAGAAAGGTTTAATAAAAATGTTACTGCTTTTTTCTTTTTTTGCCTTCCAGAAAGGGATGCACATTCAGTAACAGAATTTGGGAACAGACTACAAATCCTATCCAAACAGAAGGAAAGGTAATGATGTAGAGTCCAATGTTTATGATGCCCCTCAGTTAGAGAGCAGGGGAAATGCTAATTCTATAGCAGAGAGAATTACATCGCAGGAAACTATCAGATAGTGATAGACCTGCAGCAGAATGTGATATATGCATACCCTTGCTGGCAATAAATATTTAAAGATTTTATTTAAAAGAAAAGAAATAAGAAGCCGGGTCTAAGTTACCACCATTTATTTTTAAGAAGCTTAAATTATGAATGGTTAAGTTGAAAACAAAAACATTGAAGGATTTTTTGTTCGTTTGTTTTTTAAGTTTTACTATCTGACAATATCCCTTAGTCCTCCAGGTTTCTGTAAACTGAGGTATATATATCCAAATTGCTATTGAGAAAATATCCAAATCCAAGATGAGAGCAACAGATAGGTCAATGCATTGTGTAAATCAGTGTAGCTTTATTGACTTCCACAGAAATATATGAGCTTACACCTACTGTGAATCTGGCCCTATAATTTTAAGAATGTGAGGTTCAGAGCACAACTATGAGCTATGAAAAGCTTAATTTGTATTGGGATGCAGCCTCCCTAACAATCACCACCACTACAAATGGAAATTAACCCTCCAAACAATAATGTTTGTTTATACACTACAGGTGGGTAGAACCCACCCATCTTAAGAGGAAGAATGGTCCAGTGGTCAGGCCACTAGCCTAGTGCTTGCAAGGCCTGGGCTCAAGTCTCTGCTTTGCTACAGACTTCCTGGGTGACTTTGGGCAAGTTGCTCAGTCTCTCTGTGCCTCAGTTTCCTATTTGTAAAAGAAGGATAATATTATTTCCCTGCTTTGCAGGGGTAGTTAAGATACATACATTAAAGATCATGAAGTGGTCAGATACTACAGTGATGTGGCCTATGACGTACCTAAGATAGATAAAACCAAAGCCATGGCTTTGAAGAATATCAAGTTTGGGAAGGCTGAGACAGAGAGAGGTAAAGTGGTTTGCCCAAAGATCAGGCAACAAGATAGTCAGAGCTGAACAAGAATGCCACTCTCTTCAGTACTAGTCCCACACCCTAACCACTGGATCATTCTGCCTGAAGACATTAAATCTAGCATCACCTGATATCTCCCATATCACACATAAGTTCTGATCCTTTCTATTTAAAGGGCATTTTAGACTTTGTATACAAAGAGTAATCATGAAACTCAATGCTACCTACTGCCAGTATGATTCTTTTGACACATGATTCTTTTGGCACATGATTCTTTGCATTGTCATCCACTGCTGTTACCTGTTTAAAAACTTCACATTTTTGCACACATACTTTAAATGAGCCTTAATCAGCCTAAGTGACAAGATTGAGAAGCTTTTGATCAAACATTCAGTGTTTGAGTTGCAAAGATGACATTAGAGTCCTTCCTTCAAAGCCTTCCTCTGATATATAAACAGTTACCACACAGAAATAAGCAATTAAAATGAAGGCGGATACTTTGAATAGTGGGAGGGGGGAAATCAAAACACCATTTGAATTTTACTGTTGTCTTGTACAATGAATACTAAGAGGCTGCTGGTTTGCTTGCCTTATTTTTTGATGTGAAGTGTCTTTTTTCTTAAAGAGTCGGTATGTTATCCAAGGCTTTGTCCAGATAGCTAAGCACTCCACTAAAAACCTACTTTACTTTTCTTATGTGCAGTGATGATTATATGAATAAATCTAGTTGTGAGTTTAATAAGCATTGGCAGGGAAAAGGCTGAAAGGAAAGTGAGGGATGGAGCAAGGAAAAAAAAATACCCAAATTAACTTACAATCTCTTCAGTAGCATCTGAATCTGGAAAAGGAAAGTTTGTGAGTTAATTTCACAAAGAAGTAACTTTCCCTTAGGGTAAACGGCTACAGATGGGACAATACAAAAAACATACTGGGCAATCAACAGAACATTTTAGGTGTTTTATCAAAACTCTAATAAGATGACTTTTCATGTAACCCAGCTTTGCTTTGATTTAGTCAAAGTAAGTCAGATTTTTCAGGAATAGATACCATGGAATTGTGATTATCAGAGCAAAGTCAGAGCCAACGTGTCCATCCCTAATTATTATTTTAGGTGGATGTTATTAAGAGGAAGACTTGACCTATTCATAATACCCTTATTTCTGGAATATTAATATTCAGCTCCCAACTGAATATTGCTTGGTTGCAACTAAAGACTAAAAAAATCACTGCATTTAATAAGTACATGGCAATGACATGTAATTCTCAGAGAAGAAATAATACCCAGAAAAAGCTCTCTGAGAGTACACAATGGTTATAATACATTTTTATACATATAGGTTAATCTTATTTATTGTTTCCTGGTTGGATTTATAATAAGGTGATATTACTGAAGGAAAATTACATGGTGTTACTGCCAGTCTGCAATTAGACACAATCATATTTACAGGTGTTTGGAAATAGAAACTATAATTTACCAATAGCAATTTTGAGGGCTCTTTGCATAGAAATGTTTCTCATAGCTACTGTACACAATCTTTTTCAAGTAAGACCTGGATGAAAAATACATATTAAGTTAGAGAAATAAATAAAATAAATGGCATATTCTGTGTGTCCGCAGCCCATTTGATATCTAATGGGACTTGTTTTTGAATCCTATGCTTGCAACAGTCTCCTTGAACTTCGTTGTCACGTGTTTTTCATTTTGAACTTTTGAGAGTGGGAAAACCATTAACTTTCTAAAAGGCTTCTAAGTAGAGACAACTGATATTCAAAATGGCCTGAGATTTGATTTCGAGAAATATCCTAAAGTTTTCAAAATCTGTCAGATTTTAGATTTATTCTGAGATCTGGAAATTGGGCTGTAATTTTGGTATGAATGGATTTTCTAACACAATTTCCAGTATTTTCTTCTCTCAGTTATTATCATTGTATCTGAACGCCTTCTGGATTTTGATATTTTTATCCTCACAACATATGTGTAAGGTAGGGAAGCACTATTACCCTTACTGTACAGATAGGGAACAGTGGAATAGAGACTTCATGACTTGCCCAAGGTCACACAGGAAGTCCACAGTGAAGCTGGGAAATGAACCTGGTTTTCCTTATTCAACAGCTAGCAGCCTAACCACTGACCATCCTCCCTCCTTCAAAGTAAGCCCCCTGCATAGTGGCAAGATTAGGAGGTTGAGGACTTTTCTCTTGCCCCTCCCTCCCAACACAGGTGGACACAGCTCTATGGAGGAGGATCCTAGACCATCTGCAAGTCTTTGGCACATGTAAGTGAGAATTTTCCCCAATATATAATTCCAAAATGCTCACAGCTTTTACCTGTGCTCTTTACAATCTGCATGCTGATCTGTTTTAAACTTTAACGATATACACTTTTTAAGCTCATGTCTCTTTCTCCATTCCTCCTATGGTCCTGATGCTCTGGAAGAGAATTCAATGAGGTGAAGTAAGGGTTGGATTTGGCAAAGCCAACCAATATTTTGTCATGTACCAGGCAGATATTTGACTGATACTTTGGTGGAACTCATGGATACAGTGTATTTTGTTTTCCTAATTGCAGTCATTTTCACAAGTAAAATATGTAACTTCTCTATCCTAATCAGCAAATCACATTGCCAACAATAAAAAATGACATTAGTATATTGGCCTAATCAATGTCCAGTCTAGGATACAAGCAAGAATTCTTTTTACAAGCACACATGCACACTCATAAAACATAATTCATTGCTCCCTCCAAATCTATTATACCTTGTAAGGCCTAATTTTCATTTACACTGAAACCACTTTGCACTGTTCTGGCAGGGTAAAGTGGCCTTAAAGTAGTTGTAAATTACATACAGCATAAGGTGCCTTAGTGTAAATGAGAATAAAGTCCATGTTGTGCTACTAGAACTTTATTGTTAGTGGTCAAAATGAACATTGTAAATATATTTTACTCAAAGAACATTTATGGAAACTAATATTTTTTATAAAATTGTTTAAAATATTACTTAGATGGAGATTTTTTTCATGCTGGTTAGGACCCCATATTCTCCTTACAAAACATAATATAGACACAGACCTAAGAAGTAATGAGCCCCTAGTGAAATCAATGGGGCTTCTGATACCTTATGGACGTTGAGCCCTAAGTATCATGCCTGATATGCATGTTCTTATACCCCTGGCTTCCTTATAATCATACATCATGCTCTTATTCTTATATTTAACAGTTCATATACACCTCTGCTGAACAATTCATAAGTGATCAATACAGGGATCCAAATTTTATGCTTTCATTTACACCATGCACCTAATTTCAATGGGGCAGCATGGGTGTAAATGATAACAGAGTTTTACCTGGGAGCTTAACATATCAGCGGATTACACAGTTCTCTGTAATGCTATTCCTGTTATGTTTGCTATGCACACCCAATGAAAAGACAGAGAAGGCTGCTAGTGTTTGGAATCTTTGTTCCAAACAGAATAACAACAAAATCATCATGTTACAGTCTTCTGACTCTCAGACACTCATTTGATCCAAATCAGAGGTTCTGCTGTGTGCTTGCAAAAACATTGTTTGTTGTATTACTAGCTGTCATTTTATATTGGGAAAACCAAGTAACAAGAATTTCCTATCAATATGATAAGATGGAAAAATCACAAAATTATAAAAGAATTCACATATCATAATCTGATGTAGATTCTGTCCCTGACTTTTTGTCTGACCTTCACCTCCCCATGCCTCAATTACTTAATGCAGAAATATGAGCATGATATTGCTTACCTTCCTTTCCTCTTTAAGATCTATAGAGGAAAAGTTTTGTATATGTGCAAAGTCTGATTGTCATGTGAAAATACTAAAATGCATCCCCATTTATTTTTGTCATTTTTCATCCTGCAAAAACATCAAATACTTGACATCCTGCATGTTACTTTGAAAAATACCTTCTGTGCTTCCACAACTGAAGCTATAAACCCTGATAGATTCCTGGTCCCTATCACTTCAGGTTGGATGAGTGTTGGAAACAATAAGAATGTATTGTAACAGCAATCAATACAGTTTGCTGCAGAACTTTATAACCAATCCCACTGGCTGATGGTGTACATTCATGAGTAACAAATACTTTCTCTCCACCGTATGCTATTAGGTATACTTTCTCTCAAAGTGGCAGAAAATAAGTGATACACAGACCTTTATATCAAAAAGGTTGGCATTCCGTTTGGCTAAGAGCACTTATATAGCGTCTGTATGAGACACAAAATGCTTCTTGTAGCTCACTTAGCTTGTTTATTATTCTGCATACAAACTGACAGTGGCTTTGCAAGTTTCTGTAAAAACAACAATGAAACAAAGTATGAGTTTGAACTGTGCCACCCTTAAAAAAATAAAAGAGTTTGAAAAGAAAATAAATTAGGCTTACTGCAGAGTATGATAAATATATTGAAGCAACAAGACTAGGCTTAAAGGATTACAATATGACATGAAAAACCTGAATTACGGTTTAAAGAATCTGGTAAATATAATTTTAAGATGTTAATCTTTTAAATCTACTTTAGCATGACTTTTTTCCCCACGGACAAGCAAAATTGTGTCTGCATTAATCGAGTCTCAATCGGGCATTATGTTCTTCCTGTTTAAAAGGTCTAAACTGTACCATCCAAAGCATAGTTATTAGCTTTGCAATAAGACAATGTCGAAGAAATTCAGCTCACCTCCATAAAATGAGAAATAGAGTTCAAAGATCAGAAATGTAATGGCAGGCCTTTCAAAGGATGCATATACCAAGCTGTATATACTGGTAGCTTACCAGAAGCTCTGTTTCCCCTCCTTTCCTCAGTCTCTCTTTGATCTCAAGCTAAACATCAGAACCCAGCTTTTAAAAAGACTTGAAGTGCCTTTCATTTTCCTTCAGCTGCCTCAGGAGCAACAAACTCCTGCATCTTACATGAAAGAATGTATTTCTCCCTAAAAATAACTTTAGTTTCAAATGCCCCCTGCAAAGAGATTGAAATAATTCATCCACAGTTCTGTGAAGACAAAAGAAGGTAATTGCCTGGGTAAGCCATTACCTACAACAGGGAAAAAAGGCAGAGGAGTCATTACTGATCTAGCAGAGGCAATAATAGGGCATTTCCTGCTTGTCACTTTTCAGGAAAAGAGTGCAGTTTATATGTGGTACCCTTTGGGCAACTCACACATGGATTATTAACACTAGCCACACTGGCTAACTTTTTACTGGATATTCTCTAGCGATTCTGATCTCTGAGATAATTTTCTTCTTCCTTTCTGTAAATGCTGGGAGCACTAGCAGACTTTGCTCATCTGAACAATTAATTTTCTTTGCTCCTCAGCTAATATCACACTTTGTCAAGGTCCTGTGCACAGTGCAGAAGGGAAGCTTCTGCTTTCAATATGGTTAATTTCAGTAAAAGGCACGCTTCTGGAGACTGGGACATATTGCCACTGCACACAGAGACACTCTCAAAACTGTACTGGTAACTAGTAACTAATAAATAGTGACGAACAAACCTCAGAATTGGAGTGCAGTTAAATAAAATATCCAAGGACTGGTATCAATTGGAATAGCTCCATTGATTACAAGGATGGAGGATCTGATCGATGTTTTTATAAAACTTTTAAAAATCTCATCAGAATAGGCTTTCTCATGAGAGCTTCCACTTCTGGCTAGATAAACCATGAGGGCTTCCTCTCATGATATTTAAATTTTATATGATATAGAGGTGGCTTGAGTTGTATTAACAGCAGAGTTGCTGCCCTATAAAACAGTGTGATCCACAGAACAATGGAGCTTTAAATTATAGTTTTCATTGTCTCATAATTGAACTATGAGTAATATAATTTTGCTCAATTTAAAGCCACCAAGTTACAAAGCACTACTCAGGTGAGTAAAGCTATTCTCAGATGTTGAAATGGTTGCATGATCAGACCCTTAGACTACTTGTTTGTTAGCAATGTAGCAGCTGGGTAGGACTATTAATTATGCATATGAAATATTTTCAGTTATGTGATATGCCCAGATATTGTGGCGATGGATGCCATGAATATGAACAAGGACAAAATATTGTGATGCTTCTAACTCTAGGTCCAGTGACACATACTGCAAACTTCCTCTCAGGTGAGTATTTTATCACTTATGCATCTATTCCTAGCCAGAAACTAGATGTACCATTCTGAGGATTTCAGAATTTCTAGAAAGGTTTGTTTCAAGTTTGTTTCTGAAGAGAGTCAAGATATTTGTAGGAGAGGGGTTCTAAAGACAATTTGGGCTAGGTTCATAAAAGGGACTTAGACTCAGCAATGCCTAAGTTTAGGCATCCTGCTGTTGGACCAGTCTAGAGGAACGTCCCCCTACCCACATCTATCATTGGGGTTTGTTGTTAGCCCCTTAAAAAAAAGGTAAACCAAGAAGGATGTGTGGGTGTAAACAACCAAGATATTTATTAAACCATCAACAGTTCTAAAAAAGGTAAACCAGGGCTAAACCAAATGAATAGGAACACAGGTAAAGCAAGGACCCCCACAACAGGTGATATAAAGGTAAGTTAAGGACCACTAGTATGCTGACTGTGACTGAGGATAAGTTCCCTCCCCTAGGATGGGACCCAGGTAAGAGGATGGAGGCTCAATGGACCACTACCATGTCTTGCAACTCTGAGGACCCTTGCAATGACAGGACAGATCCGGATTCTGTCCAGGTAGGTGGAACCCACAGGTAAGGAGGAGTGGACCTCACGATCAGGCGATGACAGCTCTGCCCCAGCGATGACTTGGCTTGTACCCCCCCACACCTCCACAACGTCATGGGTGTGTGTTTGTCTTCAGTGAAAGAGTGGCAGCTGGTGACACACTCTCTGTATGCAAGTGAGAATTACCCTCCCGCAACCAGATGAATGAGCATGGTGTTCAGCGTACTCCTCTGAGGCAATCTAGCGAGCTGAGGTGTCTGCTGTGCTTTCCAACAGTTGCAGCAGCAGCACCTCCAGACTCTGCCACTCAGAAGGGCAGCCCCTTCCTTCTGACGTGCTAGCCCTTATATACCTTGCTCTTACTGGGCAGATTACAGGTCTTGGTTTCCCGCCTTTCGGTAGAAAGGGCGGGAAACTACACCTGAGGAAGGGGAAGAAGGGCAGCCGAGATGGATTCCTAGTTGTTGTTTGGGCATTTCAAGATGGCACACCTATGATGTTAAGCACCAAAGTTTTTCCACTACATTGCTGTCTAATGGAATCCTTAGCCACAAGTTAGATGCCCAGGCTCCTGATACAATGCATGGGGAGAGTTAGGCACCAACAATGAAATCCACAAAAGCCAGCAAGGTGAGCGGGAAGCCACCCAGGCTAGCTACCTAAGCTAGCCAATGGGAAATGCTGAGAATGGGGGTGTGGCCTAAACTGGAGTCTCCCAGGGGGAGTGCCCAAACCAAGGGGAGTGCCCAAACCACTGGACTATAGAGTGAGTGTCATTCTTTCTTTTGCCCAATGACTATTTAATTATGTATACAAAATGGAACTCGTTCAACAGCAGAGATTGAGAGAACTCCATCCCAGACTAGGGGACATTTGAACTAGGGTCTCCCATAGCCTGAGTGAGTTTTCTAACCACTGGGATCTTAGGTATAATGGGGACGGGGGCACCACCACCACCTATGTTCTGTTCTGCGCCCGACCTGTGGTGGTCTCCCAGTACACTTACTGGATTGAGCCCCACAGGCAAGATAGGTAGTAGAATGCCTAGTCTGAGGATTCCACCAGGGTTTAGGCATGAACTAGACATCCAGGTATCAGGACTGAGGTGGTGATGTGCACTTTCTCAGTGGTAAAGGAATTTGTCTGTGGAAACTTAGGAGCCTACAGGATTAGGCAGCAAGTGAGTGGTATTTTGGAGCTTTTAAGTTTTGGACATAGGCACATGAAATGGCAGTTAGGCACTTAAATCCCTTTGTGGATCTAGCCCTTTGTTTCTCATCTGTGTTTGTATTAGGTTGTGGGGTGTTTTTTTTAACCTTTTTCCCATAAGATATGTACTTCAAATAAATAAGCAATGTTGTCAGATGGGTATAACAGTGGACTCTGAGTCAAGAGACCTGGCCCTGGGTTTTTTCTGTGTGACCGTGGGCTACTCATTTTGACCCCAATCCTGCAATGAGCTCCACACAAGCAGACCCCTGTGCTTTCACAGCATTCTTTTGAAGTGAGTGGAAATCCACATGGATGCAGGGTTCTGCGCCCATTGAGTTCATTGCTGAACTATGGCCTTAACTGCTCTATGCTTCAATGTCTCCATTTTGTAAAATTGAGATAATTATACTAAGTAGAGTGTTTTGAGAGCCTTGGATGACAGGTGATATATAAATGCTAACTGATATCATTATTCTGTGTTATATAAAGATTTTCCTAGTTTTCTTTGCAACACTATATATAGAGGATAGTGATTAAACTAATATACAAATATAATTCAGCATAACTAGGTTATTATTAACATATCTAACTTCCACCTACAACAAAATTTAATACCATTCTCACTTATTTTTGCATTTATGATGAGAAATTTTGGTCATGCAGTTCTAAAAATACCAGCTCTGCATCATGAAAAAGTATAATTTTTGTATATTTCAAATTTACAGAGAGACACTCTAAAATAAGTATTTCCAAAGCACATTTGTTACAATCATTGTGTAGTATTTATTTCTCTAATTCTCTCTTTTAATGTCTGACCATTAAAAACAGTTATTCTTAAACACAAGCATTCTTTCATACATTGCAATTAATCCAACATCATATTCCAGCAGAGATTATGAAGTATCTTCATTCATTATATATGCTATGTTAGGCGTGTTTATGAGGAGTGTGACCTGTTATGGACATGTTTACTGTGGCAAATCTTCCTGATAAAGACAATGCTTTAATGATCACTTTGTAAATATTAATAAACTCATTAGTGTGCTTCAGCAATATATTTTTTCACGTCTTAACCCACTTCCCCTTCCCCCTTCCTGCTTTTACATATAAAAAAGAAGATATTTGACATGTCAGTGTAGATGTATTAATGCATCACTCACCAGTGCTCACAAAGAAATTCTTCGTCCAGGAGAAACCTAGGGACAGGTTGGGGCCTGGGCAAAAGCAGGCATACTGTTATTGTAGTCAAATGAGTTGTGCTGATTTACATCAGAAGTGAATTTGTCCCTTCAAGTCCCATTCTCTGGATTTTCAAGAAGAAAGAACTGCTCGTGCAAAATAGTTCTTCAATTAAGGCCAAATCTTGGTACTGTGAAAAAGTCCATTTTCTCAGTCTGTGTGCTGGGGATCTCTGTGAGGGGTAAAAAAGAGGAGAAGAAATCCTTCCCACCATAGGCCTCAGAATGGCCACAAAAAAAAAAGTTGCTTTGCAGCTGCTAATCTAGATTAAGGCTGCAAGAGCCTCAGCGCATAGCATGCTCTACTGCTTCTGGGTAGACTGGCTGGTTGATGTGTATATTCACAGATTGATTGTCTGCTCCCACATCAATATGCTTGAGTGCTGGGCTGGACTTTTCAAAAGGATCCTACAGCCCCTGCACTGGGTCGCCAGCCCCTTTCACCTTTCAGCAGAACTGCCCTTGAAGGCTAATAGAATCTGATAATTTCTAAAGTACTCTGGGAAAGAATATTGTTCCCCAGCACAATCTGACGTTGATGGTTTGGAAGGACTGGATAATGATGGCTTGTCTTCAACACTTGGTAAGTGGCCATTAGGCACCCTCTCCTCCAGCTTTTCCTCACAGGTCACCATGATGTATGGATGATTTGTGACAACAAGACTGTTAAATCACCAATGGCAGTAGTGTCATGTCAAATCAGAATGATTGCATCATAAATAGTTTTTATAATCGTATGCCCTGTCTGCTTACATGGAAGCTTTTTTGCCTCCAGGGTAGCATCCACTAAGTTTCAGTAAGTGGTTTTGCTCTGAGTAATGGGCACGTTGGTTAGTTCTGTCTTTGCTTAGTGGCTAATAAAGGAAATTTCATGTTACTTTGCAGAGGAGATCAAGTGGATTCTGTCTGGAGTGTCAGTTTCTGTGGGTACAGAGCAGTTTCTTAAAGGTGCAAGGGCTGAGTCTTTTCTGGTTGAGATCAATCAGGCCAGTAACATTTGTTGCACTACTAGAGAGACAGGGAATTGTTCATGCCACAACCTGACTGGTGATTAGGGATTGTTTTTCTGTTTGTTTTGTTTTTGTTGGAAGAGATTGTCAACCAATGCCTTTTGTGCAGGGGGAGCAGGGCCTTTAATGGTGTTCAAGTCCCCTGTGCCTGGCTACCCTCTAGATCAAAGATGTGTCAGGGTGGTATGGCTCTGCAAGGGAGATGCCCCCACCTGAGATTAATCAGCTGACTCCCAGCTGGTGAGATAAAAGGCCAACAAGGCTGACAGTTGCTGCAGACTAGGGAGGTTCCTGTAGGTGATCCTCTGTTAGGGAAAATGGCTTATTGTAAGAGCTAGTTAAAAGACCCAGCTGGGGATACCTGCTATATAGGCAGCAGCAGAAGCCATCTGAGGCAGAGGGCACTGGAAAGGTGCAGCTGGAAGGACCTTGTTTTCCTGTTTTGAACTATAAATGTATCCCTGAGGAAAGGAAGGACATACTGATACAGATGGACGCTTCATACAGATGGCTGGTGAATTGGCCTTCTCGGTTATGAGTGGAGAAACTGAGGCAGAGGATTGAGGAAACCCTGTTACAGTGGGATTACCACAAGGTCTGCTGGGAAAGGAAGCAGCAATAAAAGCCAAGCCACTTTTTCAATATAAAGGCATAACTAAAGATAGCACCAACTTGTTGGTGGGCTTGAGTGACAAGATAAAAAAGTTAGAGGCAGTGCCTCAGATGGTGGAAATGGATGGGAAAGCAGTCCAAGTAGGGCCGGAAGCAGCTATGGGAGAAAAGTGAAGCAGACTAGTGAAAGCAGAGCGGCTAACTTTTCCACTGTATAGGCCTGCAGTTGGAACCACCTACAAGTGATGAGCAGAGATCCCTGCAAAATGACTGACTGGAGCCTAGCAACGAAGGGTGATATGACTTTTTTTTGCTTCTTTAAGCTGTTTCATATTGGCAGGGGGCCAATAAGTCACAATATCTTATTGTGACTGGGGGCCCAAATGCAACATACTACAAACTTGCTAAGCAACTGATTACCTGGAGTGTGGGGAGACTGAGGCAGTGGCTGTACCTGATGAGAGACTTGGGTAAGTGGACTAGCTAGAGCCTTCCTTGGGGAGGGCAGGAGGAAGGGTTACAAAGGAAGCTGTGGTACAGCCATTTCTCAGAAATGTTGTTTGCTGACAGTCTAACCAGCTGTTGTCTTACTGTTGGTGTTCTTATTGAGAAGGCTATGGCAAGGCAACTCTCACAGAATTTTGCATGCACGAGAAAATAGTTGCTGGGTAATGATGCAGTGAGGTTAGTTACTGTTTTGTCTCTGGTGTTTCAGCGTTATTTCCATTGGTCTGGGATAACGGAGGGTCTCCTTATTAATTAGTTTCTAAAAGCTTGTCCAGGGTGCCCAGAGTTTTGAGGTGTGCTCTTACTGTGGAATATTAAATCCTAATATCTAAATTAAAATAGATGCCTCTGAACATTTTGACCCTTGTCGGAATGGCTACAGAATGGGGTACTGCACAGACTGAAGTAATGTCTTTGACAGATGAGCTTGCCTGGTAATGGATAAAGATCAGATGTCAATGTGGATAGCATTATATCCGCTGCCTTTAATCATGAGATGGTAGTGACTCACCAGAGAATACTAATGGGAGTAGCTATGGCTCCTGCTCAGTGGGTTTCATTCCTATTTTTCTGAGGGTCCCCAGCTGGCAGCTTTCAGAAATTGCTCTTCTTTTTCCATGATTCTGTCATGAGGATTTCTGCCGTACTCTGTCTTGTTTCTCCTCTTGATCAATGTGTTGCAGACCATCACAGTTGGTAAAGAAGTATGGACTGTGGCATAGTCAGTATGTTGTCCAGATCTCTTTTTCAACAGATTCAGACAGTGCTGTTAAATACTAGTGTAGTATTGGGGCAGACTGAAGTATGGGGAGGCCCAGTCCTCATAAGATAGAGCTGATGCTGGTAGCAACTAGAGAACATGGTGAGAATATCTGCTATCCTAAGTGAGGGTGAATGACCACTCCTTGTCTCATTATCTGGGGGTATTCTCACATCCCAATTTGCTGTTAGTCATATAGACTAAGACAGCTTTTCCCCACTTCTGTTTGGCCAGGATGTCCAGCTGTCTGCTTTGGATGATGAGGTAGCTACCATGCCTCAGTAATTAACCTCAGAATGACAGCAATGCGCTCTGCATGGAACTACACCTTAAATCACCTCAAAACAGGAGCTAGTGCAGAACACAGCAACAACATTAAGTGGAGTTTCTCACCAATCTTTTCTGTACTGCTTGACTGTTAGCTACTGGGTGGAGTTTTAAGGTGACTGATCTTTAAACAGAAAGCCTTAAATTGGTTTGGAAGTTCTCTATCTGAAAGAGATGCACCCATCCCTCCCTTAATATAATATTGTTGTTTTGATCAGCAGAACCCCCTCTGTTTAGGAGAGGCTGCTACCAGCAGTGCATTCTACATCGGAGGCCTCAAATGTTGGCGTTCACTGCCCATCCTTTTCCCCCCAGTCCAAATAGCTCTAATCAGTTTACCTTCAGAGCTCATTGCAAAACCTCCCTCTTTCCTCTGGTGTTTGGGGAAGGAATGGAACAGTGAGGACAAGATTTGTTCATGGCGGGCTTGCATTTGTAGCTGGCGTGTGTTTTCTTTTCCTGTTCTTGAGGATACTGCCTGTCTGTAGAACCCATCTGCTTTTTAAAAAATATTAATGGAAAAATGGGAAGGAACTCAAATGTCCATATTTTTTTTCCCTCCCACCCCTAACCAACTCATCATGTCTGTTAGTTCAATTATATTTAAAAAGCTGGCAAAGGTCCTAGAGCCCTGGATAAGGCACTATTCTACTTCTGTAAATACTATCCAGCACATGCTATAATATCAACAGGCTGTAGCATTACAAACTTACATTTTTTAGCTATCCAAATGTTACGTTGTATGTATAAATGTGTGTGATAGAAAAGTGCATATGTGAAACTGACCATTGTGAAAGATACAGTGGCTTCAAAAGTAGCGTTTTATGACATTTAAGACAATTGGTAACTGAAATTTAGTCCATCTCTAATTTTGGAGTTAACTGATTTAGATCACTTTTGTTATTTAATTCCTAGTTTTCATCCTGTGTACAGCCACTGTTTTGTGCTGATAATGACAAGTGCATATGTAAACTCACAAACTAGTCAGACATCCTAGTGCAAATCCTACGAAAGATATGTAATTTAAAAAAAGAGAAAAGAGATGAATTACTGGGAGAAATGTGAAGACAGACAGAACAAAGTGGTATCTAGTCACTCTTCAGACAACTCCCACTAGAAATACCTCTCAACTTCTGCCTTCAGGGCTACATCTACGTTTTCAGATGGGGGTGTGATTCCTATCTTGAATAGGCATACTCATGCTAGTTTAATGAGAGCCTTATTGCAGGATAAATAATCTGCTAAAGGCCTTCACATTTAATAAATGGTCACTATCCCTTCTTTCCAGGTGAGTATCTGTTTCCAATTCTCACTTGTCCTAACTACAAATGACAGTTTGAAAGAAGATGGGTAATTAAACTACTTTTTATTACATTCCACCATTATAAATACAAAAGGAGCATGAGTTAATTACTGACCTGATGCAAGATCTCACAGCAAGTCCTGAAACTGCAAGTCATTATTTTAATTGGAAGTAATGGCTTAGAGCCACAATAACTCATGGTAAGGTGCAATATTAATGTCAGACATCTACTGACAAAATGTCTTATCTCCACTTGCTAACAATGGGCTTCACTCAGCTAGTGCATGTTGGCATAGCTCCACTGAAGTCTGGGAAGTTGTACTGACTTCCACCAGATAATCTGGGCCAGTATGTTAGATCAACTGATCTCTTATGTTGGTATTCCTTAGTGGTAAGTAACACAATCACACTTTGCAGTATGAGGTATGTAGTACATATACCTGTAAGTAACCAATATTTGGTCTCAATTGAACTTTACATTCTAAGGCTATATGAAAATAATTATCTCCTATACCTAGGTCCATGCATCTGAAGAAGTGGGTTTTTTACCCACAAAAGCTTATGTCCAAATAAATCTGTTAGCCTTTAAGGTGCCACCAGACTCCTCGTTGTTATTGTGGATACAGACTAACACGGCTACCCCTTGATACTATCTCCTATATGTTTCCTTTAGACACAGTCAGTAAATGTGAGTTCATTTGGTGGTTTCTGACTTCAAAAAAACCTATTTTTTGGCTACCCTGCTTTACTATAAAGTGGCTTATCAAAACCTAACACATACACCAGTGACCACTATTCCTGTTATATAGGGTAACCTAGTTGGCATGAGGGCTTAAGCATTTAGGAATCTAAGTTTAACTGGCACGTTCAAAACAACCTTGTTTCTCCTTTCTCTTGGTGCAGAGGTTTACTTTGTCCAAACTGTCCCCTGACTAACAAGCCTGAACAGATCACAAGTCAGATCTCAATGTCCTTGATAAGGTCAATGTTGAGCAACATAACACTGTCACATTTCCTTGACTCACACTTACAGAGTTCAGAACCACCTTCTTGAATACCACCTTATTCTTGGGATCAAGGACCTTTATAAGACTTAAACCTACATCTCCCACTTGGTAGCACAGAACTATACCACTAGGGTCTTCAGGCTGGATGGATTGACATTTACAAGTGTTTAAGAAATGCTATTGTAATTTTTGTAAATATACTATTAACTTTTAGATGCTCTGATGATCAGATTAGGGGTAAACTTTTGTAGGTGCCCAGGAGGAAGAAATAGGATTCCCCTGAATGCCTTTGTCCTACTCTCATTCTTTTTACTTTGTAGTTCTTTGTGCAACACTCAAACTAGATCAAGACCTTCATGTGTATCTAACTACTTGAATTCAAGAGAATTGTGCTAATTGTTTTCACAACTGATGGCATTTGTGACTGACATTTCTTGATCTGTACAGTGGGAGATCCATAGAACATGATCCTTCCAAACAGTATCAGAGTATGGCTCTTTGACCACCCAGTGAACTGCAAAAGGTTCATTCACACTATAGCTTACAGTAACTTCCATGGATTCTTATTGACACATAATGAAAGGCATATTTCACATCACAATATAAAATGTGTAGGCTCCTATTGAAATAGTAGTATGAACTGGCTCTTTCACACCTTAGCATAAATCCCAGACACTTTTACTGGCATCTCAACATATCTCCTACAGGCTTCTATTGACACCATAAAGTAAATGGCCTGTCACATCATAATCTTCAGACTTCTCTGCATATGCAGTGGCTGATGTCAGGTTAATCATTGTAATTAATTCCACTTCAGCTTTTTATTTAAAAATGACAAGATGGCTACCCTTCAAACCTATCTGGCATACTTCATTCATCTGACGCATGTCACTTTCTTAAGTGGGCTTCCAATTTAAAGCCTTTCTAGGTTTTGCACTCTTGAAAGAATCTTTCATTATGGGAATTGTCCAAGAGCACAAGCCTAAATTCAAATTGCAAGCATGTCTTCATGCAATCTTGAAAACAAATCTGCACTTCATGGATTGGGGGTGAAGGGGGAGAATCTCTGTACTAGAATGACACTACCACTGCCATCCCCAGTTCCTGAATCAAAACACACCTGAACTTTGAGAGTTCACATATGAACTCTGTAGTTCAGACTCCTTTCTTGCAGAAATGAACAGGGTGATGTATTGGAAAATATTCAATACATTACCCAGTGGAAATTTCCAAACTGTATTTAGTAGGCAGGTGAGATACTACAAGCTTCCTCATCCCAAAACCATTCCAACGTATTGTTTGTTTTCCAAGAAACTGTGTGACAAACACTTTGGTCTTTTTAAAAGTACCAATTGAAGTCAAATCACTATTGTAAAATGGTAGGTATGGCACTTGAAATCAGAGTGTGCAGTGGGAGGAACCTGAGAATACTGAGTTTCCTTTTGGATGAGTATCCAAAAGCTGTTCTTGTTGGAGCTATCTAATCCTTTGGAATGTGCAAAATTGGGTTGGAAATATAATCAGAACAGGTTTTTGTATACCGTTCTCAGGCTGCTTGGAAACAGAGCTATAAGAATGGCCTCTCTTGCAATATATTGCAAGTTTCTGCTGTGGTCCTGACCAAAATCCACCTCCATAATAATAATAATTAATAAAAAGATATCCCAACTATTACCCACATTCCTAGACTCTTAAATGTGGGACAATTCCCCAAGCATAGGGGAAGAAATTTGATATACCAACTTTAAGAGGGCATGAGAAGTGTTTCTAATGTAAATTTTCAGGAGAAATTACAATGCATCTTGTAAATATTTCTCCAGTGTGTTTGTGTAACTCCTACTTGCACAAGCTTTCACATTGGTCCAGGAGAGTGCATTATTACTAAACAAAAAAATCTTTAGAAATTATGATACTTCACAAAATAAGGAGAGGTGTTGGGGTAAGCTACTGACTATGCTACAATGAATGCAGTAGCAGCCTGTTATATTTATTCACCTATCTAGAGATCATTGTTGGGTGACAGCTTTGCTAATAGGGCATTTCTAGGTAGAGGCATGGTCTACTCTAACAGAGCTATTATGAAAACAAATGATTCTCTTTATCCCCTTTCCACTGAAATAAGGGTTATGAAGGTGTATTATGTGATAGTCTTCAATGGTACATACAGTCCCCTTCTTGATTTGTCTTGAAGACAAACCACTATGAAAATTTCCATTTTAAAAATAATGAAGATCATGCTCAGCTTATATCTAGGATAGGCTGTGTTAACCATTTTCACGAGAAAGGCAATAACCAATAATAAGAAAAGCTCTTTTCTCTTCATTTGTTATAATGACTGAGCAGATTAAGGTGGACTAATCTTTCTTTTAAAAAAAAATAAAAAAATTGAGCTCCTCAAGGTTCTCTGAGTCTTAGAAACTTTTTTCCTTCTCCCCTGATAGAGGAGCTACAGAAGCTAATATCTCAAAGCCTGAACCATGATGGCTAAGAGCCAAGCTCCGTCATCACCAGATTTAGTCCTGGTAATATTTATTTACAATTTTCACTAATGCTGCACTTCTAATGAAAACTTTCCAATCAGAAAAAGCAAAGGTTTACTACTCCAATGCCCACATAGATTTTCCACACTCTGAAAGGCATATAGTCAGAGGAGAAATCTGGTTGGACTAGCCAGAGACAAGTGACTTGCCTACAACAGATGGCATGATTAGGCTTTCTGTAAAGATCCCTCAATGATTAGGTATTAGCACAACATGGGCTAGGCAGTGCCAGCATTCAAAACTTTTAGTACTGTCCTCAAGACGTTCTTGGGTGGGGATGTTGCTGCAAATGTCTCCCTAGGTTATCAAATGCACATTTCTCCTCTTTCATCACAAGAAGAATGTAAAGAGAGAAAGTTGAATCCCTCTGCATTTTACCAATTCATCCCATGAGGA
The DNA here is from genome assembly GCA_003942145.1 of Platysternon megacephalum. Lineage (NCBI taxonomy): Eukaryota > Metazoa > Chordata > Testudines > Platysternidae > Platysternon > Platysternon megacephalum. Next base: position 210,747 of record QXTE01000448.1, read on the forward strand.
CTACGGAGACAACCTGTTTGGCTCCATATTTGCCCCTGGCTAAAGTCAGTTAATACTTTCCTTTTTTGCGTTAACTTAAATGCAAGATGTTCTTGTGCCAAAAGTAGAATGTAATTAATACATTTATTGCAGGATGTGACATGGGCTCAAAGAGGTGTAAATGACACTGCAACTACACCCACGCAGGGCCGGCGCAACCCATTAGGTGACCTAGGTGGTCGCCTAGGGCACTAACATTTGGGGGGCGCCAGCGCCCCGGTCGTCGGCAGTATTTTGGAGGCGGGACCTTCTGCCACCTCTGTCGGGGGCGGCATTTCGGAGGCCGGACCTTCCGCCGCCTAGGGCGGCGAAAAAGCTGGCAGCGCTCCTGCACCCACCCCAGTATTAAGTTATTTTGTTGGCATATTCTATTTTCTTGCCATATGAAAAGGACCATGCCTTTAGAACTATACATATATGAGTGTGGTTTTTGTAATCTGATGGATCTCAAATAAAGCTACTCCAACTAGATTTAAGCTCGGAGTGGACATCTGACCGAAGGGATTAGCTCAGTGTGTCCCCTTTAACACAAGGGATTTTTAATGTGCCTTAAAAGGAAAAACAAAATCTCACACAGCAGTTCTGGAACCAGTCTCTTGGGACAAGCAGCAGGGAGAAATCTCTGCATGGCTGGCAGAAGTTGTTCAAATGCAGCTGCTTTTGCTTGAGCTGTGAACAGGGAGCTACAGCTGTGACTCTTTTTCTGCTTTTTCTATCAATCCTTGTTCAAGGGGCAAGATCTTCTGAATAAAATAGACTAGCAATACCAAATTGTATTAATGGAACTACTAATTTCTGACCCACTAGAGAAATAACCCATGCCTCCAGCTCACTTGGAAACTATGGCTTTGCCTTTCGGGGGGGGGGGGGGGCAGTAGACAGCCCTTTAAAACAATAATAGCTCTTAAGACAGCCTATTCAGTTACTCAATATTAAGAGCCTTTTAAGAGTTTATAGGTGCCCCCTTTAGAGTTAGCAAAAACTCCTCCTCCTTCATTCTTTCTTATGGCCAGATTTTCAGAAATGGCCTCTGTTTTTGCAGATACAAATAATAGTTATACACCTCACTAATGTTTTCCATTCCAAATTTAATATGGTAGCTACCTAACTACTAATAGCTGGAACCACTATTTATCAAGAGGTCAAAATGTGGAATTGCTGGGGTGGGGGGCATCAAAATGGAGCTCAGTTGGAGCCTAGCTGAAAATTGTATCATTGAAAGGTATGTCTAAAACACCTTGGCCCACTGAAGAAAATGCCATTGAAAATAAGTGTAGGAGAAATTAACATGCAATATAGTTTTGCAAGCTTAATTTTGTAACAGACGAGAAGGAAAAATGGAGAGGATTTGGGCATAGACTATTGAGTTTTTTATCAGTTCCCACCTCTTTAAATACAACCCCCTGTACGGTAGGTCAGCAGTAACTGGCTACTCAGGTGCTTTTGTGTAATGAGTTAGTAGTTTCTATCCAGCTTCTTAAAGACGAGTTTTAGTATCACTGGAAAACCTCACCAATTAGCACATGCTTGTCAACCCCGGCTACTAATCAACTGAAGAAGCCAGTGATTGAAGGAGCATGGAAACTGAACTATCCCTTTGCAAATTAAGGCAATTCCCAGCTCAAAATAGCCAGGGCCATTATTTCATTGTTCTTGCTGCTGGGGTGGAAGCCAGAGTTTACCTCAATGAGCCAAAATATCAAAACTGCATCCTGCATTGCTACGCTAGGATTTTAACATGAGAGCTAGGATGCATTAAAAACACCATCTCAAAGAGTGAAGATGGAGCCTATGTCTGTGAATCACATTCCTTGCTCAGATGTGAAGATAGGTCTTCCATTGAATTCAGTGGGAATGTAGCTGTATGAAAAGGCAAAAAGTGGCCCCATTCTTAAGTTTTCATAGTGATTCACAAAGAATAATGCACAAATGTGTTGTGTTGTAGGGGATTTGCTGTAATAATCTACTTAACACATTCATTATCAATAGGGTGACCATATTTCCCTATGCTGAATACAGGACACCTGGTAAAATTATTTGTATTCAAGCGAGTTCAATGGCAATCAATCAGAACTGTGCAGTACAAACATTCAAATTAATATCAAGTTGACTGAGCCCCTGTTAAAAAGAAATATTGTGTAGTGGGATTCTTTTTATTTACCTTCTTAGCTTTAAGGCTTTAGGAGTCACACAGGGAGGGGTGACACACACACACACGGGGAGAGGTGACACACACACACACACATGGGGAGAGGTGACACACACACGGGGAGAGGTGACACACACACACACACACACAGGGAGGGGTGACACACACACACACATGGGGAGAGGTGACACACATGCACTCCTATATGCTGCTCTCAGATGGGGAGGAGAATGACTGACCTACCTTACCCTCCCATCCCAGTGCTATCTGCCCTCCATGCCAGGCTGGGCTCCCGGGACGGACGTGCCTCTCCTGGTACCTGGTGCCGTGTCTTCCCAAATCAACACAGGGGGGCACACAGGATCGCATGCCTCCCCTCCCCAGATTTCTGCCAGGGTTCACACCAGAATGTGGCCAGCAGCAGACTTTTGGCACTTTGTGGGATGGAAGGGATAGGAGCTGCTTCCAGCTGGGGGGGGCTGAACTGGCCCATGTCTTTGCAGAGTTCATCTCTTCTCATTCCCCCCTGCCCCCACCCCATGTGGCTGGAAGCAGCTTGTCCCTTCCTGCTCACACAGCATGGAAAGGCAGCTAACACCTCCAGGCTGCTGCTGGGCACCAACATAACCCAGCCACCTCTGGCTACAGCACGGGCAGGAAGGGATTAAGCCCTAAGGACACATTTTGCACCAGGCCCAGGGAATCTAACTGCAGGGGCTTCAGCGAACGCAGCCAGAGAGGTGCCTCAGCAGGGGCGGGTGCCTAGGGAATGGAGCAGCCCTGCGCTCCCTGGGGGCAGGACCCAGGGCAGGGGGGAGTGAAGCGCTGATCTGGGGCCTGCTGTGGAGCCTGCAAGTTTGGGGAGTGAACAGGCTTGAAATCACTTCCCCCCAACTTCAGAGCTTAGCCAAGGGGCGGAGAGGCTTCCCCGTGCCAGCGCTGTGCAGGGCTTTGGCACGTGTAGGGATTGGCTCCTCCTGGCCAGCGCCCCAAGCCGGAGGGTCTTGGGCTTTCCCAGGGTGCCAGCGCAGCCGGGGCAGTGGGGGAAGGAAGGAGCCTGCCAGCCAGGTCTGTTGGTGAGCTGAGCGGTCCGACCAGGGGCTGGTTCTCCACGGGGCTGGTACTCCACAGGGCTGGCTCCAGGTTTTCTGCCACCCCAAGTGGCGGAAAAAAAAAAAAAGCTGATCGGCGGCACTTCGGCGGCAGCTTAATCGCACCGCTCCATTCTTCAGTGGCAGTTCGGCGACGGGTCCTTCACTCCCTCTCTTCCTCTTTGGCGGCAGCTCAAAGAGGAAGAGAGGGACTGAGGAACCTGCTGCTGAATTCCCGCCGAAGACCCGGACGTGCCGCCCCAGTAGCGGACAGAGTGCCACCACTTTGTATTGGCCGCCCCAACCATCAGCTTTGCACGCACACCCACCCCCATCGTTGGCCACTGGACAACCCCCACTCACCGCTGGTGTGCAGGGATCCGGCCAGCAGCAGGACCCGCCAGTACTGATGTCGGGGAGGGAGGGGGACAGAAAATATGCGACAATTTGCCCGTTTTTAAGAAAAAGGCGGGACAATTGCAGGAGGGCTTAAATACGGAACTGTCTGGTCACCCTAATTATCAATAAAATCATGTAACACTAGAGCGACAGCAACTCTATGTTATCTCACAAGATGTCTTCAGAGGGTTTTTCTGAGTAATAATACCCAGTGGATTCTAGCAGAGAACCAGGTAAACATCACACAAACATTGGAGTATCATGGGAGCGAGACCTGTCAGGCAGAATACCCCTGAAGCACAGAGGACTAGCTCTGCTTCTTGCCTCCTCTGGGGAAATCCATGACCCTTCTACTCAGACTGAAAAGATTCTTGTGGCCCAGCATCGTGGGAGCTCCCTGTGAAGTTAAGCTAAACTCATGGAGCTCTTGGTCCTCCAATCCCTCAAGAGGCCCAGGATGAGTTGTGTGGGGCACTTCTGGATTAACTTCATTAAAATATTTAAGTCTGTTTGTTTGAAGATGCATGCGCCTCTGTGTTCCTTGCTTCTGCCAGCATCACAATACTAGAGCTTGTTGGAAATTTCCCAATGAGGCAGTTTTGTCAGAAAATGCTGGTTCATGGGCCCTAAAATTTCTAGTGAAAATGAGTAAGGTTTGAACTTCTGGCAAATCACAGGCAGGGTTCCAGTGGAATTCTGTCTGCCAGGCAGGTTCTGGGTTTTCAGGGTCCATGATTCTGGGGTAGCCCTGTTCTGGCTGAGTTTCCTGGCTCTCCGGCAGCAGTCTGCAGGTCCTGGGAGACTAGCTGAAGCCAAGGGTCTCAGGACTTCTTAGCTCCATGACAGAGACTGAAATCCAAAGCCTAACTGGGGCTTGGCTCCTGACCATGCAGAAGAAACCCTGAAAGCCCTGGTTCAAGCTTGGGTAGAGCCAGGAACCTGGAGGTCCTGGGAAAAGCTTATGGGTGCATGTCTGTGACAGCCCCAACATATAAAATACCCCATTCAGGGACCCCAAAGCTTTGAGATTCCTGGACCACCTCACTGCCCTCTTGGACCCAAGAACCCCAAATAGCCAACTGGCCCAGAAGTATGGAAGCCCTGCAGTGCCCAGCCCTGAGGCAGTCTACGTGGTAGAGCTGCCCTGCAGCTGTAGCCCTTGAAGCCCCAGCAGTGTCTGACTCAAACTGACATTCTTGTTAATTTTTTTGCTGCAAAATCAAGAATGTCACTTTCCATCATCAGCTGCTGGGTAGCAAGCATATTTCATTTCAGAAATACAAGCTGNTTTCATTAAAATATTTAAGTCTGTTTGTTTGAAGATGCATGTGCCTCTGTGTTCCTTGCTTCTGCCAGCACCACAATACTAGAGCTTGTTGGAAATTTCCCAATGAGGCAGTTTTGTCAGAAAATGCTGGTTCATGGGCCCTAAAATTTCTAGTGAAAATGAGTAAGGTTTGAACTTCTGGCAAATCACAGGCAGTGTTCCAGTGGAATTCTGTCTGCCAGGCAGGTTCTGGGTTTTCAGGGTCCATGGTCCTGGGGTAGCCCCGTTCTGGCTGAGTTTCCTGGCTCTCCGGCAGCAGTCTGGAGGTCCTGGGAGACTAGCTGAAGCCAAGGGTCTCAGGACTTCTTAGCTCAATGACAGAGACTGAAATCCAAAGCCTGGGGCTTGGCTCCTGACCATGCAGAAGAAACCCTGAAAGCCCTGGCTCAAACTTGGGTAGAGCCAGGAACCTGGAGGTCCTGGGAAAGGCTTATGGGTGCATGTCTGTGACAGCCCCAACATATAAAATACCCCATTCAGGGACCCCAAAGCTTTGAGATTCCTGGACCACCTCACTGCCCTCTTGGACCCAAGAACCCCAAATAGCCAACTGGCCCAGAAGTATGGAAGCCCTGCAGTGCCCAGCCCTGAGGCAGTCTACGTGGTAGAGCTGCCCTGCAGCTGTAGCCCTTGAAGCCCCAGCAGTGTCTGACTCAAACTGACATTCTTGTTAATTTTTTTGCTGCAAAATCAAGAATGTCACTTTCCATCATCAGCTGCTGGGTAGCAAGCATATTTCATTTCAGAAATACAAGCTGTTAGTGTTTCCAAAACAAATTTGCGGGGGACATTGCTGGTTCATGAGGAATTTTGAAAAATTTGGTTTCATTCCAAATGAGAATGAACCCAAATTTTGGAATGCCAAAATTGCTCACAAACCCAGAATCCCAGGTTTTGGGCAGATCTACAGAAAAGTACACTTCCACTGTAGCTTCAGCTCCCTAACCGCTTGATTCAAAGCCCGTTGATGCAAATAGACTTCAGATCAGGCCCTAAGGGCACTAAGTAGCAGGGCAGTTTTGGTACACTTGAAAGGTGGGTAGTCAGCCAGTGAGCAGGCAGTGAGACCAGGAGTTCTGCCAGCTTTCAACACTACAGCACAAACTGGCAGTAGCAAGTGGACTAGAAGAAGAGGAAATCTGGAGTAGCGGGATTTTGGGTGCCTCTTGCTGCATGGCACCAAATCTGGTTTATAATTAAATCTGCCATTTTCTCTGAGAAATTCTAAGCTGAATGAAACATCTTCACTTTCTCAGAAATCTTGAAGGTATATACTGAATGTCCTCTTCAAAAGGTCATAATGCCACACCTCTTCCAGACCAATTGTAACATCTACTATTGTCTTTCCATTTCTGAAGTGCTGATGTTATAGCCTGTTAGAATGCTAATGTTACCTTGGAGTTCTAAATTGTCCACTGATCTGGCAATTTCACAAAATTCTATAAACAGTTATATTTTCACATGAACTTAAAACAGGGATGACAGTGGACGATTCCTAGATACAAGCATCTTGATTTTAAAAACTATGAGATTTGTGAGAAAAGCTTTTCTTTTAACATTTTGTCTTTTTTTAAAAAAAACTACCTACTGGAATTAGGAAGTCTAAGCAATTTAAACTACATAGTTCATTCACTTGAACCATTTAATTACATCTGTAGGATTCTATGATTGTACTTTACAAGAACTTGCTGAGGCAGAAAATTCCAGACCACATCATATTAACCCTACACTGCCAACACTGACACAATTTGGCTCCATCATACTAAATGAGGCTCAAGAAGCCCTGCAAAATATTACATCCACCCCTTGCTAATCAGATCCTTGTCTCCTCTAGATGGTGAAAGTCAGTGAGGAAGAAGCTTTGCCCAATGCTAACAGAAATTCTAATGCTTCCTTCAGAGAAGCAAACCTGTCATACTTTCAGAAATATGATAGACTGCTTAATCTTTTAAAAAAGCCAACTTGCATGGCACAACATTTCTATTGCCTTGTTTCCATCCTCATTCTTAGTAAAACAGTTGAGAAAGTTGTGACAATGAACCACGTGTTAGCTGCTAATATTCTGGATGTTNGTTAGTCAGGCATGACTTGCCCTTGGTGAATCCATGCTGCTAATATTCTGGATGTTTCACAATCAGGCTTCAGACCAGGCATAGAGCAAACAAGTCCTCATAGCACTAAAAGACGACGTCCTTATGACAATAGATAGAAGCCACACCTCAATACAGACAGTTCCCAACCACTCTGCAGCTCTTGACCCAATCAACCAGTGTCTTCCTAACCCTACCCTACGCAAAATGTAGTTTGAGGATTACATGACACACTGCTAGATGAAGTACAGTACTACAGTGGCTTCAATATTTCTTCTTCAGCAGGAACCAGGAAATAAGTAATAGCTCCTATTTATTCCTTAGAAGCCCTCTCCTCAAAGAGGGAGGGACCTTTCTCTTCATGAGACCATTTGGAGATGTGATGCTTCACAGGCTCTGATGCCTATCTGTACATCATCTTCACAGATGCAAAGCACTGTGCCTAAATAAAGGCTAGTGGTTTGTATCAAACCATCTGAATCATGTATTGAATAGCTAAATATATGAAGTATCTGTATTTGGTGATTAGATATGGGGGCAATTTGCCAAGTTCTGATCTAAATCTAAATGTATCCAAGGTTCAGAGGTGTTCAAATTAGTGGTTCTAGTTTGGTCCCTTATAAATATAGGCCCAAGGCACAAATCTGTTTCCAAACGTATCTGCAGTTTCAGGGGGTTCCCACCCAATGCTGTGGATCAGGTTTATCTCTAACTCATATAACAGAAGTCTTAACAAGGAACAGGAGCTGAATGTTGTGAGATGTGAGAATATTACTGTATGGATCCACATCAGAGTGAGTGGGCAAAGTGTCCTCTTTGCTGTGTAGTGTACTGATAGCAGTGAGCACTATCTCCATTTGCACTGGTACCCTGTATGTCATTTGGAACAGCCAAAAACTATTAGACAAGTAAATTCATTAGAAAAAGAACATAGAACAGAAATAAGAAATGCACAGAAATACCTCTTTAATTTAAAATACTAATCAACTTAAACCATTTCAGTGCTGAACATAAACGGTGAAATCGGTTCAAAATCACAGAGAACTCAACCAGTGTTTATTTGCAGAATTATCATATTAGTATAACTCTCTGAACTACAGCCACAATACATACAGCTTGGAGAAATGTAGATGAATTCATGTGGGGGCCATTTCTGTGTTGTTTTTAAGCTTATTGTGTTTGCAGAATCTAAGGGGTAGGGGAAACTCCCAATACTGATGCACATTTAGAATGTCCTTAGTTGATAAAATCTACTGCTCTGGGCTATAAACGCTGGCTTCAGGATAATAAAGAAGATTAGCTATTGAAATGCGGGAAGCGGTAGAAATTTTTCCTCATGGTAAACTGCATTTTACTGAAATGACTGTATTGATAGGATTTTTGATATTGAAGGAAAACCACATAATTACAGTAAGTTATGTATTTGTTTTCAGATGATAAACCTAATTAAAAAGTTGAATGGTCTTATTTTATCAAGTCCTTATTTCCTCCTCTTATCCCAACCCCATTAAAAATATAACTTCATTCTTGGACTATGGATAAAATAAACAGATTTAATATAATGTTAAAGAAGATAATGGTTTGTTGGCCTGAGGGTAAGAGGGAATGAATTCTAAGTAATAAAAAGAACCTTTTTTCTGTGTTTTTTTTATTATTATTTTCCTTGCCATATATCACTATAACAATAAAAACATTATGTGCTCTAGTTCTCAGTCTTGTGGGGCTGAAATTCAGAATGGAAGTTGTTTTAACTTAGTCACTTTTAGAAAGGTTCTCCACTGGAAAAAAATCTTTACTTTTGATCTGTGTTATTCAAGACCATCAACTGTAGTAGTAGTCCAGCAAAATCCCTGCTTCTGATTTGCAAAATTTCCTTTTCCACTTCAGCATGGCAAGATTATCAACATCAATCAGACTATAGAATAGAGTTTAGAAAAAGCAGGTTTCATTTGCTCAAGTTAAAATATCTATTTCACTTGAAATCAATAAATCAAGGTAATTCAAGAATATCATGAATAAAATAATGAAAGAAATCAAACAGCCATGTCACGAAATGTAAACATGTCATCAGTTCAAATACTGTTCTTATAATATTTCATGACAAAGCATACTTGGTTATTTTCCATTACAAGGAACTGCTGCTGCTGATAAGCCTCTGTCTAATTTAAATATAATAGTTGCTTTGCCTTCATAGCATTTAACTTATTCAAAACATACGAAGTTAATGTCCTACTGTATTTATCCAAGCTGTGTTATCACAAGCAGTGAAGCTTTACAGATTTTAACACTAGGATGGTTAATACAATTGGAACCAAGTGTGGGATGGGAGAATTTGGGACTCCCTTTGCAGGTGGCTTATTTGTAGGAGGGGGAAATGAGATCCTTATATTGCTTCAGCAATGATGGACTGGTACACCATTCTGATGTGGTTGAGTGATAGAATATTCATGCACAATTCCTAAAGGGTATGACTTTAGGTATTTAGGCACCTATCTCCCCTTGGGATCAATGGGAGTTAAGCACTTCTGAGGCTCTGTGCCTTAACCTTTCGTGCCAACTGCTATAAAATCTACCTAACAGGACTGTTATGCAAATTACTATTTGTGAAGCATCTTGAGATTTTCTTATGAGAGATGTGTTATCACAACACCTAAAATGGGGGAATAATACTTTAAAAATATTGTAATAGTAGATGAAGTTGACTGTGCTTTTAGGAGACCGAAAAGTGGTCCAAACCAGAAAGTGAAACTGGTAGATTAAATTTTGGTCATGTTTGCAGTGTGAGCTGTGAGATCTGTGATAAAATTTGTCTATTGCATCCTTCTGTTTTTTTCCCCTCTGTGCTTGCTGCCTCTGTGTCTGACAAAGTACTAGATAGAGCTGGTCAAAACATGCTAAAAACAAGGTCCGCTCCCCAGTAGCGGCGCCAGCTTTTTCGCCGCCCTAGGCGGCGGAAGGTCCCGCCCCCAAAATGCCGCCCCCAACAGGGGCGGTGGAAGGTCCCGCCCCCAAAATACCGCCGATGACCAGGGTGCCGGCGCCCCCCAAATGTTTGCACCCTAGGCAACCGCCTAGGTCGCCTAATGGGTTGCGCCGGCCCTGCCCCTCCCCCTATTTCACAGGGTTCAAAACAGAACATACTCATTTAGTCAAACACTTCTTGTGATTGTTTTGCTTGTTGCCACTGAGTGCAATAAGATGAATTATGTGCAATTTTTTTATTATTTTGCTATTCTTCAAAATGTAGACATATTTTGCCCAGTTGGTGGCAAAAGGAAAAATAAGAAAACTGTAATCTGCGAATAAAACCACTAGACTTCATTAATCTATTTTTATTCAACGGGAGAAAAAAACCCTGAAATTTTAAAAATGTATAACCTAAAATTTTAGGTTTCAATGAAAAAACAGAAGTTCAAAAGCTTTTCACAAGTTTTTGTTGTTGTTTCAATAAAAGGCAACATCACTGTAGTAAAAAGGATACTGATGCTTGTTTACCTGAGTTTATAAGAACTTTAAGAACTGAAGATGAAAGGTTAAGTGCTAAGTATTCAGTGACACTGTGTTAGAGGGTGATACTTTCAAAAGCATGTGGTTAGGTACTTAAACCATTAAGCATCCTTGAAACCCCCACCCATTGTTCTTTATAAGAGGAAAATAATATCATTGGCCTATTTCTCAAGTCCTTATTAAGGTAAATCTTCCATTAGTTTTAATTAACTTTTTGTAAGGCTTCAAGACTGGACTCTGCAACAGCACTTTAAATAAGCTTTAATTCCACCACTGTCCTAATCCTGTTTTCGTCCCAGAACAGAGATGTGTGTAATTTGTACTCACAGCAAAGCAAGAACACTGTAATATATCAGAAGTTTCTTTCCCTCAGTGCAGGAGAGAATGGGAGGCAGCAAAACCTGCCGCATGTGCGTCTCTGATTGGTAAAGGAGCAGTTGTCCTCGGTCTCCAGTCCAAAGGCCTAGGAAAGAGCCAGGCATGAGCCAAAAGAAAAGCCAGATAGCTGGGTAGAGGAGGTGGTGTCACTTTGGTTATAAAGAGAGATGTAGCCAAGTCCTGAGAAGGAAGCTAAGAGATTGTGGTCAAGTGAACAAAACAAGGCTGGGAACAGACAGGCAAGGAGAGTTTAGTCTAGTCTGGTACCTTCTTCAATATCTGGGGCTTAATGCAGTTGCTCTCAGAAGAGGGAGGGCTTTGAGGAACTTTAGCCAGGGTGATGCTGTTAGAGGACTCACACACTCCTTCAAAGGGACCTGTGACCTAGGGGAAGAGAAACTGGGTGACGAATAGTTTGACTTCTGTTGTTTTTACCTTTAGTTTCCTGTGAAGGGAGGAGATTTGACAGTTAAACTGGAGAGCTAAGCAAATTTATCAAGGAAAATGAGAAAATGGCTACATTGCCATGACAACGAGGTAAGGCCCAGCAATAGTCCCACAGATTGAAATTAACCCTTGTGTGCAGGGCTCTCTGAAATTGCTGTTAATCAGCCTCTGGCAGTGTGGTGAATGTCACATAGCAATTTAAAGAGGAAACTCTAACTTCTAGGAATAGCTATGAAGAGGCATGGGAGACAGGCAGCAGTGATTAAAAGACTTTGAGTGAAAACTCTGAACATACTGTAGGTTTGGTTGTTTTTTGGGGGGGGAGGGTTAAATGCAACTATAAGCAGAAAATAACATTTTCTCACTCTGTAAAGTAACACCTCTTTGTCAATGGACTAGTTGATAAATCAGTGAAAATAAAATAAAATGTAAATTGAGCTTTCCATCTGGCCACTGTGACACCCAGTAATTCAAGCCAAATAACTTGTTGTTGTTGAAGAAATCTTTCTACCAAGCATAAGCATACACCAAAACTTCTCTTTTCACTGTAGCTCAGTTTAAAACACAAGCCAATGAGAAGTTTCATAGAATAAAGCTTAAAATGGACCTCCATGAAGGCAATGCTGATAGGGTTCTCCTGACCTGTCGAAGTTGTCTCTGATGGCACACTAAACAAAAAGCCAATGAGGTAACACAGTGACCTCATGTTCAGCAATTATCTTTGTCATCCATTATTATTATTAATTTTTATTAGTCTATTCAGCAGCATCTTGCATTCCCTCCTTTCTCCTTTTGTAAGAAACTACAGTTTCACAGAATTTGGCAAATTCCACGTGACCTTTGTTGTATATGTAAGTGTCATTCTTACTTCAAAAGTCGGTGAAATTTTTTTTTGAGCCCATTTTGATGGACAAGGCAATCCATTTTGTTGTCTAGCCCTTATATCAAAGTGACAGAAGATTCAGTAGTTTAACACCTAAAGACATTTTCATTACTTGTATGAGATTTAGATAACACTTCCATTAACAATACTTAATATCAGTACTTCCAAACATACTTCTAAAATTAAACTTATTTCAGGTTTCATTTTTTAAATAAAAATAATAAACATTCACATGGCACATTTTATTCTTCTGAAACAAAAGATCACTTTTTGAAAACAGCACTTCAGGTATATAAACAAAGCAGTTAATGATGCAGCAATAATTATTTTCAGCAATGCCTATTAAACATATTACTTTCTTTGTTAGATAAAGTGGCTTTACATCTGAGCAAGAAACGCTCTGAGGGTAAAATCTCTGTTTAGTGCTGAAATAAGTATATTGTTGTCTTTTAATGCAGAAATAGTTTTTATTAGGTGAAACTGCAGAAATGGTCTGTGAAATGCTTCCTATCTCACACAGTGAGAGATTAGGGACATATTGCAACTAAAAAAAAAAAATTGAACACAATTTAAAGTAGAATATACCTTATGGAAAAGTCATAGAAAAATTAATAGGGATGAAACCACTAGGGCACCCTAGAAATGGATGAGCAATGACCCTGTATACAGAATTTAATAAGAGAATGTTATCCTTTTTATAGAAGTCTGAAAATTCTGTAGGACTCATTCTGTTCTCATTCACCACCATCAATCCGTCATAACTTTATTAACTTCCGGGGGCTTGCTCTGGTGTAACTGAAAGCAGCAGCAGGTCTACAGAGTAACCTTTCTCTACTATGTTCTGTAAGAGTCTTCAATAAGGGTTGTGTATACAAAACCAAGCCCTGGGGTAGAGAGCAATAGTGACCATGATAATGGGGAATTGATTACTGTAGTTGCATAGAATAATGACTTCAATTCATGAAGAGTAAATATAAAAGAGGCATAACTTTACAACTCCCTTTACACTATTCGGGACAGCAGCCAGGGTGTCATGGAATAGCCAGCAAGACTGTAGGGTAATAATCCAACATTACTATTAGGCTAAAGAAGCCAATTTTTTCCTACCTTTTTTCTTTAAGAAAAATAAACAAATATGTTTGGACATTATCGGCTTTATTATAGTCTGTTCCAGTCTCCATAAAAGCCCCCTGAAACAGAGTTGCCAAAGTTACAGGGTTGGGGCTAGGGGAACTTATACAGTTATCACAGATGCTGGTGTTGTACTTGTCATTTTGGGCAAGATTTATTTATACCCAGTGTAAATACTGCACCAGGTATTGAACTGATGTAAGTCAGTGTAGATCTGACACAATCATTGTTTAGAATGTGAAATAATTAGGTGCTCCGCTGCTCCCTGTGGACAAGTGTCCAAATCACAAGCCCACCCTCACCGTTGGTATTCATAGTCATTCTGGGTGTCGGTCTCAGCAAAAGGATGAACTAGATAGGACATGAAAACTGAACTACTGTCTCCCCTAGAAGTCAGAGGAGAATCTTATTGATACACCTGGGAGGCTGGTATAATAGACCAGAGGAGGCTAAGTCTCTCCAAACTGCTGCCGACCGCTGCCTTTGAGAGCACAGATGCCTGGGCTGTGGCCCCTGTGACGGGTTCGATCACAGAAACCCCCTTGGGACTGTCACCTGATGTGCTGAGACTAACTCTGAGCCCATTTTCTCTGCCAGTTTGGGCCTCCAGAACCCTGCCTTATTGAGACAGACATGCCAGTCTGCTCCAACACAGACCCAGGGTCTGAACCACACACCCCAAAGCTGCAGACTTAACTGAAAACAGCTTAAGAAGTGCTCCTGTCTCCAGCACCCAGACACCCAGCTCCCAATGGGATCCAAACCCCAAATGAATCTGTTTTACTCTGTATAAAGCTTATACAGGGTAAACTCATAAATTGTTCACCCTCTATAAAACTGATAGAGAGATATGCACAGCTGTTTGCTCCCCCAGGTATTAATTACTTACTCTGGGTTAATTAGTAAGCAAAAGTGATTTTATTAAGTATAAAAAGTAGGATTTAAGTGGTTCCAAGTAATAACAGACAGAACAAAGTAAGTTACCAAGCAAAATAAAACAAAACATGCAAGTCTAAGACTAATACATTAAGAATCTGATTACAGATAAAATCTCACCCTCAGAGATGTTTCAATAAGCTTCTTTCACAGACTGGACTCCTTCCTAGTCTGGGCCCAATCCTTTTTCCTGGTATAGTTCCTGTTAGCTCCAGCTCAGGTGGTAACTAGGGGATTTCTCATGACTGGAACCTCCTTTGTTCTGTTCCACCCCTTTATATAGCTTTGGCACAAGGCGGGAATCTTTTGTCTCTCTTGGTTCCCATCCCTCCTTCTAAATGGAAAAGCACCAGGTTTAAGATGGATTCCAGTACCAGGTGACATGGTCACATGTCCTGTGAGACCCCCAAGCCTTCATTCTTCTTGGCCTGACTCCCAGGAAGGCTTGCAAGTAAACAGAGCCATTTACAACCAACTCTCCTAGTTGATGGGAGCCATCAAGATTCCAAACCACTATTAATGGCTCACAGTTTGCATAATTACAATAGGATCTCAGAGTTATATTTCATATCTCTAGTTTCAGATACAAGAATGATACATTCATACAAATAGGATGACCACACTCAGTAGATTATAAGCTTTGTAATGATACCTTACAAGAGACCTTTTGCATGAAGCATATTCCAGTTACATTATATTCATACTCATTAGCATATTTTTATAAAATCATATGGAATGCAACATCACAGTCCCGCCTGTGATCCACCCCGAGACCCCACTCCTGCTCTTTCCCGGTGACCCCAGCCATGCGGCTCATCTTCCTACCTCTGCACCACCTCTTCCCCCCTGACCCGCTGCGTCGCTCCTCTCCTCCAACCTCCCCTCCCCTAAGGCCCCCACCACCTAACGCCCGCCTCCGTGGTGGAGGACAGAAGCAAGCGGAGGGCGGGGGGAGGGCCAAGCGGGAGCGGGACCTGGGGTGGATCAGGAGGCATGACCCTTCTCCGGGCACCAGGGGAGCTTCCGGCACTCATGCCAGATTCCCCAAATGACGGAGGCTGTGCCTCTGGGGTTGCCAAGTCCCGTCCCCCCCCGTCTCCCGGAGGGGCCGCAGGGATGGGATGGCTGTTTCCAATAATAGCCATGGGGCCAGGGCAGGCAGGGAGCTGCCCAAGATAAGTGCCACCCGGCCGAAGCCTGCACACCAAGTCCATCCGGCACCCCAACCCCCTACCCCAGCCCTGAGGTGCACCCAAACTCCCTCCGAGCCCGCATACTTCACCCCAACCCCCTGACTGAGCCCCCTCCCACATTCAGTCCCCTGCCCCAGCTCTGAGCCCCCTCCTGCACCCAAACTCCCTCCCAGAGCCTGCACCCCCTCCTTCATCTCTGCCCCAGCCCTGAGCCCCCTCCCAGAGTCTGCACCTGCACCCCCTCCTGCACCCCAAACTCCTGCCCTAGCCCTGAACCCCCCTGCCACACCCAAACTCCCTCCCAGAGCCCCATACCCCCTCCTGCACCCTAACCTCCTGCCCCAGGCTCAGCCCAGAGCCCCCTCCGACACTCCAAACCCCTTGGCCCCAGCCCAGAGCCTGCACCCCCTCCCACACCCTAACCCTCTGCCCTATCCTGGTGAAAGTGAGTGAGGGTGGAGAAGAGTGAACAATGGAGGGAGTGGGGATGGAGTGAGTGGGGGTGGGGCCTCGGAGAAGGGGTGGGGAAGGGGCGAGGTGGGGGGCAGGTTAAGGGTGTTTGGGTTTGTGTGATTAGATCAGGGGTAGGCAACCTTTCAGAAGTGGTGTGCNAAGTGGGGATGGAGTGAGTGGGGGTGGGGCCTCGGAGAAGGGGTGAGGAAGGGGCGAGGTGGGGGGCAGGGTAAGGGTGTTTGGGTTTGTGTGATTAGATCAGGGGTAGGCAACCTTTCAGAAGTGGTGTGCCGAGTCTTCATTTATTCACTTTAATTTAAGGTTTCGTGTGCTGGTAATACATTTTAACATTTTTTAGAAGGTCTCTCTCTATGTCTATATTGTATAACTAAACTATTGTTGTATGTAAAGTACACAAGGTATTCAAAATGTTTAAGAAGCTTCATTTAAAATTAAATTAAAATGCTGATCTTACGCCGCCAGCCTGCTCAGCCCACTTCCAGCCTGGGGTTCTGTTCACCTAGGCCGGCAGCGGGCTGAGCGGGGCCTACGGCCGGGACACCGGAAGGCAAGGGGCCGGCAGCCGGGACCCCAGACCTGGGGGGGGGGGGTGTTCAGGGGTCAGGGCAGAGGGCTGGGGGTGNGTTCTGTTCACCTAGGCCGGCAGCGGGCTGAGCGGGGCCTACGGCCGGGACGCCGGAAGGCAAGGGGCTGGCAGCCGGGACTCCAGACCTGGCGGGGGGGTGTTCAGGGGTCAGGGCAGAGGGCTGGGGGTGTGTGGGGGTGCAGGGCAGAAGGCTGGGGGTGGGGGGGTTTAGGGGTCAGGGCAGAGGGCTGGGGGGGGGGGGGGTGCCGGGCCAGGGGGCTGGGGGGGGGGGGGGGTTTGGGGGTCGGGGAAGAGGGGGGGGGGGGGGGGGGGTGCAGGGCAGAGGGCGGGGTGGGGGGGGGTTTAGGGGTCAGGGCAGAGGGCTGGGGGGGTGTGGAGGTGCAGGGCAGAAATCTGGGTGTGGGGGGGTGCAGGGGAGAAGGCTGGGTGGGGGGGGGGGGGGGGGCGGCGGGGGGGGGGGCGGGAGGGGGGGGGGGGGGGGGGGTTCAGGGGTCAGGGCAGAGGGCTGTGGGGGTGTAGGGCAGAAGGCTGGGTGTGGGGGGGAGTTCATGGGTCAGGGCAGAGGGCTGGGTGTGTGGGGGGGTGCAAGGCAGAAGGCTGGGTGTGGGGGGGGTTCAGGACAGAGGGCTGGGGTGCTCGACTCATGGGGGTGCTCCCAGCCCCCTGCCCTGAGCGGCTCATGGCAGGGGGCTGGAAGGGATATGCCCTGTTCCACCCCCTTCCCCAAGGACCTGACCCTACCTCTTCTCTGTCTCCTCTACGGAGCAGCGAGCACGCTATGGCTCGGCTCCGCTCCCCCTCCCCCTCGCAAGGGGGATCAGCTGATCGGAGGCAGGGAGAGGGAGGGGGAGTGGCAGGAAAGCACCAAGCTAGGGAAAGAAGCGGGGAGGGGGAGCTTGGCTGCCGCACGACCAAGCTCCTGCCTCCTGCCCCCGCAGGGGAGAGCGGTGGGCGGGGGGGCTGAGTNCTGATGGAAATGGACTGTAAAGTCGCGAGCTATCTCTCCTAACTGAAGGCAAACTCTGTGTTATTACATACAGGAACCCAGAAAGTGCTTAAAATAAAACATGGACTAGGGATTGGAATTAACTCATTTTGTTAATTACAGTGGTGCTGTGAATTATTCTTTGAGCTATCAAAGCACATTGCAGGTAACATGTATGTGGACAATTAGGAATGTTTCATTAGCGGTACCACCTACTTACACTGAAATGGTAGGTTCTATTCAAGGGCACCTCCCCACTGACATTTTATACAATGAATTAAAAGTGTTTTTCAAGATTAAGAATTCATTTTCTTTAAAAAAAAACACACCTTCCTACGATGGGTAATTATGAGGTACAACGCAAAAACAGACAGCCACCTTTTAATTTTTTAGTAGTTTATTGGCTTACAACTAAGTAGGTTATGTAGTACAACGTAGAAAGAAACTAATATGTCCTTGGAATCCTTTGAGCATTTTGTTGTAGGAGTGCAAGATAAAATAATACCGCTGTGAAGCCCCAAGCACACTATATCACAAGTCTGACATCGCTTAAATAATGTATTACACAAACATAGTTTTGGACTACGACGATCAATGGGGGCATTTTATTAAGTGAGAAAAGAAGATTTATAGCTGAATCACTAGGAAAAGAAGAGTTACAGTGAATCATATGTTTTCTAATTTAGGAGATGTCCCAAACAATATTTTTTCTTAGGTTTGTCAACATCTATAATCAATTTATTTTATTAGACTACTTACACATTAGATCATCAAAAATCAGTCTATAAATTCAGTTGGATACCTTTGGCCAAAATCAGAAAATTTCTGGAGTAAGTAGAAGCACTATCAGGTAGTATTTTTGTTTTATGTTCCACAATGGATATACAAGTAATGCTTCTATAAGAACCAAGGATCTGGGCACTCAGAAATCTGTGATGAGCATGATATAAATTGTGATTGTAGGACAAGTCACTTAGTCATCATAGTAAAGGGCAAGCTTCAAACCTTTGAGGTGCAGCTTGATTTGGTGTCAGATTCAGACTGCAACACCATGTCTAATATTGTGCCCATGGTCTTACCCAAGTTATCTGAACCACTTGAGTCTGTAACCAGTGATGGAAATCTCATGAGAAAAGGTTTTCTTCATGAGCCTGCTGGAATTTTTTGCTTCCTATTGTGTTGGAAATACTCCAGAACCAGCTTCTCCCATGGTATTTTGTTACCTCCACTTCAGACATCAACTAGATCCTGGAAGTGTATAACTACACCTCTACCTCGATATAACACTGTCCTTGGGAGCCACAAAATCTTACCGCGTTATAGGTGAAACCGCGTTATATTGAACTTGCTTTGATCCACCGGAGTGCGCAGTCCCTCCCCCTCCCCCGAGCACTGCTTTACCGCGTTATATCCAAATCCGTGTTATATCAGGTGGCGTTATATTGAGGTAGCGGTGTATGTGAAAATGAAAAACATTCTTTGAGGAAAAGCTAACACAATGCAATATCTACACTGCTGGATAGGTTGTTAGTAGCAGGGATCAAACCTGAGACCTCTTGATTTTAACGCATGAGCTGCTAGTGCCTGATCTGAAAGGCATGTTGCTAGTAACCAGTCCTGTAGAAAGCTCATCAATTTGCAGCTGGTCTAGCAACCATTAGAGGGGACAGAGTACCACAATAAGTACAAAAACTTTCTCGAACATCTAACATTTGGTTGGGGTTCTTCTAAAATTTTGTTTTGATTGTTACTTTATTTGACCTACTCTGCCCATCTCTAACTGCAGCCAGATTGACCATAGATATCAAAAGCCCATCACTCTTCTGCTAAAACTGGCTGTGACTTAAAAGAGGACAACCTAAATCACCACTTCTACTCAGATCACAAAGCTCAAAGAGCTATTTTTCTCAGCTTTGGCCCTCTTGGGTGAAATATCAATTCCTTTATTCTTGCTAGCCCTCTCAAGATTCAGTCGTCCAGCGGTTACACCAGGCCCCTACTTATAATATGGCTTGAAAGTAGCCAGAAGCTTTATAATTCCCTTATTAATCCATCTACCCTCCCATCTGAAAGATAATATCCTATATCCTAAAGTAGTTCCAATATGTTTTCCTGAAGTCTTCAACAAACAAACTCTATTCTAAGGTTGTCTAAGCTGCTACATGTTAAGAGCCTACTCCTGTAAAAATGTATTCACAGAATAACTTTAATCATGTGAATAGTCCCACTGAATTTAGAAGCACAAAACATTTTTTCCCTTTATGTATTTCCTACACCATTTTGACTTCTAACAGAAATTATGGATTTTTTTATTTTGGACAATTTAGTGAAAATCCAATATTAATATACTTCTAAAGTTTGGAAGAAGTCGGATTTCTTCCCCTCCTGTAGATGCCACAGCTTTTTTCAAATGCATTTTTAGAGAGAGGAAAGAATTAATTTGACAAGAGTCAGATTCAGTTAATGGAATGGGGTAGGGCTGTATTAAAAAACAACCTTTAAAATGGCTTTGTTTTAGATTACTACATGCTTTTGCTGTGTACTACTTTGACGGCACTAAAGAAACCTACTTAATATTTTGAAATGTGATAGCAAGTGGAGCTTAGTAGTCTTATTATTTACATTTATGAAACTCCTTTACACATGTATGCATACATATAGAAATACAATGTAGCTGTACCAAAATCAAAGGGCAGAACCTGAGCTGGTGTCATAGCTCTATGCTATGACAATTTGCATCAGCTGAGGCTCTGTCCCCAAAAGGGAGAAGTTCCATCTCTGTAACCTGAATATACCTAGTACACATATCAATTGGAGGTGCACTCACAGCTTCTCTGCTAGATGGTGGTAAGGGACAATACTAATGTCAGATAGTGTTTGAGATTATCACTGGCAGGTAATATATTTTTTTATGGATTGGGTTGTTTTCAACCTTTTTTTGAAAATGGTTTGATGAAAAACTGACAGTATCTTAGCCAGTCAAGAAAAGTATTAGTAATGTGGGGCAGAATGATGTGAACCTGCATTACCTTATATGTTAATCATGTTCAGCACTATTTAACAGAAGAAATGTCATCTATACTTCATCCATGTATCACTATACTGTCATGCTGTAATATATTATGTAATTAAAAAGTTGGATCTGAATAAATAAAATGGGTTTTGTTGGCTCTTTTAAAAGGTTGGCCAAATATACTCTTTATAAAATACTCACGCTTTGAAGATGTTGCAAACTCAAAACAGGTATCTTGTTGGTCCAGCAATATCATTCCACAAAAACACTGTAAAGTATTACTTAACACTTCATTAGTTTGCTTCATTAGCTTACTAGAAATCACTTAGCAACAGATACTCCCAAAACACACACATGTCATTAAATAAAGAGAAATAGCTCTGAGCTCTGAGAAGGTCATCAAAAAATGTAATTAAAGTAAAATGCATTAGTATATTGAGCTCATTTGTAATTAAAAAACAGATTTATGAACAATGTGGTTATTCATCTCTAACATATTTATTTTCTTACCCTCTCGTCCCATTTTTGAAGGTACCAAACAAGATCTGGAAACAAAGAACCAATAGAGACTAAGCTGAACTAATACATGGCAAATAGGAGTTAGAGTTGTTAATACAAAGAGCTAACAGAAAGATCTTCTGTTGGCATCGAACACACATACTACAAGCTAATAAGTATGATTCAGATAGATCATTAGGATGAAAAGGAACCTTTGTAGATCTGGTTTGCTTGGCATCCAAAAGTTTGGATAATTATTCAGTGCTCATTT